>JAUNZM010000653.1:0-88191 GCA_033459285.1 Clamator glandarius | reverse complement strand
TTTAGACAGGTCCTGGGTGGCTCTAGAAGGGTCTGGGGGCTTTTAGAAGGGTCCTGTGGGGCTGTAGAAGGGTCTGGGGGCTTTTAGATGGGTCCTGGGGGGCTCTAGAAGGGTCCGGGGGCTTTTAGAATGGTCCGTGGAGGCTCTAGAAGGGTCTGGGTGCTTTTAGAAGGGTTTTGGGGGGCTGTAGAAGGGTCTGGGGGCTATTAGAAGGATCCGGGGAGGGTCTAGAAGGGTCTGGGGGCATTTAGAAGGGTTTTTGGTGGCTCTAGAAGGGTCTGGGGACCATTAGAGGAGCCCTGGGGTCCTCTAGAAGGGTCTGGGGGATTTTAGAAGGGTCCTGAGGAGCTCTAGAAGGGTCTGGGGGCTTTTACAAGGGTCCTGGGGGAATCTAGAAGGGTCTGGGGGCTTTTAGAAGGGTCCTGCGTGTCTCTAGAAGGGTCTGGGGGCTTTTAGAAGGGCCCTGGAGGACTCTAGAAGGCTCTGGGTTCTTTGAGAAGGGTCCTCGGGAGGTCTAGAATTGTCTGGGGGCTTTTAGAAAGGTCCTGGGAGGCTCTAGAAGGGTCTGGGGGCTTTTAGAAAGGTCCTGGGAGGCTCTAGAAGGGTCTGGGGGCTTTGAGAAGAGTCCTGCGTGTCTCTAGAAGGGTCTGGGGGCTTTTAGAAGGGTCCTTGGGGGCTCTAGAAGGGTGTGGGGACCACTAGAGGAGCCCTGGGGGCCTCTAGAGGGGTCTGGGGTATTATAGAAGGGTCCTGGGGAGCTCTAGAAGGGTCTGGGGGCTTTTAGAAGGGTCCTGGGATACTCTAGAAGGGTCTGGGGGCATTTAGAAGGGTCCTGCGGGTCTCTAGAAGGGTCTGGGGGCTTTTAGAAGGGTCCTGGGGGGCTCTAGAAGGGTCTGGGGGCTTTTAGAAGGGTCCTGGGGTGCTCTAGAAGGGTGTGAGGGCT
The DNA here is from genome assembly GCA_033459285.1 of Clamator glandarius. Lineage (NCBI taxonomy): Eukaryota > Metazoa > Chordata > Aves > Cuculiformes > Cuculidae > Clamator > Clamator glandarius. The sequence continues at coordinate 87,248 of JAUNZM010000653.1, read as the reverse complement.
TTTAGAATGGTCCTGGGGGCATCTAGAAGGCTCTGGGGGCTTTTAGAAGTGTCCTGTGGGCCTCTAGAAGTGTCTGAGGGATTTTAGAAGGGTCCTGGGAGGCTCTGGAATGGTCTGGGTGCTTTTAGAAGGATTCGGGGAGGGTCTAGAAGAGTCTGGGGGCATTTAGAAGGGTCCTGTGGGGCTCTAGAAGGGTCTGGGTGCTTTTAGAAGGGTCCTGGGGGGCTCTAGAAGGGTCTGGGTGCTTTTAGAAGGGTCCTGGGGAGCTCTAGAAGGGTCTGGGGTCTTTTAGAAGGGTCCTGGTTGGCGCTAAAAGTGTCTGGGTGCATTTAGAAGGGTCCTGGGGAGCTCTAGAAGGGTCTGGGTGCTTTCAGAAGGGTCCTGGGGGCCTCTAGAAGGGTCTGGAGGCTTTTAGAAGAGTTTTGGGGGGCTCTAGAAGGGTCTGGGGGCATTCAGAAGGGTCCTGGGGGCCTCTAGAAGGGTCTGGATGCTTTTAGAAGAGTCCTGGGGGGGTCTAGATGGGTCTGGGGACATTTAGAATGGTCCTGGGGGGCTCTAGAAGGGTCTGGGGGAGTTTAGATAGGTCCTGGGGAGCTCTAGAAGGGTCTGGGTGCTTTTAGAAGGGTCCCGGGAGACTCTAGAAGGGTCTGAGTGCTTTTAGAAGGGTCCTTCGGGCCTCTAGAAGGGTCTGGAGTCTATTAGAAGAGTCCTGGGGGGCTCTAGATGGGTCTGGGGTCATTTAGAAGGGTCCTGGGGGGCTCTCGAAGGGTCTGGGGGCTTTCAGAAGTGTCCTGGGGGGCTCTAGAAGGGTCTGGGTGCTTTTAGAAGGGTCCTGGGTCATCTAGAATGGTCTGGGGGCTTTTAGAACGGTCCTGGGGAGGATCCAGATGGGTCTGGGTGGATTTAGAAGGATCCGGGGATGGTCTAGAAGGGTCTGGGTGCTTTTAGAAGGGTCCTGGGGGGCCCTACAAATGTCTGGAGGATTTTAGAAGGATCCGGGGAGGCTCTAGAAGTGTCTGGCGGCTTTTAGAAGGGTCCTTGGGAGCTCTAGAAGGGTCTGGGTTCTTTCAGAAAAGTCCTGGGGGCATCTAGAAGGGTCTGGGTGCTTTCAGAAAGGTCCTGGGTGGCTCTAGAAGGGTCTGGGGGCTTTTAGAAGGGTCCCGTGGGGCTTGTAGAAAGGCCTGGGTGCTTTTAGAAGGGTCCTGGGGGGCTCTAGAAGGGTCCGGGGGCTATTAGAAGGATCCGGGGAGGGTCTAGAAGGCTCTGGGGACATTTAGAAGGGTCCTTGGTGGCTCTAGAAGGGTCTGGGGACCATTAGAGGAGCCCTGGGGTCCTCTAGAAGGGTCCTGGGGGATTTTAGAAGGGTCCTGAGGAGCTCTAGAAGGGTCTGGGGGCTTTTTGAAGGGTCCTGGTAGACTCTAGAAGGGTCTGTGGGCATTTAAAAGGGTCCTGCGGGTCTCTAGAAGGGTCTGGGGGCTTTTAGAAGGGTCCTGGGGGGCTCTAGAAGGGTCTGGGGTCTTTTAGAAGGGTCCTGGGGGGCTCTAAAATGTGTGAGGGCTTTTAGAAGGTTCCTGGGGTCATCTAGAAGGCTCTGGGATCTTTTAGAAGGGTCCTGGGGTCCTCTAGAAGTGTGTGCGGCCTTTTAGAAGGGTCCTGGGAGGTTCTAGAATGGTCTGGGCGCTTTTAGAAGGATTCGGTTTGGGTCTAGAATGGTCTGGGGGCTGTTAGAAGTGTCCTGGGGGGCTCTAGAAGGGTCTGGGTGCTTTTAGAAGGGTCCTGGGGGGTCTAGAAGTGTCTGGGGACTTTTAGAAGGGTCCTGGGGAGCGCTAGAAGGGTCTGGGGGCTTTTAGAAGGGTCCTGGGTGGCGCTAGAAGTGTCTGGGTGCATTTAGAAGGGTCCTGGGTTGCTCTAGAAGGGTCTTTGCGCTTTCAGAAGGGTCCTGAGGGCCTCTGGAATGGTCTGGGGTCTTTTAGAAGAGTCCTGGGGGGCTCTAGAAGGGTCTGGGGGCATTCAGAAGGGTCCTGGGGGCCTCTGGATGGGATTGGAGGCTTTTAGAAGAGTCCTGGGGTGCTCTAGATGGGTCTGGGGGCATTTAGAAGCGTCCTGGGGGGCTCTGGAAGGGTCTGGGGGAGTTTAGAATGGTCCTGGGGAGCTCTAGAAAGGTCTGGGTGCTTTTAGAAGGGTCCTGGTAGACTCTAGAAGGGTCTGAGTGCTATTAGAAGGGTCCTGCGGGTCTCTAGAAGGGTCTGGGGGCTTTTAGAAGGTTCCTGGGGGGCTCTAGAAGGGTGTGAGTTCTTTTAGAATTGTCCTGGGGGCATCTTGAAGGCTCTGGTGTATTTTAGAAGGGTCCTGGGGGCCTCTAGAAGTGTCTGAGGGATTTTAAAAGGGTCCTGGGAGGCTCTAGAAGGGTCTGGTTGCTTTTAGAAGTGTCCGTGGAGGCTCTAGAAGGGTCTGGGGCCTTTTAGAAGGGTCCTGGGGGGCTCTAGAAGGGTCTGGGTGCTATTAGAAGGATCCGGGGAGGGTCTAGAAGGCTCTGGGGGCTTTTAGAAGGGTCCTTGGGGGCTCTAGAAGGGTCTGGGGACTATTAGAGGAGCCCTGGCGGCCTCTAGAAGGGTCTGGGGGGTTTTAGAAGGGTCCTGGGGAGCTCTAGAAGGGTCTGGGGTCTTTTAGAAGGGTCCTGGGGGAATATAGAAGGGTCTGGGGGCTTTTAGAAGGGTCCTGCGGGTCTCTAGAAGGGTCTGGGTTTTTTTAGAAGGGTCCTAGGGGGCTCTAGAAGGGTCTGGGTGCTTTTAGAATTGTCCTGGGTGGCTCTAGAAGGGTCTGGGGGCTTTTAAAAGGGTCCTGGGAGACTCTGGAAAGGTCTGAGGGCTTCTAGAAGGGTCCTGTAGGGTCTCTAGAAGGGTATGGGTGCTTTTAGAAGGGTCCTGTGGGGCTCTAGAAGGGTCTGGGGGCATTTAGAAAGGTCCTGGGGGGCTCTAGAAGGGTCTGGGTGCTTTTAGAAGGGTCCTGGGAGGATCTAGAAGGGTCTGGTTGCTTTTAGAATGGCCCTGGGAGGCTCTAGAAGGGTCTGGGGGCTTTTTGAAGGGTCCAGGGGGCCTCTAGAAAGGTCTGGGTGCTTTTAGAAGGGTCCTGCGTGGCTCTAGAAGGGTCTGGGGTCTATTAGAAGGATCCGGGGAGGGTCTAGAAGGCTCTGGGGCCTTTTAGAAGGGTCCTTGGGGGCTCTAGAAGGGTCTGGGGACCATTAGAGAAGCCCTGGTGGTCTCTAGAAGGGTCTGGGGTCTTTTAGAAGGGTCCTGGAGGTCTCTAGAAGTGTCTGGGGGCTTTTAGAAGGGTCCTGGGAGAATCTAGAAGGGTCTGGGGGCTTTTAGAAGGGTCCTGGGGGGATCTAGAATGGTCTGGGTGCTCTTAGAAGGGTCCTGGGGGCCTCTAGAAATGTCTGCGGGATATTAGAAGGGTCCTGGGAGGCTCTAGAAGGGTCTGGGTGTTTTAGAAGGATTCGGGGAGGGTCTAGAAGGGTCTGGGGGCTTTTAGAAGGGTCCTGTGGTGATCTAGAAGCGTCTGGGTTCTTTTAGAAGGGTCCTGGGAGGCTCTAGAAGGGTCTGGGTGCTTTTAGAAGGGTCCTGGGGGTCTTTAGAAGGGTCTGGGGGCTTTTAGAATGGTCCTGCGGGGCTCTAGAATGCTCTGGGGGCTTTTAGAAGAGTCCTGGGTGGCTTTAGAAGAGTGTGAGTGCTTTTAGAAGGGTCCTGGGTGCATCTAGATGGCTCTGGGGACTTTTAGATGGGTCCTGGGGGCCTCTAGGTGGGTCTGAGGATTTTTAGAATGGTCCTGGGAGGCTCTAGAAGTGTCTGGGTGATTTTAGAAGGGCCCTGGGTGGCTCTAGAATGGTCTGGTTGCTTTTAGAAGGGTCCTGGTGGGCTCTAGAAGGGTCTGGGTGCTTTTAGAAATGTCCTGGGTGGCTCTAGAATGGTCTGGGGGCATTTAGAAGGGTCCCGGGGGGCTCTAGAAGGGTCTGGGGGCTTTTAGAAGGATCTTGGGGGCCTCTAGAAGGGTCTGGGGTCTTTTAGAAGGGTTCTGGGTGGCTCTAGAATGGTCTGGGGGCTTTTAGAAGCGTCCTGGGGGGCTCTAGAAGGGTGTGGTTGCTTTCAGAAGGGTCCTGGGGGCTTCTAGAAGGGTCTGAAGGATTTTAGAAGGGTCCTGGGAAGCTGTAGAAGGGTCTGGGTGCTTTTAGAATGATCCGGGGAGGGTGTAGAAGGGTCTGGGTTCTTTTAGAAGGGTCCTGGGTGGCTCTAGAAGGGTCTGGGTGCTTTCAGAAGGGTCCTGTGTGGCTGTAGAAGGGTCTGGGGGCTTTTAGATGGGTCCTGGGGGGCTCTAGAAGGGTCCGGGGGCTTTTAGAATGGTCCGTAGAGGCTCTAGAAGGGTTCGGAGGTCTTGTAGAAGGGTCCTGGGGGGCTCTAGAAGGGTCTGGGTGCTATTAGAAGGATTCAGGGAGGGTCTAGAAGGCTCTGGGGGCTTTTAGAAGTGTCCTGTGGGCCTCTAGAAGTGTCTGAGGGATTTTAGAAGGGTCCTGGGAGGCTCTGGAATGGTCTGGGTGCTTTTAGAAGGATTCGGGGAGGGTCTAGAAGAGTCTGGGGGCATTTAGAAGGGTCCTGTGGGGCTCTAGAAGGGTCTGGGTGCTTTTAGAAGGGTCCTGGGGAGCTCTAGAAGTGTCTGGGGTCTTTTAGAAGGGTCCTGGGTGGCGCTAAAAGTGTCTGGGTGCATTTAGAAGGGTCCTGGGGAGCTCTAGAAGGGTCTGGGGGCTTTCAGAAGGGTCCTGGGGGCCTCTAGAAGGGTCTGGAGGTTTTTAGAAGAGTTCTGGGGGGCTCTAGAAGGGTCTGGGGGCATTCAGAAGGGTCCTGGGGGCCTCTAGAAGGGTCTTGATGCTTTTAGAAGAGTCCTGGGGGGGTCTAGATGGGTCTGGGGACATTTAGAATGGTCCTGGGGGGCTCTAGAAGGGTCTGGGGGAGTTTAGATAGGTCCTGGGGAGCTCTAGAAGGGTCTGGGTGCTTTTAGAAGGGTCCTGGGAGACTCTAGAAGGGTCTGAGTGCTTTTAGAAGGGTCCTTCGGGTCTCTAGAAGGGTCTGGGTTCTTTTAGAATGGTCCTGGGGGGCTCTAGAATGGTGTGAGGTCTTTTAGAAGGGTCCTGGGGGCATCTCGAAGACTCTGATGGCTTTTAGAAGGGTCCTGGGGGCCTCTAGAAGTGTCTGAGGGATTTTAAAAGGGTCCTGGGAGGCTCTAGAAGGGTCTGATGTTGCTTTTAGAAGGATTCGGGGAGGGTCTAGAAGGGTCTGTGGGCTTTTAGAAGGGTCCTGTGGGGCTCTAGAAGGGTCTGGGGGCTTTTAGAAGGGTCCTGGGGGCCTCTAGAAGGGTCTGGGGGCTTTTAGAAGGGTCCTGGAGAGCTCTAGAAGGGTCTTGGGGCTTTTAGAAGGGACCTGAGGGCGCTAGAAGTGTCTGGGTGCTTTTAGAAGGGTCCTGGGTGTCTCTAGAAGGGTCTGGGGGCTTTTAGAATGGTTATGGGGGCCTCTAGAAGGGTCTGGAGGCTTTATAGAAGGGTCCTAGGGGGCTCTAGAAGGGTCTGGGGGCATTCAGAAGGGTCCGTCGGGCCTCTAGAAGGGTCTGGAGTCTATTAGAAGAGTCCTGGGGGGCTCTAGATGGGTCTGGGGTCATTTAGAAGGGTCCTGGGGGGCTCTAGAAGGGTCTGGGGGCTTTCAGAAGTGTCCTGGGGGGCTCTAGAAGGGTCTGGGTGCTTTTAGAAGGGTCCTGGGTCATCTAGAATGGTCTGGGGGCTTTTAGATCGGTCCTGTGAGGATCCAGATGGGTCTGGGTGGATTTAGAAGGATCCGGTGATGGTCTAGATGGGTCTGGGTGCTTTTAGAAGGGTCCTGGGGGGCCCTACAAATGTCTGGAGGATTTTAGAAGGATCCGGGGAGGCTCTAGAAGTGTCTGGCGGCTTTTAGAAGGGTCCTTGGGAGCTCTAGAAGGGTCTGGGTTCTTTCAGAAAAGTCCTGGGGGCATCTAGAAGGGTCTGGGTGCTTTCAGAAAGGTCCTGGGTGGCTCTAGAAGGGTCTGGGGGCTTTTAGAAGGGTCCTGTGGGGCTGTAGAAGGGCCTGGGTGCTTTTAGAAGGGTCCTGGGGGGCTCTAGAAGGGTCCGGGGGCTATTAGAAGGATCCGGGGAGGGTCTAGAAGGCTCTGGGGACATTTAGAAGGGTCCTTGGTGGCTCTAGAAGGGTCTGGGGACCATTAGAGGAGCCCTGGGGTCCTCTAGAAGGGTCTGGGGGATTTTACAAGGGTCCTGGGGGAATCTAGAAGGGTCTGGGGGCTTTTAGAAGGGCCCTGGAGGACTCTAGAAGGCTCTGGGGTCTTTGAGAAGGGTCCTCGGGAGGTCTAGAATTGTCTGGGGGCTTTTAGAAAGGTCCTGGGAGGCTCTAGAAGGGTCTGGGGGCTTTTAGAAGAGTCCTGCGTGTCTCTAGAAGGGTCTGGGGGCTTTTAGAAGGGTCCTTGGGGGCTCTAGAAGGGTCTGGGGACCACTAGAGGAGCCCTGGGGGCCTCTAGAGGGGTCTGGGGTATTTTAGAAGGGTCCTGGGGAGCTCTAGAAGGGTCTGGGGGCTTTTAGAAGGGTCCTGGGAGACTCTAGAAGGGTCTGGGGGCATTTAGAAGGGTCCTGCGGGTCTCTAGAAGGGTCTGGGGGCTTTCAGAAGGGTCCTGGGGGGCTCTAGAAGGGTCTGGGGGCTTTTAGAAGGGTCCTGGGAGACTCTAGAAGGGTCTGGGGGCATTTAGAAGGGTCCTGCGGGTCTCTAGAAGGGTCTGGGGGCTTTCAGAAGGGTCCTGGGGGGCTCTAGAAGGGTGTGGGTACCACTATTGGAGCCCTGGGGGCCTCTAGAGGGGTCTGGGGTATTTTAGAAGGGTCCTGGGGAGCTCTAGAAGGGTCTGGGGGCTTTTAGAAGGGTCCTGGGAGACTCTAGAAGGGTCTGGGGGCATTTAGAAGGGTCCTGCGGGTCTCTAGAAGGGTCTGGGGGCTTTTAGAAGGGTCCTGGGGGGCTCTAGAAGGGTCTGGGGGCTTTTAGAAGGGTCCTGGGGTGCTCTAGAAGGGTGTGAGGGCTTTTAGAATGGTTCTGGGGGCTTTTAGAAGTGTCCTGTGGGCCTCTAGAAGTGTCTGAGGGATTTTAGAAGGGTCCTGGGAGGCTCTGGAATGGTCTGGGTGCTTTTAGAAGGATTCGGGGAGGGTCTAGAAGAGTCTGGGGGCATTTAGAAGGGTCCTGGGGAGCTCTAGAAGGGTCTGGGTGCTTTTAGAAGGGTCCTGGGGGGCTCTAGAAGGGTCTGGGTGCTTTTAGAAGGGTCCTGGGGAGTTCTAGAAGGGTCTGGAGGCTTTTAGAAGAGTTCGGGGGGCTCTAGAAAGCTCTGGGGGCTTTTAGAAGGGTCCTGAGGGCCTCTAGAAGGGTCTGGATGCTTTTAGAAGAGTCCTGGGGGGGTCTAGATGGGTCTGGGGACATTTAGAATGGTCCTGGGGGTCTCTAGAAGGGTCCGGGGGCTATTAGAATGATCCTGGGAGTGTCTAGAAGGGTCTGGGAGTTTTTAGAAGGGTCCTTGGGGGCTATATAATGGTCTGGGGACCATTAGAGGGGCACTGGGGTCCTCTAGAAGGGTCTGGTAGATTTTAGAAGGGTCCTGGGGAGATCTAGAATTGTCTGGGGGCTTTTAGAAGGGTCCTGGAAGGCTCTAGAATGGTCTGGGGTCTTTTAGAAGGGTCCTGCGTGTCTCTAGAAGGGTCTGGAGGCTTTTAGAAGGGTCCTTGGGGGCTCTAGAATGGTCTGGGGACCATTAGAGGAGCCCTGGGGGCCTCTAGAAGGGTCTCGGGGAGTTTAGAAGGGTCCTGGGCAGCTCTAGAAGGGTCTGGGGGCTTTTTGAAGGGTCCTGGTAGACTCTAGAAGGGTCTGTGGGCATTTAAAAGGGTCCTGCGGGTCTCTAGAAGGGTCTGGGGGCTTTTAGAAGGGTCCTGGGGGGCTCTAGAAGGGTCTGGGGTCTTTTAGAAGGGTCCTGGGGGGCTCTAAAGTGTGTGAGGGCTTTTAGAAGGTTCCTGGGGTCATCTAGAAGGCTCTGGGAGCTTTTAGAAGGGTCCTGGGGTCCTCTAGAAGTGTGTGCGGCCTTTTAGAAGGGTCCTGGGAGGTTCTAGAATGGTCTGGGCGCTTTTAGAAGGATTCGGTTTGGGTCTAGAATGGTCTGGGGGCTGTTAGAAGTGTCCTGGGGGGCTCTAGAAGGGTCTGGGTGCTTTTAGAAGGGTCCTGGGGGGTCTAGAAGTGTCTGGGGACTTTTAGAAGGGTCCTGGGGAGCGCTAGAAGGGTCTGGGGGCTTTTAGAAGGGTCCTGGGTGGCGCTAGAAGTGTCTGGGTGCATTTAGAAGGGTCCTGGGTTGCTCTAGAAGGGTCTTTGCGCTTTCACAAGGGTCCTGAGGGCCTCTGGAATGGTCTGGGGTCTTTTAGAAGAGTCCTGGGGGGCTCTAGAAGGGTCTGGGGGCATTCAGAATGGTCCTGGGGGCCTCTGGATGGGATTGGAGGCTTTTAGAAGAGTCCTGGGGTGCTCTAGATGGGTCTGGGGGCATTTAGAAGCGTCCTGGGGGGCTCTGGAAGGGTCTGGGGGAGTTTAGAATGGTATTGGGGAGCTCTAGAAAGGTCTGGGTGCTTTTAGAAGGGTCCTGGTAGACTCTAGAAGGGTCTGAGTGCTATTAGAAGGGTCCTGCGGGTCTCTAGAAGGGTCTGGGGGCTTTTAGAAGGTTCCTGGGGTGCTCTAGAAGGGTGTGAGTTCTTTTAGAATTGTCCTGGGGGCATCTTGAAGGCTCTGGTGTATTTTAGAAGGGTAACGGGGGCCTCTAGAAGTGTCTGAGGGATTTTAAAAGGGTCCTGGGAGGCTCTAGAAGGGTCTGGTTGCTTTTAGAAGTGTCCGTGGAGGCTCTAGAAGGGTCTGGGGCCTTTTAGAAGGGTCCTGGGGGGCTCTAGAAGGGTCTGGGTGCTATTAGAAGGATCCGGGGAGGGTCTAGAAGGCTCTGGGGGCTTTTAGAAGGGTCCTTGGGGGCTCTAGAAGGGTCTGGGGACTATTAGAGGAGCCCTGGCGGCCTCTAGAAGGGTCTGGGGGGTTTTAGAAGGGTCCTGGGGAGCTCTAGAAGGGTCTGGGGTCTTTTAGAAGGGTCCTGGGGGAATATAGAAGGGTCTGGGGGCTTTTAGAAGGGTCCTGCGGGTCTCTAGAAGGGTCTGGGTTTTTTTAGAAGGGTCCTAGGGGGCTCTAGAAGGGTCTGGGTGCTTTTAGAATTGTCCTGGGTGGCTCTAGAAGGGTCTGGGGGCTTTTAAAAGGGTCCTGGGAGACTCTGGAAAGGTCTGAGGGCTTCTAGAAGGGTCCTGTAGGGTCTCTAGAAGGGTATGGGTGCTTTTAGAAGGGTCCTGTGGGGCTCTAGAAGGGTCTGGGGGCATTTAGAAAGGTCCTGGGGGGCTCTAGAAGGGTCTGGGTGCTTTTAGAAGGGTCCTGGGAGGATCTAGAAGGGTCTGGTTGCTTTTAGAATGGCCCTGGGAGGCTCTAGAAGGGTCTGGGGGCTTTTTGAAGGGTCCAGGGGGCCTCTAGAAAGGTCTGGGTGCTTTTAGAAGGGTCCTGCGTGGCTCTAGAAGGGTCTGGGGTCTATTAGAAGGATCCGGGGAGGGTCTAGAAGGCTCTGGGGCCTTTTAGAAGGGTCCTTGGGGGCTCTAGAAGGGTCTGGGGACCATTAGAGAAGCCCTGGTGGTCTCTAGAAGGGTCTGGGGTCTTTTAGAAGGGTCCTGGAGGTCTCTAGAAGTGTCTGGGGGCTTTTAGAAGGGTCCTGGGAGAATCTAGAAGGGTCTGGGGGCTTTTAGAAGGGTCCTGCGGGTCTCTAGAAGGGTCTGGGGGATTTTAGAAGGGTCCTGGGGGGATCTAGAATGGTCTGGGTGCTCTTAGAAGGGTCCTGGGGGCCTCTAGAAATGTCTGCGGGATATTAGAAGGGTCCTGGGAGGCTCTAGAAGGGTCTGGGTGTTTTAGAAGGATTCGGGGAGGGTCTAGAAGGGTCTGGGGGCTTTTAGAAGGGTCCTGTGGTGATCTAGAAGCGTCTGGGTTCTTTTAGAAGGGTCCTGGGAGGCTCTAGAAGGGTCTGGGGGCTTTTAGAATGGTCCTGCGGGGCTCTAGAATGCTCTGGGGGCTTTTAGAAGAGTCCTGGGTGGCTTTAGAAGAGTGTGAGTGCTTTTAGAAGGGTCCTGGGTGCATCTAGATGGCTCTGGGGACTTTTAGATGGGTCCTGGGGGCCTCTAGGTGGGTCTGAGGATTTTTAGAATGGTCCTGGGAGGCTCTAGAAGTGTCTGGGTGATTTTAGAAGGGCCCTGGGTGGCTCTAGAATGGTCTGGTTGCTTTTAGAAGGGTCCTGGTGGGCTCTAGAAGGGTCTGGGTGCTTTTAGAAATGTCCTGGGTGGCTCTAGAATGGTCTGGGGGCATTTAGAAGGGTCCCGGGGGGCTCTAGAAGGGTCTGGGGGCTTTTAGAAGGATCTTGGGGGCCTCTAGAAGGGTCTGGGGTCTTTTAGAAGGGTTCTGGGTGGCTCTAGAATGGTCTGGGGGCTTTTAGAAGCGTCCTGGGGGGCTCTAGAAGGGTGTGGTTGCTTTCAGAAGGGTCCTGGGGGCTTCTAGAAGGGTCTGAAGGATTTTAGAAGGGTCCTGGGAAGCTGTAGAAGGGTCTGGGTGCTTTTAGAATGATCCGGGGAGGGTGTAGAAGGGTCTGGGTTCTTTTAGAAGGGTCCTGGGTGGCTCTAGAAGGGTCTGGGTGCTTTCAGAAGGGTCCTGTGTGGCTGTAGAAGGGTCTGGGGGCTTTTAGATGGGTCCTGGGGGGCTCTAGAAGGGTCCGGGGGCTTTTAGAATGGTCCGTAGAGGCTCTAGAAGGGTTCGGAGGTCTTGTAGAAGGGTCCTGGGGGGCTCTAGAAGGGTCTGGGTGCTATTAGAAGGATCCAGGGAGGGTCTAGAAGGCTCTGGGGGCTTTTAGAAGGGTCCTTGGGGGCTCTAGAAGGGTCTGGGGAACATTAGAGGGGCACTGGGGTCCTCTAGAAGGGTCTGGGGGATTTTAGAAGGGTCCTAGGGAGCTCTAGAATTGTCTGGGGGCTTTTAGAATGGTCCTGGGAGGCTCTAGAAGGGTCTGGGGGCTTTTAGAAGGGTCCTGTGGGGCTCTCGAAGGGTCTGGGTGCTTTTAGAAGGGTCTTGGGGGTCTCTAGAAGGGTCTGGGGCTTTTAGAAGGGTCCTGGGGAGCTCTAGATGGGTCTGGGGGCTTTTAGAAGGGTCCTGGGGGGCGCTAGAAATGTCTGGGTGCATTTAGAAGGGTCCTGTGGGGCTCTAGAAGGGTCTGGGTGCTTTTAGAAGGGTCCTGGGGGGTCTAGAAGGGTCTGGGGGCATTCAGAAGGGTCCTGGGGCCTCTAGAAGGGTCTGGAGGGTTTTAGAAGAGTCCTGGTGGGCTCTAGATGGGTCTGGGTGCTTTTAGAATGATCCGGGATGGTCTAGAAGGGTCTGGGTGCTTTCAGAAGGGTCCTGGGTGCATCTAGAAGGGTCTGGGTGCTTTTAGAAGGGACCTGGGTGGCTCTAGAAGGGTCTGGTGCTTTTAGATGGGTGCTGGGGGGCTCTAGAAGGGTCTCGGGACCATTAGAGGGGCCCTGAAGGCCTGTAGAAGGGTCTGGGGGATTTTAGAAGGGTCCTGGGAGCTCTAGAAGTGTCTGGAGGCTTTTAGAAGGGTCCTGGGGGGCTCTAGAAGGGTGTTAGGGCTTTTAGAAGAGTCCTGTGGGCATCTAGAAGGCTCTGGGGGCTATTAGAAGGGTCCTGGGGGCTCTAGAAGGGTCTGGGGGCTTTTAGAATGGTCTTGGGGGCTCTAGAAGGGTCTGGTCTTTTAGAAGGGTCCTGGTGGGCTCTAGAAGGATCTGGGGACAGTTAGGAGGGTCCTGAGGGGATGTTGAATGGTCTGAGTGCTTTTAGATGGGTCCTGTAGGGCTAAAAAAGGTTCCTAACCCTATCCCTAACCCTAACTCTTACTCTAACCCTAACTCTAACACAAACCCAAACCCCTAACCCTAACCCTAACCCTAACCCCTAACCCTAACCCTAACCCTAACCCTAACCCTAACCCTAACCCTAACCAACCTAACCCTAACCCTAACCCTAACCACAACCCTAACTCTAACCCTAACCCTAACCCTAACCCTAACCCTAACTCTAACTATAACCTAACCCTAACCCTAACCCTAACCCTAACCCTAACCCTAACCCTAACTCTAACCCTAACCCTAACCCTACCCTAACCCTAACCCTAACCCTAACCCTAACCCTAACCCTACCTAACCTAACCCTAACACCTAACCCTAACCCTGCCTCTAACCCCTAGAAGTATCTGGGGGCTTTCTGGGGGCTTTTAGAAGAGTCCTTGAAGGATCTAGGAGGGTCTAGGGTCTCTAAAAAGGTTCCTAAGGGGCTCCGGAAGGGTTTGGGGTCTTTTAGAAGGGTCCTCGGTGGCTCTAGAAGGGTCTAGGGTATTGTAGAAGGGTCCTAAGGGGGTTTAGTAGGGCCTGGGGGGCTTTATAAGATTTTGGGGGCCTTTATAAGGTTTTGGGGGGCTCTAGAAAGTCCGGGGGCTTTGAGAAGCACACTGGGGGCTCTAAAAGTGTCTGGGTGCTTTTAGAAGGTTCCTGGGGGGCTCTAGAAGGGTCTGGGTGCTTCTAGAGCAAAAATTTTAATTTTGCACATTTGGGGAATTCGCAGGGCTCAGCACACCCGGAGTGCAAAGGATGAGCCTGGCCTGGGAAAAGCACCTGCTTGATCAGGGTGTCTCCCCTGCCAGCTAAGTACAAAGGACCCAGACCATTCTAGAGCCCCCAAGGACCCTTCCAAAAGCCCCCAGACCCTTCTGGACACGTTCAGGTTCCTTTGAAAAGGCCCCAGACCCTTCTAGAGCCTCCCAAGACCCTTCTAAAAGCCCCCAGACCCTTCTAGACCCTCCCCGGATCCTTCTAAAAGCCCCGAGACCCTTCTAGAGGATCCCAGGACCCTTCTAAAAGCCCCCAGACCCTTCTAGAGCCCCCCAGGACCCTTCTAAAAGCCCCCAGACCCTTCTAGAGGCCCCAGGGCCCCTCTTAAGCAGCCCCGTCCCTTCTAGAGCATCCCAGGACCCTTCTAAAAGCCCCCAGACCCTTCTAGAGCCCCCCCGGACCCTTCAAAAAGCCCCTAGACCCTTCTAGAGGCCCCCAGGACCCTTCTGAAAGACCCCAGAACCTTCTAGAGCCCCACAGGACCCTTCTAAAAGCACCCAGACCATTCTTGAGCCCCCCAGGACCGTTATAAAAGCACCCAGACCCTTCTAGAGACCCCCAGGGCCATTCTGAAAGCCCCCAGAACCTCCTAGAGCCACCCAGGACCCTTCTAAAAGACCCCAGACCATTCTAGCCCCCATCAGGACCCTTCTACAAGCCCCCAGACCCTTCTACAGCCCCCCAGGACCCTTCTAATAGCCCCCAGACTTGTCTAGAGGCCACCAGGACCCTTCTGAACGCAACCAGACCCTTCTAGAGGCACCCAGGACCCTTCTAAAAGCCTCTAGACCCTTCTAGAGCCCCCCAGGACCCTTCTAAAAGCACCCAGACCCTTCTAGAGACCCCCAGGACAATTCTAAAAGCCCCCAGACCCTTCTAGAGCCCCACAGGACCCTTCTAAAAGCACCCAGACACTTCTAGAGCCCCCCAGGACCATTCTAAAAGCCCCCAGACCATTCTAGACCCTCCCCGGATCCTTCTAAAAGCACCCAGACCCTTCTAGAGCAACCCAGGACCTTTCTAAAAGAACCCAGACCCTTCTAGAGCACCCAAGGACCCGTCTAAAAGCCCCCAGACTAATCTAGACCCTCCCCGGATTTTTCTAAAAGCCCCAGACCCTTCTAGAGCATCCCAGGACCCTTCTAAAAGCCCCCAGACCCTTCTAGACGCCCCCAGGACCATTCTAAAAGCACCCAGACCCTTTTAGAGCCCCCCTGTACCCTTCTAAAATCCCCCAGACCCTTCTAGTGTCCCCCAGGACCCTTCTGAAAGCCCCCAGACCCTTCTACAGACCCCCAGGACCCTATAAAAGCCCCCAGACTCTTCTAGAGCAACCCAGGACCCTTCTAAAAGCACCCAGACCCTTCTAGAGCCCCCCGGACCCATTTAAAATCCTCCAGACCCTTATACAGCCCCCAGGACCCTTCTAAAAGACACCAGACCCTTTTAGAGGCCCCAGGGACCCTCTTAAGCCCCCCCGTACCTTCTAGAAGGGCACCCCAGGACCCTTCTAAAAGCCCCCAGACCCTTCTAGAGCTCCCCCGGACCCTTCTAAAAGACCCTAGACCCCTCTAGAGGCCCCACGACCCTTCTGAAAGCCCCAGATCCTTCTAGAGCCCCACAGGACCCTTCTAAAAGCACCCAGACCCTTCTACAGACCCCAGGACAGTATAAAAGACCCCAGACCCTTCTAGAGCCCCCCAGGACCCTTCTAAAAGCCCCCAGACCCTTCTAGAGCCCCCAGGACGCTTCTAAAAACTTCCAAACCCTTCTAGAGCCCCCCAGGACCCTTCTAAAAGCCCCAGACACTTCTAGAGGCCCCAGGGCCCTTCTTAAGCCCCCCCGTCCCTTCTAGAGCACACCAGGACCCGTCTAAAAGCATCTAGACCCTTCTAGAGCACTCCAGGACCTTTCCAAAAGCACCCAGACCCTTCTAGAGGCTCCCCGGACCCTTATAAAAGCACCCAGACCCTTCCAGAGCCTCCCAGGACCCTTCTAAAAGCCCCCAGACCCTTCTAGAGAACCCAGGACCCTTCTAAAAGCACCCAGACCATTCTAGACCCTCCCCGGATCATTCTAAAAGACCCAGACCCTTCTAGAGCCCCCTAGGATCCTTCAAAAAGCACCCAGACCCTTCTAGACCCTCCCTGGATCATTCTAAAAGCCCCCAGACCCTTCTAGAGCCCCCAGGATCATTCTAAAAGCCCCCTGACCCTTCTAGAGCCCCCTAGGACCCATCTAAAAGCACCCAGACCCTTCTAGAGATCCCCAGGACCCTTCTGAAAGCACCCAGACCGTTCTAGACCCCCCCAGGACCCTTCTACAAGCACCCAGACCCTTCTAGAGCCCCCCAGGACCCTTCTAATAGCCCCCAGACCTGTCTAGGGGCCACCAGGACCCTTCTAAAAGTCCCCAGACCCTTCTAGAGCCCCCCCGGACCCTTGTAAAAGCCCCCAGACCCTTCTAGAGGCCCCCCAGGACCCTTATAAAAGCCTCTAGACCGTTCTAGAGCCCCCCAGGACCCTTCTAAAAGCCCCAGACCCTTCTAGATCCTCCCAGGACCATTCTAAAAGCCCCCAGACCCTTCTAGAGCCCCCAGGACCCTTCTAAAAGCCCCCAGACCCTTCTAGATCCTCCCAGGACCATTCTAAAAGACCCCAGACCCTTCTAGAGCCGCCTAGGATCCTTCAAAAAGCATAAAGACCCTTCTAGACCGTCCTGGATCATTCTAAAAGCCCCCAGACCATTCTAGAGCCCCTCAGGACCCTTCTAAATGCCCCCAGACCCTTCTAGAGCACCCCAGGACCCATCTAAAAGCCCCCAGATCCTTCTAGAGCACCCCAAGACCCTTCTAAAAGCCCCCAGACCCTTCTAGAGCCCCCCAGGACCATTCTAAAAGCTCCCAGACCCTTCTAGAGCCCCCCAGGACCCTTCTACAAGCCCCCAGACCCTTCTAGAACCACCCAGACCCTTCTGAAAGCACCCAGAACCTTCTAGAGCCCCACAGGACCCTTCTAAAAGCAACCAGACCCTTCTAGAGACCCCCAGGACCATTCCGAAAGCCCCCAGAACCTCCTAGAGCCACCCAGGACCCTTCTAAAAGACCCCAGACCCTTCTAGAGCCGCCTAGGATCCTTCAAAAAGCATAAAGACCCTTCTAGACCGTCCCCGGATCATTCTAAAAGGCCCCAGACCGTTCTAGAGCCCCCCAGGACCCATCTAAACCCATCTAAAAGCACGCAGATCCTTCTAGAGCACCCCAGGACCCTTCTAAAAGCACCCAGACACTTCTAGAGCACCCCAGGACCATTCTAAAAGCTCCCAGACCCTTCTAGAAGCCCCAGGACCCTTCTAAAAGCCCCCAGACCCTTCTAGAGCCCCCCAGGACCCTTCTACAAGCCCCCAGACACTTCTAGAGCCACACAGACCCTTCTAAAAGCCCCAGACCCTTCTAGAGGCCCCCAGGACCCGTCTAAAAGCCTCTAGACCCTTCTAGAGCCCCCCAGGACCTTTCAAAAATCACCCAGACCCTTCTAGAAGCTCCCCGGACCCTTATAAAAGCACCCCGACCCTTCTAGAGCCTCCCAGTACCTTTCTAAAAGCAACCAGACCCTTCTAGAGCCCCCAGGACCCTTCTAAAAGCCCCCAGACCAATCTAGACCGTCCCCGGATCCTTCGAAAAGACCCAGACCCTTCTAGAGCCCCCCAGGATCATTCTAAAAGCCCCCAGACCCTTCTAGAGCCCCCCAGTACCCTTCTAAAAGTCCCTAGACCCTTCTAGAGTCCCCCAGGACCCTTCTAAATGCCCCCAGACCCTTCAAGAGGCACCAAGGGCCCCTCTTAAGGAACCCAGTCCCTTCTAGAGCACCCCAGAACCCTTCCAAATGTCCCCAGACCCTTCTAGAGCCCCCCCGGACCCTTCTAAAAGACCCCAGACCCTTCTAGAGACCCCCCGGACCCTTCTAAAAGCCTCCAGACCCTTCTAGAGGACCCCTGGACCCTTCTGAAAGCCCCCAGAACCTTCTAGAGCATCCCAGGACAGTTCTAAAAGCCCCCAGACCCTTCTAGAGCATCCCAGGACAGATCTAAAAGCCCCCAGACCCTTCTAGAGCCTCCCAGGACCCTTCTAAAAGCTCCCAGAACCTTCTAGAGACCCCCAGGACCCTTCTAAAAGCCCCCAGACCCTTCTAGAGCCACCCAGGACGCTTCTAAAAGCCCCCAGACCCTTCTTGAGCCCCCCAGGACCCTTCTAAAAGCCCCCAGACCCTTCTAGAGCCTCCCAGGACCCTTCTAAAAGCTCCCAGACCCTTCTAGAGACCCCCAGGACCCTTCTAAAAGCCCCCAGACCCTTCTAGAGCCTCCCAGGACCCTTCTAAAAGATCCCAGACCCTTCTAGAGGCCCCCAGGACCCTTCTAAAAGCACCCAGACCCTTCTAGAGCCATCCAGGACGCTTCTAAAAGCCCCCAGACACTTCTAGAGCACCCCAGAACCCTTCTAAAAGCTCCCAGAGCTTTCTAGATGCCCCCAGGACCCTTCTAAAAGCCCCCAGACCCTTCTAGAGCCCCCCAGGACCCTTCTACAAGCCCCCAGACCCTTCTAGAGCCACCCAGGACCCTTCTAAAAGCACCCAGACCCTTCTAGAGGCCCCCAGGACCCGTCTAAAAGCCTCTAGACCCTTCTAGAGCCCCCCAGGACCTTTCTAAAATCACCCAGACCCTTCTAGAGGCTCCCCGGACCCTTATAAAAGCACCCCGACCCTTCTAGAGCCTCCCAGTACCCTTCTAAAAGCAACCAGAACCTTCTAGAGAACCCCAGGACCCTTCTAAAAGCCCCCAGACCCTTCTAGACCCTTCCCGGATCCTTCTAAAAGGCCCCAGACCCTTCTAGAGCCACCTAGGATCCTTCAAAAAGCATACAGACCTTTCTAGACCGTCCCCGGATCATTCTAAAAGCCCCCAGACCCTTCTAGAGACCCCCAGGATCATTCTAAAAGCCCCCAGACCCTTCTAGAGCCCCCCAGGACCCTTCTAAATGCCCCCAGACCCTTCAAGAGGCACCCAGAACCCTTCTAAAAGCACCCAGACCCTTCTAGAGACACCCAGGACCCTTCTAAATGCCCCCAGACACTTCTAGATAAGCCAGGACCCTTCGAAAAGCAACCAGAACCTTCTAGAGCCACCCAGGACCATTCTAAAAGCCCCCAAACCCTTCTAGAGCCTCCCAGGACCCTTCTAAAAGCACCCAGACTCTTCTAGAGAGCCCCAGGACCATTCTAAAGGCCTCCAGACTCTAATAGACCCTCCCCGGATCATTCTAAAAGCCCTCAGACCCTTCTAGAGACCCCCAGGACCCTTCTAAATGCCCCCAGACCCTTCTAGACCCTCCCCGGATCATTCTAAAAGCCCCCAGACCCTTCTAGAGCCTCGCAGGACCCCTCTAAAAGCCCCCAGACCCTTCTAGAGCCCCCTAGGACCCATCTAAAAGCCCCCAGACCCTTCTAGAGGCCCCTAGGACCCTTCTAAAAGACCCCAGACCCTTCTAGACCCTCCCCGGATCCTTCGAAAAGACCCCAGACCCTTCTAGAGCCCCCCAGGATCATTCTAAAAGCCCCCAGACCCTTCTAGAGGCCCCCAGGAACCTTCTAAAAGCCCCCAGACCATTCTAGAGCCCCCCAGGACCCTTCTAAAGGCCCCCAGACCCTTCTAGACCCTCCCCGGATCATTCTAAAAGCCCCCAGATTCTTCTAGAGCCTCCCAGGACCCTTCTAATAGCCCCCCGACCTTTCTAGACCCTCCCCGGATCCTTCTAAATGAACCCAGACATTTCTAGGGCCCCCCAGAACCCCTCTAAAAGCCTCCAGACCCTTGTAGAGCCCCCCAGGACCCGTCTAAAAGCGCCCAGACCCTTCTAGACCCTCCCCTGATCATTCTAAAAGACCCCAGACCCTTCTAAAACCTCCCAAGACTATTCTAAAAGAACCCAGACCCTTCTAGACCCTCCCCGGATTATTCTAAAAGCCCCCAGACCCTTCTAGAGCCCCCCAAGACCCTTCTAAAAGCCTCCAGACCCTTCTAGAGCCCCCCCGAACCACTCTAATAGTTCTCAGACCCTTCTAGAGGCCCCCAGTACCTTCTATAAGTCCCCAGACCCTTCTAGAGAACACCAGGAACATTCTAAAAGCCCCCAGACCATTCTAGAGCCTCCAGGAGCCTTCTAAAAACCCCCAGACCCTTCTAGAGCCCCCCCGGACCACTCTAATAGATCCCAGACCCTTCTAGAGGCCCCCAGGATACTTCTAAATGCCCCCAGACCCTTCTAGAGAACCCCGGGACCCTTCTAAAAGCCCCCAGACCCCTCTAGAGCCCCCCAGGACCCTTCTAAAAGCCCCCAGAACCTTCTAGACCCTCCCCGGATCATTCTAAAAGCACCCAGACCCTTCTAGAGGGCCCCAGGACCTTTCTAAAAGCACCCAGACCCTTCTAGAGCCTCCCAGGACCATTCTAAAAGCCCCCAGACCCTTCTAGACGCCCCCAGGACCCTTCTAAAAGCCCCCAGACCCTTCTAGATGACCCCAGGACCCTTCTGAAAGGCCGCAGACACATCTAGACACTCCCCGGATCTTTCTAAAAGACCCCAGACCCTTCTAGAGCCACCCAGGACGCTTCTAAAAGCCCCCAGACCCTTCTAGAGCCACGCAGGACCCTTCTAAAAGCCCCCAGACCCTTCTAGAGCACCCCAGGACCCTTCTAAAAGCCCCCAGACCCTTCTTGAGCCCCCCAGGACCCTTCTAAATGCCCCCAGACCCTTCTACCGGCACCCAGGACCCTTCTACAAGCCCCCAGACCCTTCTAGAGCCCCTCAGAACCCTTCTAAATGCTCCCAGAGCTTTCTAGATGCCCCCAGGACCCTTCTAAAAGCCCCCAGACCCTTTTAGATCCCCCCAGGACCCTTCTACAAGCCCCCAGACCCTTCTAGAACCACCCAGGACCCTTCTAAAAGCACCCAGACCCTTCTAGAGGCCCCCAGGACCCGTCTAAAAGCCTCTAGACCCTTCTAGAGCCCCCCAGGACCTTTCTAAAAGCACCCAGACCCTTCTAGAGGCTCCCGGACCCTTATAAAAGCACCCCGACCCTTCTAGAGCCTCCCAGTACCCTTCTAAAGCAACCAGAACCTTCTAGAGAACCCAGGACCCTTCTAAAAGCCCCAGACCCTTCTAGACCCTCCCCGGATCCTTCTAAAAGCCCCCAGACCCTTCTAGAGCCACCTAGGATCCTTCAAAAAGCACCCAGACCTTTCTAGACGGTCCCCGGATCATTCTAAAAGCCCCCAGACCCTTCTAGAGACCCCCAGGATCATTCTAAAAGCCCCCAGACCCTTCTAGATCCCCCAGGATCATTCCAAAAGCCCCCAGACCGTTCTAGAGCCCCCTAGGACCCATCTAAAAGCCCCCAGACCCTTCTAGAGTCCCCTAGGACACTTCTAAAGCCCCCAGACCCTTCTAGACACTCCCCGGATCCTTCGAAAAGACCCCAGACCCTTCTAGAGCCCCCCAGGATCATTCTAAAAGCACCCAGACCCTTCTAGAGCCCCCCAGTACCCTTCTAAAAGCCCCTAGACCCTTCTAGAGCCCCCCAGGACCCTTCTAAATGCCCCCAGACCCTTCAAGAGGCACCCAGAACCCTTCTAAAAGCACCCAGACCATTCTAGAGCCTCCCAGGACCATTCTAAAAGACCCCAGACCCTTCTAGACCCCCCCAGGACCCTTCTAAAAGCCCCCAGACCCTTCTAGAGCCCCCCAGGACCCTTCTGAAAGGCCGCAGACACTTATAGACACTCCCCGGATCCTTCTAAAAGACCCCAGACCCTTCTAGAGGACCCCAGGACCCGTCTAAAAGCCCCCAGACCATTCTAGAGCCCCCCGGACCCTTCTAAAGGCCTCCAGAACCTTCTAGAGGCCCCCCTGGACCTTTCTGAAAGCACCCAGAACCTTCTAGAGCCCTCCAGGACCCTTCTAAAAGCACCAAGACCCTTCTAGAGCATCCCAGGACCATTCTAAAAGCCCCCAGACCCTTCTAGAGCCTCCCAGGATCCTTCTAAAAGCCCCCAGACTCTTCTAGATCCACCCAGGACCATTCTAAAAGCCCCCAGACCATTCTAGAGCCACCCAGGACCCTTCTAAAAGCCCCCAGACCCTTCTAGAGCCTCCCAGGACCCTTCTAAAAACACCCAGACCATTCTAGAGCACCCCAGGACCCTTCTAAAAGCCCCAGACCCTTCTAGAGCCTACCAGGACCTTTCTACAAGCACCCAGACCCTTCTAGAGCTCCCAAGGACCCTTCTAAAAGCCCCCAGACCAATCTAGATCCACCCAGGACCCTTCTAAAAGCCCCAGACCCTTCTAGAGGCCCCCAGGACTCGTCTAAAAGCCTCTAGACCCTTCTAGAGACCGCCAGGACCTTTCTAAAAGCACCCAGACCCTTCTAGAGGCTCCCCGGTCCCTTATAAAAGCACCCAGACGCTTCTAGACCGTCCCCGGATCATTCTAAAAGCCCCCAGAAACTTCTAGAGCCCCCCAGGACCCTTCTAAAAGACCCCTGACCCTTCTAGAGCCCCCTATGACCCATCTAAATGCCCCCAGACCCTTCTAGAGGCCCCCAGGACCCTTCTAAAAGCCCCCAGACCCTTCTAGACCCTCCCCGGATCCTTCTAAAAAAACCCAGACCATTCTAGAGCCTCCCGGGACCATTCTAAAGCCCTCAGACCCTTCTAGAGGACACCAGGACCCTTCTAAAAGCCCCCAGAACCTTCTAGAGCCCCCAGGACCCTTCTAAAAGCCCCAAGACCCTTCTAGAGCCCCCCAGGACCCTTCTAAAAGCACCCAGACCCTTATAGAGGCCCCCAGGACCCTTCTGAAAGCCCCAAGAACCTTCTAGAGCATCCCAGGACCCTTCTAAAAGAACCCAGACCCTTCTAGGGCTCCCCAGGACCCTTCTAAAAGCCCCCAGACCATTCTAGAGACACCCATGACCCTTCTGAAAGCCTCCAGAACCTTCTAGATCCACCCAGGACCCTTCTAAAAGAAACCAGACCCTTCTAGAGCCTCCCAGGACCATTCTAAAAGCACCCAGACCCTTCTAGAGACACCCAGGACCCTTCTAAATGCCCCCAGACCCTTCTAGATAAGCCAGGACCCTTCGAAAAGCAACCAGAACCTTCTAGAGCCACCCAGGACCATTCTAAAAGCCCCCAAACCCTTCTAGAGCCTCCCAGGACCCTTCTAAAAGCACCCAGACACTTCTAGAAAGCCCCAGGACCATTCTAAAGGCCCCCAGACTCTTCTAGACCCTCCCCGGATCATTCTAAAAGCCCTCAGACCCTTCTAGAGACCCCCAGGACCCTTCTAAAGGCCCCCAGACCCTTCTAGACCCTCCCCGGATCATTCTAAAAGCCCCCAGACCCTTCTAGAGCCTCGCAGGACCCCTCTAAAAGCCCCCGGACCCTTCTAGAGCCTCGCAGGACCCTTCTAAAAGCCTCCAGACCCTTCTAGAGGCCCCCCGGACCCTTCTAAAAGTCCCCAGACCCTTCTAGATCATCCCCGGACCCCTCTGATATATCCCACACCATTCTAGAGGCCACCAGGATACTTTCAAACTTTCAAAAGCCCCCAGACCCTTCTAGAGAACCCCAGGACCCTTCTAAAAGCCCCCAGACCATTCTAGAGCCCCCCAGGGCCCTTCTAAAAGCCCCGAGACCCTTCTAGGAGAGACGGGGGTCCTTAAGAGGGGCCTTGGGGTCCTCTAGAAGGGACTGGGGGCTTATAGAAGTGTCCTGGCGGGCTCTCGAAGGGTCTGGGTTCTTTGAGAAGGGTCTTTGGGTGGCTCTAGAAGGGTCTGGGGTATTTTGGAAGGGTCCTCGGTGCCTCAAGAAGGGTGTGGGGTCTTTTATAGGGTCCTGGGGGGCTCTAGAAGGGTCTGGGTGCTTTTAGAAGGGTCCTGGGGAGCTCTAGAAGGGTCTGGGGTCTTTTAGAAGGGTCCCGGGAGGCTCTAGAAGGGTCTGGGGGCTTTTAGAATTGTCCTGCGGGTCTCTAGAAGGGTCTGGGTCCTGTTAGAAGGGTCCTTGGGGGCTCTAGAAGGGTCTGAGTATCATTAGAGGGGCCTTGGGGGCATCTAGAAGGGTCTGGGGGATATTAGAAGGGTCCTGGAGAGCTCTAGAAGGGTCTGGGGTATTTTAGAAGGGTTCTGGGTAGCTCTAGAAGGGTCTGGGTGCTTTCAGAAGGGTCCTGGGGGGCTGTAGAAGGGTCTGGAGTCTTTTAGAAGGGTCCTGGGGGGCTCTAGAAGGGTCCTGGGAGGCTTTTAGATGGGTCCTGCGGGTCTCTAGAAGGGTCTGGGTGCTTTTAGAAGTGTCCTGGGGGGCTCTAGAAGGGTCGGGGGAGTTTTAGGATAGTCCTGGTGGGCTCTAGAAGGGTGTGAGGGCTTTTAGAAGGTTCCTGGAGGCATCTAGAAGGCTCTGGGGGCTTTTAGAAGGGTCCTGGGGGCCTCTAGAATTGTCTGAGGGATTTTAGAAGGGTCCTGGGAGGCTCTAGAAGGGTCTGGGTGCTTTTAGAATGATCCAGGGAGGGTCTAGAAGGGTCTGGGGGCTTTTAGAAGGGTCCTGTGGGGCTCTAGAAGGGTCAGGGTGCTTTTAGAAGGGGCCTAGGGGGCTCTAGAAGGGTCTGGGTGCTTTTAGAAGGGTCCTAAGGGGCTCTAGAAGCGTCTGGGGGATTTTAGAAGGGTCCTGGGTAGCTCTAGAAGGGTCTGGGTGCTTTCAGAAGGGTCCTGGGGGGCTGTAGAAGGTTCTGGAGTCTTTTAGAAGGGTCCTGGGGGGCTCTAGAAGGGTCTGGGGGCATTCAGAAGGGTCCTGGGGGCCTCTAGAAGGGTCTGGAAGCTTTTAGAAGGGTCCTGGGCGCATCTAGAAGGGTCTGGAGTCTTTTAGAAGGGTCCTGGGAGGATCCAGATGGGTCTGGGTGCTTTTAGAAGGGTCCTGGGGGGCTCTACAAATGTCTGGAGGTTTTTAGAAGGGTCCAGGGGGCCTCTAGAAGGGTCTGGGGGCTTTTAGAAGAGTCCTGGGTGCCTCTAGAAGGGTCTGGCGGCTTTTAGAAGGGTCCTGGGGGCATCTAGAAGGCTCTGGGGGCTTTTAGAAGGGTCCTGGGGGGCTCTAGAAGGGTCTGGAGGCTTTTAGAAGGATCCGGGGAGGGTCTAGAAGGGTCTGGGGTCTTTTATAGGGTCCTGGGGGGCTCTAGAAGGGTCTGGGTGCTTTTAGAAGGGTCCTGGGGAGCTCTAGAAGGGTCTGGGGTCTTTTAGAAGGGTCCCGGGAGGCTCTAGAAGGGTCTGGGGGCTTTTAGAATTGTCCTGCGGGTCTCTAGAAGGGTCTGGGTCCTGTTAGAAGGGTCCTTGGGGGCTCTAGAAGGGTCTGAGTATCATTAGAGGGGCCTTGGGGGCATCTAGAAGGGTCTGGGGGATATTAGAAGGGTCCTGGAGAGCTCTAGAAGGGTCTGGGGTATTTTAGAAGGGTTCTGGGTAGCTCTAGAAGGGTCTGGGTGCTTTCAGAAGGGTCCTGGGGGGCTGTAGAAGGGTCTGGAGTCTTTTAGAAGGGTCCTGGGGGGCTCTAGAAGGGTCCTGGGAGGCTTTTAGATGGGTCCTGCGGGTCTCTAGAAGGGTCTGGGTGCTTTTAGAAGTGTCCTGGGGGGCTCTAGAAGGGTCGGGGGAGTTTTAGGATAGTCCTGGTGGGCTCTAGAAGGGTGTGAGGGCTTTTAGAAGGTTCCTGGAGGCATCTAGAAGGCTCTGGGGGCTTTTAGAAGGGTCCTGGGGGCCTCTAGAATTGTCTGAGGGATTTTAGAAGGGTCCTGGGAGGCTCTAGAAGGGTCTGGGTGCTTTTAGAATGATCCAGGGAGGGTCTAGAAGGGTCTGGGGGCTTTTAGAAGGGTCCTGTGGGGCTCTAGAAGGGTCAGGGTGCTTTTAGAAGGGGCCTAGGGGGCTCTAGAAGGGTCTGGGTGCTTTTAGAAGGGTCCTAAGGGGCTCTAGAAGCGTCTGGGGGATTTTAGAAGGGTCCTGGGTAGCTCTAGAAGGGTCTGGGTGCTTTCAGAAGGGTCCTGGGGGGCTGTAGAAGGTTCTGGAGTCTTTTAGAAGGGTCCTGGGGGGCTCTAGAAGGGTCTGGGGGCATTCAGAAGGGTCCTGGGGGCCTCTAGAAGGGTCTGGAAGCTTTTAGAAGGGTCCTGGGCGCATCTAGAAGGGTCTGGAGTCTTTTAGAAGGGTCCTGGGAGGATCCAGATGGGTCTGGGTGCTTTTAGAAGGGTCCTGGGGGGCTCTACAAATGTCTGGAGGTTTTTAGAAGGGTCCAGGGGGCCTCTAGAAGGGTCTGGGGGCTTTTAGAAGAGTCCTGGGTGCCTCTAGAAGGGTCTGGCGGCTTTTAGAAGGGTCCTGGGGGCATCTAGAAGGCTCTGGGGGCTTTTAGAAGGGTCCTGGGGGGCTCTAGAAGGGTCTGGAGGCTTTTAGAAGGATCCGGGGAGGGTCTAGAAGGGTCTGGAGGCTTTTAGAAGGGTCCTGGGGGGCTCTAGAAGTGTCTGAGGGATATTATAAGGGTCCTGGGATGGTCTAACAAGGGTCTGGTTTGTTTTAGAAGGGTCCTGCGGGTCTCTAGAAGGGTCTGGGGGCTTTTAGAATGGTCCTTGGGGGCTCTAGAAGGGTCTGGGGACCACTAGAGGGGCCCTGGGTGCCTCTAGAAAGGTCTGGGGTATTTTAGAAGGGTCCTGGGGAGATCTAGAAGGGTCTGGGGGCTTTTAGAAGGGTCCTGGGAGACTCTAGAAGGGTCTGGGGGCATTTAGAAGGTCCTGCGTGTCTCTAGAAGGGTCTGAGGGCTTTTAGAAGGGTCCTGTGGGGCTCTAGAAGGGTCTGGCGGCTTTTAGAAGGGTCCTGGGGGGCTCTAGAAGGGTGTGAGAGCTTTTAGAATGGTCCTGGGTGCATCTAGAAATCTCTGGGTGCTTTTAGAAGGGTCCTGGGGGCCTCTAGAAGTGTCTGAGGAGTTGTAGAAGGGTCCGGGGAGGCTCTAGTAGGGTCTGGGTGCTTTTAGAAGGATCCGGTTAGGGTCTAGAAGGGTCTGGGGCTTTTAGAAGGGTCCTGTGGAGCTCTAGAAGGGTCTGGGGTCTTTTAGACG
Source organism: Clamator glandarius (assembly GCA_033459285.1). NCBI lineage: Eukaryota > Metazoa > Chordata > Aves > Cuculiformes > Cuculidae > Clamator > Clamator glandarius. The sequence goes on along the minus strand of JAUNZM010000653.1, from coordinate 61,203 downwards.
ATTCCTGGGGGGCTCTAGAAGGCTCTGGGGCCGTTTAGAAGAGTCCTGGGGAGCTCTAGAAGGGTCTGGGGCTTTCAGAATGATCCTGGGGGTCGCTAGAAGTGTCTGGGTGTATTTGGAAGGGTCTTGGGGAGCTCTAGAAGGGTCTGGGGGCTTTCAGAAGGGTCTTGGGGGCATGTAGAAGGGTCTGGAGGCTTTTAGAAGGGTCCTGGAGCGCTCTAGAAGGGTCTGGGGGCATACAGAACGGTCCTGGTGGCCTCTAGAAGGGACTGGATGCTTTTAGAAGGGTCCTGGGGGGCTCTAGATGGGTCTGGGTGCATTTAGAAGGGTCCTGGGGGGATCTAGATGGGTCTGGGGGCTTTTAGAAGGATACGTGGAATTTCTAGAAGGGTCTGGGGGCTTTTAGAAGGGTCCTGGGTTGCTCTAGAAGGGTCTGGAGGCTTTTAGAAGGGTCCTGCGGGTCTCTAGAAGGATCTTGGGGCTTTTAGAAGGGTCCTGGGAGGCTCTAGAATGGTCTGATGGATTTTAGAAGGGTCCTGGGAGGTTCTAGAAGGGTCTGGGTGCTTTTAGAAGGATCCGGGGAGGGTCTAGAATGGTCTGGGTGGTTTTAGAATGGTCCTGGGGGGATCTAGAAGGGTCTGGGGGATTTTAGAAGGATCCTGGGGGCTCTAGAACGGTCTGAGGGATTTTAGAAGGGTCCTGGGGAGCTCTAGAAGGGTCTGGGTGCTTTTAGAAGGGCCCTGGACTTCTCTAGAAGGGTCTAGGGGCTTTTAGAAGAGTCCTGGGGGGCTCTAGAATGGTCTGGGGTCTTTTAGAAGGGTCCTGGGCGCATCTAGAAGGGTCTGGGGGCTTTCAGAAGGGTCCTAGTAGGCTCTAGAAGGGTCTGAGGGCTTTTAGAATGGTCCTGGGGGGCTCTAGAAGGGTCTGGGGGCATTTAGAAGTGTCCTGGGGGGCTCTAGAAGGGTCTGGGGGATTTTAGAGGGATCCTGGGGGCCTCTAGATAGGTCTGGGGGCATTTAGAAGGGTCCTGCGGGTCTCTAGAAGGGTCTGGGGGCTTTTAGAAGGGTCCTTGGGGCTCTAGAAGGGTCTGGGTACCATTAGAGGGGCCCTAGGGGCCTCTAGAATGGTCTGGGGGCTTTTAGAATGGTCCTTGGGGGCTCTAGAAGGGTCTGGGGACCACTAGAAGGGCCCTGGAGGCCTCTAGAAGAGTCTGGGGTATTTTAGAAGGGTCCTGGGGAGCTCTAGAAGGGTCTGGGGACTTTTAGAAGGGTCCTGGGAAACTCTAGAAGGGTCTGGGGGCATTTAGATGGGTCCTGCGGGTCTCTAGAAGGGTCTGGGAGCTTTTAGAAGGGTCCTGGGGGGCTCTAGAATGGTCTGAGGGATTTTATAAGGGTCCTGGGAGGCTTTAGAAGGGTCTGGGTGCTTTTAGAAGGATCCAGGGAGGGTCTAGAAGGGTCTGGGGACTTTTAGAAGGGTCCTGGGGGGCTCTAGAAGGGTCTGGGGGCTATTAGAAGGATCCAGGGATCGTCTACAAGGGTCTGGGGTCTTTTAGAAGGGTCCTGCGGGTCTCTAGAAGGGTCTGGGGGCTTTTAGAAGGGTCCTTGGGGGCTCTAGAAGGGTCTGGGGACAATTAGAGGGGCCCTAGGGGCCTCTAGAAGGGTCTGGGGGATTTTAGAAGGGTTCTGGGGAGCTCTTGAAGGGTCTGGGGGCTTTTAGAATGGTCCTTGGGGGCTCTAGAAGGGTCTGGGGACCACTAGAGGGGCCCTGGGGACCTCTAGAAGGGTCTTGGGTATTTTAGACGGGTCCTGGGGAGCTCTAGAAGGGTCTGGGGGCTTTTAGAAGGGTCCTGGGGGGCTCTAGAAGGGTCTGGGGGCATTTAGAAGTGTCCTGGGGGGCTCTAGAAGGGTCTGGGGGATTTTAGAAGGATGCTGGGGGCCTCTAGAAAGGTCTGGGGGCATTTAGAAGGGTCCTGCGGGTCTCTAGAAGGGTCTGGGGGCTTTTAGAAGGGTCCTTGGTGCTCTAGAAGGGTCTGGGGACCATTAGAGGGGCCCTAGGGGCCTCTAGAAGGGTCTGGGGGCTTTTAGAAGGGTCCTGGGAGAATCTAGAAGGGTCTGGGTGCATTTAGAAGGGTCCTGCGGGTCTCTAGAAGCGTCTGGGGGCTTTTAGAAGGGTCCTGGGGGGTTCTAGAAGGGTCTGGCGGCTTTTAGAAGGGTCCTGGTGGGCTCTAGAAGAGTGTGAGGGCTTTTAGAATGGTCCTGGGTGCATCTAGAAGTCTCTGGGTGCTTTTAGAAGGGTCCTGGGGGCCTCTAGAAGTGTCTGCGGCCTTTTAGAAGGGTCCGGGGAGGCTCTAGAAGGGTCTGGGTGCTTTTAGAAGGATTCGGGGAGGGTCTAGAAGGGTCTGGGGCTTTTAGAAGGGTCCTGTGGAGCTCTAGAAGGGTCTGGGTTCTTTTAGACTGGTACTGGGGGGCTCTAGAAGGGTCTGGGGCTTTTTAGAAGAGTCCTGGGGGCCTCTAGAAGGGTCTTTGGCTTTCAGAAGGGTCCTGGGGGTCGCTAGAAGTGTTTGGGTGTATTTGGAAGGGTCCTGGGGAGCTCTAGAAGGGTCTGGGGGCTTTCAGAAGGGTCCTGGGGGCATGTAGAAGGGTCTGGAGGCTTTTAGAATGGTCCTGATGGGCTCTAGAATGGTCTGGGGGCATTCAGAACGGTCCTGGTGGCCTCTAGAAGGGACTGGATGCTTTTAGAAGAGTCCTGGGGGGCTCTAGATTGGTCTGGGGGCATTTAGAAGGGTCCTGGGGGGCTCTAGAAGGGTGTGGGGGCTTTTAGAAGGATACGTGGAATCTCTAGAAGGGTCTGGGGGCTTTTAGAAGGGTCCTGGGGGGCTCTAGAATGGTCTGGAGGCTTTTTGAAGGGTCCTGGGTGGCTCTAGAAGGGTGTGGGGTCTTTTAGAAGGATCCGGGGAGGGTCTAGAACGGTCTGGGTGGTTTTAGAAGGGTCCTGGTCGGTTCTAGAAGGGTCTGGGGGATTTTAGAAGGGTCCTGGGGGGCTCTAGAAGGGTCTGAGGGATTTTAGAAGGGTCCTGGGGAGCTCTAGAAGGGTCTGGGTGCTTTTATAGGGGCCCTGGGCTTCTCTAGAAGGGTCTGGGGGCTTTTAGAGGAGTTATGGGGGGCTCTAGAATGGTCTGGGGGCTTTTAGAAGGGTCCTGGGCGGATCTAGAAGGGTCTTGGGGCTTTCAGAAGGGTCCTGCGGGCCTCTAGAAAAGTCTGGAGGCTTTTAGAAGGTCCTGGGGGGCTCTAGAAAGGTCTGGGGGCATTTATAAGGGTCCTGGGGTGCTCTAGAAGGGTCTGGCGGATTTTAGAAGGATCCTGGGGGCCTCTAGAAAGGTCTTGGGGCATATAGAACGGTTCTTGGCGCCTCTAGAAGGGTCTGGGGTCTTTTAGAAGGGTCCTGGGAGGATCCAGATGGGTCTGGGTACTTTTAGAAGGATCCGGGGAGGTTCTAGAAGGGTCTGGGGGCGTTTAGAAGGGTCCTGGGAGGCTCTACAAATGTCTGGAGGGTTTTAGAATGATCCTGGGGGCATCTAGAAGCGTCTATGGGCTTTTAGAATGATCCGGGGAGGCTCTAGAAGGGTCTGGCGGCTTTTAGAAGGGTCCTGGGGTCCTCTAGAAGGGTCTGGGGGCATTTAGAATGATACGGGGAGGATCTAGAAGGGTCTGGGGGCTTTTAGAAGGGTCCTGGGGGCTCTAGAAGGGTCTGGAGTCTTTGAGAATGGTCCTGGGGGGCTCTAGAAGGGTCTGGGGGCTTTTAGAAAGATCCGGGGAGGGTCTAGAAGGGTCTGGGAGGTTTTAGAAGGGTCCTGGGGTTCTCTAGAAGGGTCTGGGTGCTTTTAGACGGGCCCTGGGCTCTCTAGAAGTGTCTGGGGGCATTTAGAAGAGTCCTGAGGGGCTCTAGAATCGTCTGTACTCTTTTAGAAGGGTCCTGGGGTGTTCTAGAAGGGTCTGGGGGATTTTAGAAGGGTCCTGCGGTCCTCTAGAATAGTCTGAATGCTTTTAGAAGGGTCCTGGGGGGCTCTACAAGGTTCTGGGGGCATTTAGAAGGGTCCTGGGGGGCTCTAGAAGGGTCTGGGGGATTTTAGAAGGGTCCTGGGGGCCTCTAGAAGGGTCTGGGTGCTTTTAGAATGGTCCTAGGTGGCTATAGAAGGGTCTGGGGGCTTTTAGAAGGGTCCTTGGGGGCTCTAGAAGGGTCTGGGGACCATTAGAGGGGCACTGGGAGCCTCTAGAATGGTCTGGGTGATTTTAGAAGGGTCCTCGGGAGGTCTAGAATTGTCTGGGGGCTTTTAGAAAGGTCCTGGGAGGCTCTAGAAGGGTCTGGGGGCTTTTAGAAGTGTCCTGCGTGTCTCTAGAAGGGTCTGGGGGCTTTTAGAAGGGTCCTTGGGGGCTCTAGAAGGGTGTTGGGACCACTAGAGGAGCCATGGGGGCCTCTAGAGGGGTCTGCAGTATTTTAGAAGGGTCCTGGGGAGCTCTAGAAGGGTCTGGGGGCTTTTAGAAGGGTCCTGGGAGACTCTAGAAGGGTCTGGGGGCATTTAGAAGGGTCCTGCGTGTCTCTAGAAGGGTCTGGGGGCTTTTAGAAGGGTCCTGGGGGGCTCTAGAAGGGTCTGGGGGCTTTTAGAAGGGTCCTGGGGTGCTCTAGAAGGGTGTGAGGTCTTTTAGAATGGTCCTGGGGGCATCTAGAAGGCTCTGGGTGCTTTTAGAAGTGTCCTGTGGGCCTCTAGAAGTGTCTGAGGGATTTTAGAAGGGTCCTGGGAGGCTCTGGAATGGTCTGGGTGCTTTTAGAAGGATTCGGGGAGGGTCTAGAAGAGTCTGGGGGCATTTAGAAGGGTCCTGTGGGGCTCTAGAAGGGTCTGGGTGCTTTTAGAAGGGTCCTGGGGGGATCTAGAAGGGTCTGGGTGCTTTTAGAAGGGTCCTGGGGAGCTCTAGAAGGGTCTGGGGTCTTTTAGAAGGGTCCTGGGTGGCGCTAAAAGTGTCTGGGTGCATTTAGAAGGGTCCTGGGGAGCTCTAGAAGGGTCTGGGGGCTTTCAGAAGGGTCCTGGGGGCCTCTAGAAGGGTCTGGATGCTTTTAGAAGTGTTCTGGGGGGCTCTAGAAGGGTCTGGGGGCATTCAGAAGGGTCCTGGGGGCCTCTAGAAGGGTCTGGATGCTTTTAGAAGAGTCCTGGGGGGGTCTAGATGGGTCTGGGGACATTTAGAATGGTCCTGGGGGGCTCTAGAAGGGTCTGGATGCTTTTAGAAGAGTCCTGGGGGGGTCTAGATGGGTCTGGGGTCATTTAGAAGGGTCCTGGGGAGCTCTAGAAGGGTCTTGGGGCTTTTAGAAGGGTCCTGAGGGCGCTAGAAGTGTCTGGGTGCTTTTAGAAGCGTCCTGGGTGTCTCTAGAAGGGTCTGGGGGCTTTTAGAAGGGTCCTGGGGGCCTCTAGAAGGGTCTGGAGGCTTTATAGAAGGGTCCTGGGATGCTCTAGAAGGGTCTGGGGGCATTCAGAAGGGTCCTTCGGGCCTCTAGAAGGGTCTGGAGTCTATTAGAAGAGTCCTGGGGGGCTCTAGATGGGTCTGGGGTCATTTAGAAAGGTCCTGGGGGGCTCTAGAAGGGTCTGGGGGCTTTCAGAAGTGTCCTGGGGGGCTCTAGAAGGGTCTGGGGGCTTTTAGAATGGTCCTGTGAGGCAGTAGAAGGGTCTGGGGGCTTTAGATGGGTCCTGGGGGGCTCTGGAAGGGTCCGGGGGCTTTCAGAAGTGTCCGTGGAGGCTCTAGAAGGGTCTGGGGGCTTTTAGAAGGGTCCTGGGGGGCTCTAGAAGGGTCTGGGGGCTATTAGAAGGATCCTGGGAGGGCCTAGAAGGGTCTGGGAGCTTTTAGAAGGGTCCTTGGGGCTATAGAAGGGTCTGGGGACCATTAGAGGGGCACTGGGGTCCTCTAGAAGGGTCTGGGAGATTTTAGAAGGGTCCTGGGGAGCTCTAGAATTGTCTGGGGGCTTTTAGAAGGGTCCTGGAAGGCTCTAGAATGGTCTGGGGTCTTTTAGAAGGGTCCTGCGTGTCTCTAGAAGGGTCTGGAGGCTTTTAGAAGGGTCCTTGGGGGCTCTAGAATGATCTGGGGACCATTAGAGGAGCCCTGGGGGCCTCTAGAAGGGTCTCGGGGAGTTTAGAAGGGTCCTGGGCAGCTCTAGAAGAGTCTGGGGGCTTTTAGAAGGGTCCTGGTAGACTCTAGAAGGGTCTGGGGGCATTTAGAAGGGTCCTGCGGGTCTCTAGAAGGGTCTGGGGGCTGTTAGAAGTGTCCTGGGGGGCTCTAAAAGGGTCTGGGTGCTTTTAGAAGGGTCCTGGGGGGTCTAGAAGTGTCTGGGGACTTTTAGAAGGGTCCTGGGGAGCTCTAGAAGGGTCTGGGGGCTTTTAGAAGGGTCCTGGGTGGCGCTAGAAGTGTCTGGGTGCATTTAGAAGGGTCCTGGGTTGCTCTAGAAGGGTCTGGGCGCTTTCAGAAGGGTCCTGAGGGCCTCTGGAATGGTCTGGGGTCTTTTAGAAGAGTCCTGGGGGGCTCTAGAAGGGTCTGGGGGCATTCAGAATGGTCCTGGGGGCCTCTAGAAGGGACTGGAGGCTTTTAGATGAGTCCTGGGGTGCTCTAGATGGGTCTGGGGGCATTTAGAAGCGTCCTGGGGGCTCTGGAAGGGTCTGGGGGAGTTTAGAATGGTCCTGGGGAGCTCTAGAAATGTCTGGGTGCTTTTAGAAGGGTCCTGGTAGACTCTAGAAGGGTCTGAGTGCTATTAGAAGGGTCCTGCGGGTCTCTAGAAGGGTCTGGGGGCTTTTAGAAGGTTCCTGGGGGGGCTCTAGAAGGGTGTGAGGTCTTTTAGAATTGTCCTGGGGGCATCTTGAAGGCTCTGGGGTATTTTAGAAGGGTCCTGGGGGCCTCTAGAAGTGTCTGAGGGATTTTAAAAGGGTCCTGGGAGGCTCTAGAAGGGTCTGGTTACTTTTAGAAGTGTCCGTGGAGGCTCTAGAAGGGTCTGGGGCCTTTTAGAAGGGTCCTGGGGGGCTCTAGAAGGGTCTGGGTGCTATTAGAAGGATCCGGGGAGGGTCTAGAAGGCTCTGGGGGCTTTTAGAAGGGTCCTGGGGGGCTCTAGAAGGGTCTGGGGACCATTAGAGGAGCCCTGGCGTCCTCTAGAAGGGTCTGGGGGATTTTAGAAGGGTCCTGGGGAGCTCTAGAAGGGTCTGGAGTCTTTTAGAAGGGTCCTGGGGGAATATACAAGGGTCTGGGGGCTTTTAGAAGGGTCCTGCGGGTCTCTAGAAGGGTCTGGGTGCTTTTAGAAGGGTCCTGGAGGAATCTAGAAGGGTCTAGGGTCTTTGAGAAGGGTCCTAGTGGGCTCTAGAATGGTCTGGGTGCTTTTAGAAGTGTCCTTGGGGGCTCTAGAAGGGTCTGGGGGCTTTTAGAAGGGTCCTGGGAGACTCTGGAAAGGTCTGAGGGCTTCTAGAAGGGTCCTGTAGGGTCTATAGAAGGGTATGGGTGCTTTTAGAAGGGTCCTGTGGGGCTCTAGAAGGGTCTGGGGGCATTTAGAAAGGTCCTGGGGGGCTCTAGAAGGGTCTGGGTGCTTTTAGAAGGGTCCTGGGAGGATCTAGAAGGGTCTGGTTGCTTTTAGAATGGCCCTGGGAGGCTCTAGAAGGGTCTGGGGGCTTTTTGAAGGGTCCAGGGGGCCTCTAGAAAGGTCTGGGTGCTTTTAGAAGGGTCCTGCGTGGCTCTAGAAGGGTCTGGGGTCTATTAGAAGGATCCGGGGAGGGTCTAGAAGGCTCTGGGACCTTTTAGAAGTGTCCTTGGGGGCTCTTGAAGGGTCTGGGGACCATTAGAGAAGCCCTGGTGGCCTCTAGAAGGGTCTGGGGGCTTTTAGAAGGGTCCTGGGAGAATCTAGAAGGGTCTGGGGGCTTTTAGAAGGGTCCTGCGGGTCTCTAGAAGGGTCTGGGGGCTTTTAGAAGGGTCCTGGGGGGATCTAGAATGGTCTGGGTGCTCTTAGAAGGGTCCTGGGGGCCTCTAGAAATGTCTGCGGGATATTAGAAGGGTCCTGGGAGGCTCTAGAAGGGTCTGGGTGTTTTAGAAGGATTCGGGGAGGGTCTAGAAGGGTCTGGGGGCTTTTAGAAGGGTCCTGTCGTGATCTAGAAGCGTCTGGGTTCTTTTAGAAGGGTCCTGGGAGGCTCTAGAAGGGTCTGGGTGCTTTTAGAAGGGTCCTGGGGGTCTTTAGAAGGGTCTGGGGGCTTTTAGAATGGTCCTGCGGGGCTCTAGAATGCTCTGGGGGCTTTTAGAAGAGTCCTGGGTGGCTTTAGAAGAGTGTGAGTGCTTTTAGAAGGGTCCTGGGGGCATCTAGATGGCTCTGGGGACTTTTAGAAGGGTCCTGGGGGCCTCTAGATGGGTCTGAGGATTTTTAGAAGGTTCCTGGGAGGCTCTAGAAGTGTCTGGGTGATTTTAGAAGGGCCCTGGGTGGCTCTAGAATGGTCTGGTTGCTTTTAGAAGGGTCCTGGTGGGCGCTAGAAGGGTCTGGGTGCATTTAGAAATGTCCTGGGTGGCTCTAGAATGGTCTGGGGGCATTTAGAAGGCGCCCGGGGGGCTCTAGAAGGGTCTGGGGGCTTTTAGAAGGATCTTGGGGGCCTCTAGAAGGGTCTGGGAGCTTTTAGAAGGGTTCTGGGTGGCTCTAGAATGGTCTGGGGGCTTTTAGAAGCGTCCTGGGGGGCTCTAGAAGGGTGTGGTTGCTTTTAGAAGGGTCCTGGGGGCATCTACAAGGCTCTGGGGGCTTTCAGAAGGGTCCTGGGGGCTTCTAGAAGGGTCTGAAGGATTTTAGAAGGGTCCTGGGAGGCTGTAGAAGGGTCTGGGTGCTTTTAGAATGATCCGGGGAGGGTGTAGAAGGGTCTGGGTTCTTTTAGAAGGGTCCTGGGTGGCTCTAGAAGGGTCTGGGTGCTTTCAGAAGGGTCCTGTGTGGCTGTAGAGGGGTCTGGGGGCTTTTAGATGGGTCCTGGGGGGCTCTAGAAGGGTCCGGGGGCTTTTAGAAGGGTCCGTAGAGGCTCTAGAAGGGTTCGGAGGTCTTGTAGAAGGGTCCTGGGGGGCTATAGAAGGGTCTGGGTGCTATTAGAAGGATCCAGGGAGGGTCTAGAAGGCTCTGGGGGCTTTTAGAAGGGTCCTTGGGGGCTCTAGATGGGTCTGGGGAACATTAGAGAGGCACTGGGGTCCTCTAGAAGGGTCTGGGGGATTTTAGAAGGGTCCTGGGGAGCTCTAGAATTGTCTGGGGGCTTTTGGAATGGTCCTGGGAGGCTCTAGAAGGGTCTGGGGGCTTTTAGAAGGGTCCTGCGTGTCTCTAGAAGGGTCTGAGTGCTTTTAGAAGGATTCGGGGAGGGTCTAGAAGGGTCTGGTGGCTTTTAGAAGGGTCCTGTGGGGCTCTCGAAGGGTCTGGGTGCTTTTAGAAGGGTCCTGGGGGGCTCTAGAAGGGTCTGGGGGCTTTTAGAAGGGTCCTGGGGAGCTCTAGATGGGTCTGGGGGCTTTTAGAAGGGTCCTGGGGGGCGCTAGAAATGTCTGGGTGCATTTAGAAGGGTCCTGGGGAGCTCTAGAAGGGTCTGGAGGCTTTTAGAAGGGTCCTGGGGGGTCTAGAAGGGTCTGGGGGCATTCAGAAGGGTCCTGGGGGCCACTAGAAGGGTCTGGAGGGTTTTAGAAGAGTCCTGGTGGGCTCTAGATGGGTCTGGGTGCTTTTAGAATGATCCGGGGATGGTCTAGAAGGGTCTGGGTGCTTTCAGAAGGGTCCTGGGTGCATCTAGAAGGGTCTGGGTGCTTTTAGAAGGGACCTGGCTGGCTCTAGAAGGGTCTGGGGGCTTTTAGAAGGGTTCTGTGGGGATGTAGAAGGGTCTGGGTGCTTTTAGATGGGTCCTGGGGGGCTCTAGAACGGTCTGGGGACCATTAGAGGGGCCCTGGGGGCCTCTAGAAGGGTCTGGGGGATTTTAGAAGGGTCCTGGGGAGCTCTAGAAGTGTCTGGAGGCTTTTAGAAGGGTCCTGGGGGGCTCTAGAAGGGTGTTAGTGCTTTTAGAAGCGTCCTGGGGGCGTCTAGAAGGCTCTGGGGGCTATTAGAAGGGTCCTGGGGGGCTCTAGAAGGGTCTGGGGGCTTTTAGAATGGTCTTGGGGGGCTCTAGAGGGGTCTGGGTCTTTTAGAAGGGTCCTGGTGGGCTCTAGAAGGATCTGGGGACAGTTAGGAGGGTCCTGAGGGGATGTTGAATGGTCTGAGTGCTTTTAGATGGGTCCTGTAGGGCTAAAAAAGGTTCCTAACCCTATCCCTAACCCTAACTCTTACTCTAACCCTAACTCTAACACAAACCCAAACCCTAACCCTAACCCTAACCCTAACCCTAACCCTAACCCTAACCCTAACCCTAACCCTAACCCTAACCCTAACCCTAACCCTAACTCTAACCCTAACCCTAACCCTAACCCTAACCCTAACCCTAACCCTAACCCTAACCCTAACCCTAACCCTAACTCTAACCCTAACCCTAACCCTAACCCTAACCCTAACCCTAACCCTAACCCTAACCCTAACTCTAACCCTAACCCTAACCCTAACCCTAACCTTAACCCTAACCCTAACCCTAACCCTAACCCTAACCCTAACCCTAACCCTAACCCTAACCCTAACCCTGCCTCTAAACCCTAGAAGTATCTGGGGGCTTTTAGAAGAGTCCTTGAAGGATCTAGGAGGGTCTAGGGTCTCTAAAAAGGTTCCTAAGGGGCTCCGGAAGGGTTTGGGGTCTTTTAGAAGGGTCCTCGGTGGCTCTAGAAGGGTCTAGGGTATTGTAGAAGGGTCCTAAGGGGGTTTAGTAGGGCCTGGGGGGCTTTATAAGATTTTGGGGGCCTTTATAAGGTTTTGGGGGGCTCTAGAAAGTCCGGGGGCTTTGAGAAGCACACTGGGGGCTCTAAAAGTGTCTGGGTGCTTTTAGAAGGTTCCTGGGGGGCTCTAGAAGGGTCTGGCTGCTTTTAGAAGGTTCCTGGGGGGCTCTAGAAGGGTCTGGGTGATTCTAGAGCAAAAATTTTAATTTTGCACATTTGGGGAATTCGCAGGGCTCAGCACACCCGGAGTGCAAAGGATGAGCCTGGCCTGGGAAAAGCACCTGCTTGATCAGGGTGTCTCCCCTGCCAGCTAAGTACAAAGGACCCAGACCATTCTAGAGCCCCCAAGGACCCTTCCAAAAGCCCCCAGACCCTTCTGGAGACGTTCAGGTTCCTTTGAAAAGGCCCCAGACCCTTCTAGAGACTCCCAAGACCCTTCTAAAAGCCCCCAGACCCTTCTAGACCCTCCCCGGATCCTTCTAAAAGCCCCGAGACCCTTCTAGAGGATCCCAGGACCCTTCTAAAAGCCCCCAGACCCTTCTAGAGCCCCCCAGGACCCTTCTAAAAGCCCCCAGACCCTTCTAGAGGCCCCAGGGCCCCTCTTAAGCAGCCCCGTCCCTTCTAGAGCATCCCAGGACCCTTCTAAAAGCCCCCAGACCCTTCTAGAGCCCCCCCGGACCCTTCAAAAAGCCCCTAGACCCTTCTAGAGGCCCCCAGGACCCTTCTGAAAGACCCCAGAACCTTCTAGAGCCCCACAGGACCCTTCTAAAAGCACCCAGACCATTCTTGAGCCCCCCAGGACCGTTATAAAAGCACCCAGACCCTTCTAGAGACCCCCAGGGCCATTCTGAAAGCCCCCAGAACCTCCTAGAGCCACCCAGGACCCTTCTAAAAGACCCCAGACCATTCTAGCCCCCATCAGGACCCTTCTACAAGCCCCCAGACCCTTCTACAGCCCCCCAGGACCCTTCTAATAGCCCCCAGACTTGTCTAGAGGCCACCAGGACCCTTCTGAACGCCCCCAGACCCTTCTAGAGGCACCCAGGACCCTTCTAAAAGCCTCTAGACCCTTCTAGAGCCCCCCAGGACCCTTCTAAAAGCACCCAGACCCTTCTAGAGACCCCCAGGACAATTCTAAAAGCCCCCAGACCCTTCTAGAGCCCCACAGGACCCTTCTAAAAGCACCCAGACACTTCTAGAGCCCCCCAGGACCATTCTAAAAGCCCCCAGACCATTCTAGACCCTCCCCGGATCCTTCTAAAAGCACCCAGACCCTTCTAGAGCAACCCAGGACCTTTCTAAAAGAACCCAGACCCTTCTAGAGCACCCAAGGACCCGTCTAAAAGCCCCCAGACTAATCTAGACCCTCCCCGGATTCTTCTAAAAGCCCCCAGACCCTTCTAGAGCATCCCAGGACCCTTCTAAAAGCCCCCAGACCCTTCTAGACGCCCCCAGGACCATTCTAAAAGCACCCAGACCCTTTTAGAGCCCCCCTGTACCCTTCTAAAATCAACCAGACCCTTCTAGTGTCCCCCAGGACCCTTCTGAAAGCCCCCAGACCCTTCTACAGACCCCCAGGACCCTATAAAAGCCCCCAGACTCTTCTAGAGCAACCCAGGACCCTTCTAAAAGCACCCAGACCCTTCTAGAGCCCCCCCGGACCCATTTAAAATCCTCCAGACCCTTATACAGCCCCCCAGGACCCTTCTAAAAGACACCAGACCCTTTTAGAGGCCCCAGGGACCCTCTTAAGCCCCCCCCGTACCTTCTAGAGCACCCCAGGACCCTTCTAAAAGCCCCCAGACCCTTCTAGAGCTCCCCCGGACCCTTCTAAAAGACCCTAGACCCTTCTAGAGGCCCCCACGACCCTTCTGAAAGCCCCCAGATCCTTCTAGAGCCCCACAGGACCCTTCTAAAAGCACCCAGACCCTTCTACAGACCCCCAGGACAGTATAAAAGACCCCAGACCCTTCTAGAGCCCCCCAGGACCCTTCTAAAAGCCCCCAGACCCTTCTAGAGCCCCCAGGACGCTTCTAAAAACTTCCAAATCCTTCTAGAGCCCCCCAGGACCCTTCTAAAAGCCCCCAGACACTTCTAGAGGCCCCAGGGCCCTTCTTAAGCCCCCCCGTCCCTTCTAGAGCACACCAGGACCCGTCTAAAAGCATCTAGACCCTTCTAGAGCATTCCAGGACCTTTCCAAAAGCACCCAGACCCTTCTAGAGGCTCCCCGGACCCTTATAAAAGCACCCAGACCCTTCCAGAGCCTCCCAGGACCCTTCTAAAAGCCCCCAGACCCTTCTAGAGAACCCCAGGACCCTTCTAAAAGCACCCAGACCATTCTAGACCCTCCCCGGATCATTCTAAAAGACCCCAGACCCTTCTAGAGCCCCCTAGGATCCTTCAAAAAGCACCCAGACCCTTCTAGACCGTCCCTGGATCATTCTAAAAGCCCCCAGACCCTTCTAGAGCCCCCCAGGATCATTCTAAAAGCCCCCTGACCCTTCTAGAGCCCCCTAGGACCCATCTAAAAGCACCCAGACCCTTCTAGAGATCCCCAGGACCCTTCTGAAAGCACCCAGACCGTTCTAGACCCCCCCAGGACCCTTCTACAAGCACCCAGACCCTTCTAGAGCCCCCCAGGACCCTTCTAATAGCCCCCAGACCTGTCTAGGGGCCACCAGGACCCTTCTAAAAGTCCCCGGACCCTTGTAAAAGCCCCCAGACCCTTCTAGGGGCCCCCAGGACCCTTATAAAAGCACCCAGACCCTTCCAGAGCCTCACAGGTCCCTTCTAAACGCCCCCAGACCCTTCTAGAGGCCCCCAGGACCCTTCTAAAAGCCTCTAGACCGTTCTAGAGCCCCCCAGGACCCTTCTAAAAGCCCCCAGACCCTTCTAGATCCTCCCAGGACCATTCTAAAAGCCCCCAGACCCTTCTAGAGCCCCCCAGGACCCTTCTAAAAGCCCCCAGACCCTTCTAGATCCTCCCAGGACCTTTCTAAAAGACCCCAGACCCTTCTAGAGCCGCCTAGGATCCTTCAAAAAGCATAAAGACCCTTCTAGACCGTCCCTGGATCATTCTAAAAGCCCCCAGACCCTTCTAGAGCCCCTCAGGACCCTTCTAAATGCCCCAGACCCTTCTAGAGCACCCCAGGACCCATCTAAAAGCCCCCAGATCCTTCTAGAGCACCCCAAGACCCTTCTAAAAGCCCCCAGACCCTTCTAGAGCCCCCCAGGACCATTCTAAAAGCTCCCAGACCCTTCTAGAGCCCCCCAGGACACTTCTACAAGCCCCCAGACCCTTCTAGAACCACCCAGACCCTTCTGAAAGCACCCAGACCCTTCTAGAGGCCCCCAGGACCCGTCTAAAAGCCTCTAGACCCTTCTAGAGCCCCCCAGGACCCTTCTAAAATCACCCAGACCCTTCTCGATGCTCCCCGGACCCTTATAAAAGCACCCCGACCCTTCTAGAGCCTCCCAGTACCCTTCTAAAAGCAACCAGACCCTTCTAGAGAACTCCAGGACCCTTCTAAAAGCCCCCAGACCCATCTAGACCCTCCTCGGATCCTTCTAAAAGCCCCCAGACAATTCTAGAGCCCCCTAGGATCCTTCAAAAAGCGCCCAGACCTTTCTAGACCGTCCCCGGATCATTCTAAAAGCCCCCAGACCCTTCTAGAGCCACCCAGGACCCTTCTAAAAGCCCCCAGACCCTTCTAGAGGACCCCAGGACCCTTCTGAAAGCCAGCAGAACATTCTAGAGTCACCCAGGACCCTTCTAAAGGCACCCAGACCCTTCTAGAGCCCCCCAGGACCCTTCTAAAAGCCCCCAGACCCTTCTAGAGACCCCCAGGACCCTTCTGAAAGCCCCCAGAACCTTCTAGAGCCCTCCAGGACCCTTCTAAAAGCCCCCAGACCCTTCTAGAGAATCCGAGGACCCTTCTAAAATTCCCCAGACCCTTCTAGAGCCCACCCGGACCCTTCTAAAAGCCCCCAGACCCTTCTAGAGCCCCCCAGGACCTTTCTAAAATCACCCAGACCCTTCTAGAGGCTCCCCGGACCCTTATAAAAGCACCCAGACCCTTCTAGAGCCTCCCAGTACCCTTCTAAAAGCAACCAGACCCTTCTAGAGAACCCCAGGACCCTTCTAAAAGCCCCCAGACCCTTCTAGACCCTCCATGGATCCTTCTAAAAGCCCCCAGACCCTTCTAGAGCCCCCTAGGATCCTTCAAAAAGCCCCCAGACCCTTCTAGAGCCCCCCAGGATCATTCTAAAAGCCCCCAGAACCTTCTAGAGCCCCCTAGGACCCATCTAAAAGCCCCCAGACCCTTCTAGAGGCCCCTAGGACCATTCTAAAAGCCCCCAGACCCTTCTAGAGCATCCCAGGACCCTTCTAAAAGCCCCCAGACCCATCTAGATCCTCCCAGGACCTATCTAAAAGACCCCAGACCCTTCTAGAGCCTCCCAGGACCCTTCTAAAAGCCCCCAGACCATTCTAGAGCACCCCAGGACCCTTCTAAAAGCCCCCAGACCCTTCTAGAGCCCCCCAGGACCCTTCTAAAAGCCCCCAGACCCTTCTAGAGGAACCCAGGACCCTTCTGAAAGCCAGCAGAACATTCTAGAGTCACCCAGGACCCTTCTAAAGGCACCCAGACCCTTCTAGAGCCCCCCAGGACCCTTCTAAAAGCACCCAGACCCTTCTAGAGAATCCGAGGACCCTTCTAAAATTCCCCAGACCCTTCTAGAGCCCCCCCGGACCCTTCTAAAAGCCCCCAGACCCTTCTAGAGCCACCCAGGACCCTTCTAAAAGTCCCCAGATTCTTCTAGAGCCCCCCCGGACCCTTGTAAAAGCACCCAGACCTTTCTAGAGGCCCCCAGGACCCTTATAAAAGCACCCAGACCCTTCCAGAGCCTCCCAGGACCCTTCTACAAGCCCCCAGACCCTTCTAGAGCCCCCCAGGACCCTTCTAATAGCCCCCAGACCCGTCTAGATGCCACCAGGACCCTTCTAAAAGTACCCAGATTCTTCTACAGCCCCCCCCGGACCCTTATAAAAGCCCCCAGACCCTTCTAGAGGCCCCCAGGACCCTTATAAAAGCAA
The DNA here is from genome assembly GCA_033459285.1 of Clamator glandarius. NCBI lineage: Eukaryota > Metazoa > Chordata > Aves > Cuculiformes > Cuculidae > Clamator > Clamator glandarius. The sequence continues at coordinate 45,243 of JAUNZM010000653.1, read as the reverse complement.
CCAGACCCTTCCAGAGCCTCACAGGTCCCTTCTAAACGCACCCAGACCCTTCTAGAGGCCCCCAGGACCCTTCTAAAAGCCTCTAGACCCTTCTAGAGCCTCCCAGGACCCTTCTAAAAGCCCCCAGACCCTTCTAGAGCCTCCCCTGACCATTCTAAAAGCCCCCAGACCCTTCTAGAGCACCCCAGGACCCTTCTAAAAGATCCCAGACCCTTCTAGAGCCGCGTAGGATCCTTCAAAAAGCATAAAGACCCTTCTAGACCGTCCCCGGATCATTCTAAAAGCACCCAGACCCTTCTAGAGCCCCTCAGGACCCTTCTAAATGCCCCCAGACCCTTCTAGAGAACCCCAGGACCCTTCTAAAAGCCCCCAGATCCTTCTAGAGGCCTCCAGGACCCTTCTAAAAGCACCCAGACCCTTCTAGAGCCCCCCCGGACCATTCTAAAAGACCCCAGACCCTTCTAGAGCCCCCCAGGACCCTACTAAAAGCTCCCAGACCCTTCTAGAGCCCCCCAGGACCCTTATAAAAGCCCCCAGACCATTCTAGACCCTCCCAGGACCTTTTTAAAAGCCCCCAGACCCTTCTAGATCCTCCCAGGACCTTTCTAAAAGTCCCCAGACATTTCTAGAGGACCCAGGACCCTTCTAAAAGCCCCCACACCCTTCTAGAGCCCCCCAGGACCCTTCTAAAAGCCCCCAGACCCTTCTAGAGCACCCCAGGACCCTTCTAAAAGCCCCCAGACCCTTCTTGAGCCCCCCAGGACCCTTCTACAAGCCCCCAGACCCTTCTAGAGCCCCCCAGGACCCTTCTAAAAGCTCCCAGACCCTTCTAGATGCCCCCAGGACCCTTCTAAAAGCCCCCAGACCCTTCTAGAGACCCCCGGACCCTTCTACAAGCTCCCAGACCCTTCTAGATCCAACCAGGACCCTTCTAAAAGCACCCAGACCCATCTAGAGGAACCCAGGACCCGTCTAAAAGCCCCCAGACCCTTCTAGAGCCCCCCAGGACCTTTCTAAAAGCACCCAGACCCTTCTAGAGGCTCCCCGGACCCTTATAAAAGCACCCCGACCCTTCTAGAGCCTCCCAGTACCCTTCTAAAAGCAACCAGACCCTTCTAGAGAACCCCAGGACCCTTCTAAAAGCCCCCAGACCCTTCTAGAGCCCCCCAGGATCATTCCAAAAGCCCCCAGACCCTTCTAGAGCCCCCTAGGACCCATCTAAATGCCCCCAGACCCTTCTAGAGCCCCCCAGGATCATTCCAAAAGCCCCCAGACCCTTCTAGAGCCCCCCAGGATCATTCTAAAAGCCCCCAGACCCTTCTAGACCCTCCCCGGATCATTCTAAAAGCCCCCAGATTCTTCTAGAGCCTCCCAGGACCTTTCTAATAGCCCCCCGACCTTTCTAGACCCTCCCCGGATCCTTCTAAATGAACCCAGACCTTTCTAGGGCCCCCCAGAACCCCTCTAAAAGCCTCCAGACCCTTGTAGAGCCCCCCAGGACCCGTCTAAAAGCGCCCAGACCCTTCTAGAGGCCCCCAGGACCCTTCTATAAGTCCCCAGACCCTTCTAGAGAACCCCAGGATCATTCCAAAAGCCCCCAGACCATTCTAGAGCCTCCCAGGAGCCTTCTAAAAGCCCCCAGACCCTTCTAGATGCACCTAGGACACTTCTAAAAGCCCACAGACCCTTCTAGACCCTCCCCGGATCCTTCGAAAAGACCTCAGACCCTTCTAGAGCCCCCCAGGACCCTTCTATAAACACCCAGACCCTTCTAGAGCCCCCCAGGACCATTCTAAAAGCCCCCAGACCCTTCTAGAGCACTCCAGCACCCTTCTAAAAGCCCCCAGACCCTTCTAGAGCCCCCCAGGACTCTTCTAAACTCCCCCAGACCCTTCTAGAGCCACCCAGGACGCTTCTAAAAGCCCCCAGACCCTTCTAGAGACCTCCAGGACCCTTGTAAAATTCCCCAGACCCTTCTAGAGCCCCCCAGGACCCTTCTAAAAGCCCCCAGACCCTTCTAGAGCACCCCAGGACCCTTCTAAAAGCCCCCAGACCCTTCTAGAGCCACCCAGGACGCTTCTAATAAGCCCCCAGACCCTTCTAGAGACCTCCAGGACCCTTCTAAAAGCCCCCAGACCCTTCTAGAGCCCCCCAGGACCCTTCTAAAAGCCCCCAGACCCTTTTAGAGCCCCCCCAAACCAATCTAATAGTTCTCAGACCCTTCTAGATGCCCCCAGGACCCTTCCATAAGTCCCCAGACCCTTCTAGAGAACCCCAGGAACATTCTAAAAGCACCCAGACCATTCTAGAGCCTCCCAGGAGCCTTCTAAAAACCCCCAGACCCTTCTAGAGCCCCCCCGGACCACTCTAATAGATCCCAGACCCTTCTAGAGGCCCCCAGGATAATTCTAAATGCCCCCAGACCCTTCTAGAGAACCCCGGGACCCTTCTAAAAGACCCCAGACCCCTCTAGAGCCTCCCAGGACCATTCTAAAAGCCCCCAGACCCTTCTAGACCCTCCCCGGATCATTCTAAAAGCGCCCAGACCCTTCTAGAGACCCCCATGACCCTTCTAAAAGCACTCAGACCCTTCTAGAGGGCCCCAGGACCCTTCTAAAAGCACCCAGACCCTTCTAGAGCCTCCCAGGACCATTCTAAAAGCCCCCAGACCCTTCTAGACCCCCCCAGGATCCTTCTAAAAGCCCCCAGACCCTTCTAGAGCTTCCTAGGATCCTTCAAAAAGCGCCCAGACCTTTCTAGACCGTCCCCGGATCATTCTAAAAGCCCCAGACCCTTCTAGAGCCCCCCAGGGATCATTCTAAAAGCCCCCAGACCCTTCTAGAGCCCCCTAGGACCCATCTAAAAGACACCAGACCCTTCTAGAGGCAACCAGGACCCTTCTAAAAGCCCCCAGAACTTTCTAGACCCTCCCCGGATCATTCTAAAAGCGCCCAGACCCTTCTAGAGACCCCCATGACCCTTCTAAAAGCACTCAGACCCTTCTAGAGGGCCCCAGGACCCTTCTAAAAGCACCCAGACCCTTCTAGAGCCTCCCAGGACCATTCTAAAAGCCCCCAGACCCTTCTAGACCCTCCCCGGATACTTCGAAAAGACCCCAGACCCTTCTAGAGCCCCCCAGGATCATTCTAAAAGCCCCCAGACCCTTCTAGAGTCCCCCAGGACCCTTCTAAATGCCCCCAGACCCTTCAAGAGGCACCAAGGGCCCCTCTTAAGGAACCCCGTCCCTTCTAGAGCACCCCAGGACCCTTCTGAAAGCTAGCAGAACATTCTAGAGTCAACCAGGACCCTTCTAAAGGCACACAGACCCTTCTAGAGCCCCCCAGGACCCTTCTAAAAGCGCCCAGACCCTTCTAGAGACTCCCAGGACCCTTCTGAAAGCCCCCAGAACCTTCTAGAGCCCTCCAGGACCCTTCTAAAAGCACCCAGACCCTTCTAGAGCATCCGAGGACCCTTCTAAAATTCCCCAGACACTTCTAGAGCACCCCAGGACACTTCTAAAAGCCCCCAGACCCTTCTAGAGCCCCCCCGAACCCTTCTAAAAGCCCCCAGACCCTTCTAGAGCCACCCAGGACCCTTCTAAAAGCACCCAGAACCTTCTAGAGCCCCCCAAGACCCTTCTACAAGCCCCAAGACCCTTCTAGAACATCCCAGGACCCTTCTAAAAGCACCCAGACCCATCTAGAGCCTCCCAGGACCCTTCTATAAGCCCCCAGACCCTTCTAGAGACTCCCAGGACCTTTCTAAAAGCCCCCAGACCCTTCTAGAGCCTCCCAGGACCCTTCTAAAAGTCCCCAGACCATTCTAGAGCATCCCAGGACCCTTCTAAAAGCACCCAGACCCTTCTAGAGGCCCCTAGGACCATTCTAAAAGCCCCCAGACCCTTCTAGAGCATCCCAGGACCCTTCTAAAAGCACCCAGACCCATCTAGATCCTCCCAGGACCTTTCTAAAAGACCCCAGACCCTTCTAGAGCCTCCCAGGACCCTTCTTAAAGACCCCAGACCATTCTAGAGCACCCCAGGACCTTTCTAAAAGCCCCCAGACCCTTCTAGAGCCCCCCAGGACCCTTCTAAAAGCCTACAGACCCTTCTAGAGCCCCCCAGGACCCTTCTAAAAGCCCCCAGACCAATCTAGAAGTCCACAGGGCCCTCTTAAGGCACCCCGTCCATTCTAGAGCACCCCAGGACACTTCTAAATGCCCCCAGACCCTTCAAGAGGCTCCCAGGGCCCCTCTTAATGAACCCCGTCCCTTCTAGAGCACCCCAGGACCCTTCTAAAAGCCCCCAGACCCTTCTAGAGCCACCCAGGACCCTTCTAAAAGCCCCCAGACCCTTCTAGAGTACCCCAGGACCCTTCTGAAAGCCAGCAGAACATTCTAGAGTCACCCAGGACCATTCTAAAGGCACCCAGACCCTTCTAGAGCCCCCCAGGACCCTTCTAAAAGCCCCCAGACCATTCTAGAGACCCCCAGGACCCTTCTGAAAGCCCCCAGACCCTTCTAGAGACCCCCAGGACCCTTCTAAAAGCCCCAAGACCCTTCTAGAGAATCCGAGGACCCTTCTAAAATTCCCCAGACCCTTCTAGAGCCCCCCCGGACCCTTCTAAAAGACCCCAGACCCTTCTAGAGCCACCCAGGACCCTTCTAAAAGCCCCCCGACCATTCTAGAGCCCCCCAGGACCCTTCTAAAAGCCCCCAGACCCTTCTAGAGCCCCCCAGGACCCTTCTGAAAGACCCCAGAACATTCTAGTGCCCCCCAGGACCATTCTAAAAGCACCCAGACCCTTCTAGAGCATCCGAGGACCCTTATAAAAGCACCCAGACCCTTCTAGAGCATCCCAGGACCCTTCTAAAAGCCCCCAGACCCTTCTAGAGGCCCCTAGGACCCTTCTAAAAGACCCCAGACCCTTCTAGACCCTCCCCGGATCCTTCGAAAAGACCCCAGACCCTTCTAGAGCCCCCCAGGATCATTCTAAAAGCCCCCAGACCCTTCTAGAGCCCCCCAGGATCATTCTAAAAGCCCCCAGATCATTCTAGAGCCCCCCAGGACCCTTCTAAAGGCCCCCAGACCCTTCTAGACCCTCCCCGGATCATTCTAAAAGCCCCCAGATTCTTCTAGAGCCTCCCAGGACCCTTCTAATAGCCCCCCGACCTTTCTAGACCCTCCCCGGATCCTTCTAAATGAACCCAGACCTTTCTAGGGCCCCCCAGAACCCCTCTAAAAGCCTCCAGACCCTTGTAGAGCCCCCCAGGACCCGTCTAAAAGCGCCCAGACCCTTCTAGACCCACCCCTGATCATTCTAAAAGACCCAAGACCCTTCTAAAACCTCCCAAGACTATTCTAAAAGAACCCAGACCCTTCTAGACCCTCCCCGGATTATTCTAAAAGCCCCCAGACCCTTCTAGAGCCCCCCAAGACCCTTCTAAAAGCCTCCAGACCCTTCTAGAGCCCCCCCCGAACCACTCTAATAGTTCTCAGACCCTTCTAGAGGCCCCCAGGACCCTTCTATAAGTCCCCAGACCCTTCTAGAGAACCCCAGGAACATTCTAAAAGCCCCCAGACCATTCTAGAGCCTCCCAGGAGCCTTCTAAAAACGCCCAGACCCTTCTAGAGCCCCCCCGGACCACTCTAATAGATCCCAGACCCTTCTAGAGGCCCCCAGGATAATTCTAAATGCCCCCAGACCCTTCTAGAGAACCCCGGGACCCTTCTAAAAGCCCCCAGACCCCTCTAGAGCCCCCCAGGACCCTTCTAAAAGCACCCAGAACCTTCTAGACCCTCCCCGGATCATTCTAAAAGCCCCCAGACCCTTCTAGAGACCCCCATGACCCTTCTAAAAGCACTCAGACCCTTCTAGAGGGCCCCAGGACCCTTCTATAAACACCCAGACCCTTCTAGAGCCTCCCAGGACCATTCTAAAAGCCCCCAGACCCTTCTAGACCCCCCCAGGACCATTCTAAAAGCCCCCAGACCCTTCTAGAGCCCCCCAGGACCCTTCTGAAAGGCCGCAGACACATCTAGACACTCCCCGGATCTTTCTAAAAGACCCCAGACACTTCTAGAGATCACCAGGAGCATTCTAAAAGCCCCCAGACCCTTCTAGAGCACACCAGGACCCTTCTAAAAGCCCCCAGACCCTTCTTGAGCCCCCCAGGACCCTTCTAAAAGCCCCCGGACCCTTCTAGAGGCACCCAGGACCCTTCTACAAGCCCCCAGACCCTTCTAGAGCCCCCCAGAACCCTTCTAAAAGCTCCCAGAGCTTTCTAGATGCCCCCAGGACCCTTCTAAAAGCCCCCAGACCCTTCTAGACCCCCCCAGGACCCTTCTACAAGCCCCCAGACCCTTCTAGAGCCACCCAGGACCCTTCTAAAAGCACCCAGACCCTTCTAGAGGCCCCCAGGACCCGTCTAAAAGCCTCTAGACCCTTCTAGAGCCCCCCAGGACCTTTCTAAAACCACCCAGACCCTTCTAGAGGCTCCCCGGACCCTTATAAAAGCACCCCGACCCTTCTAGAGCCTCCCAGTACCTTTCTAAAAGCCCCCAGACCCTTCTAGAGCCACCTAGGATCCTTCAAAAAGCACCCAGACCTTTCTAGACCGTCCCCGGATCATTCTAAAAGCCCCCAGACCCATCTAGAGACCCCCAGGATCATTCTAAAAGCCCCCAGACCCTTCTAGAGTCCCCCAGGATCATTCCAAAAGCCCCCAGACACTTCTAGAGGCCCCTAGGACCCATCTAAAAGCCCCCAGACCCTTCTAGAGTCCCCTAGGACACTTCTAAAAGCCCCCAGACCCTTCTAGACCCTCCCCGGATCCTTCGAAAAGACCCCAGACCCTTCTAGAGCCCCCCAGGAACATTCTAAAAGCCCCCAGACCCTTCTAGAGCCTCCCCAGTACCCTTCTAAAAGCCCCTAGACCTTTCTAGAGCCCCCCAGGACCCTTCTAAATGCCCCCAGACCCTTCAAGAGGCACCCAGAACCCTTCTAAAAGCACCCAGACCATTCTAGATCCTCCCAGGACCATTCTAAAAGACCCCAAACCCTTCTAGACCCCCCCAGGACCCGTCTAAAAGACCCAGACCCTTCTAGAGCCCCGCAGGACCCTTCTGAAAGGCCGCAGACACTTCTAGACACTCCCCGGATCCTTCTAAAAGACCCCAGACCCTTCTAGAACAACCCAGGACCCTTCTAAAAGCCTCCAGACCCTTCTGAGGCAACCTGGACCTTTCTGAAAGCACCCAGAACCTTCTAGAGCCCCCCAGGACCCTTCTAAAAGCACCCAGACCCTTCTAGAGCATCCCAGGACCATTCTAAAAGCCCCCAGACCCTTCTAGAGCCTCCCAGGATCCTTCTAAAAGCCCCCAGACTCTTCTAGATCCTCCCAGGACCCTTCTAAAAGCCCCCAGACCATTCTAGAGCCAGCCAGGACCCTTCTAAAAGCCCCCAGACCCTTCTAGAGCCTCCCAGGACCCTTCTAAAAGCACCTAGACCCTTCTAGAGCCTCCCAGGACCCTTCTAAAAGCCCCCAGACCCTTCTAGATGCACCCAGGACCCTTCTGAAAGCACCCAGACCCTTCTAGACCCTCCCCGGATCATTCTAAAAGCACCCAGATTCTTCTAGAGCCTCCCAGGACCCTTCTAATAGCCCCCCGACCTTTCTAGACCCTCCCCGGATCCTTCTAAATGAACCCAGACCTTTCTAGGGCCCCCTAGAACCCCTCTAAAAGCCTCCCGACCCTTGTAGAACCCCCCAAGACCCGTCTGAAAGCGCCCAGACCCTTCTAGACCCTCCCCTGATCATTCTAAAAGACCCCAGACCCTTCTAGAGCCACCCAAGACCCTTCTAAAAGCCTCCAGACCCTTCTAGAGCCCCCCCGGACCACTCTAATAGATCCCAGACCCTTCTAAAGGCCCCCAGGATACTTCTAAATGCCCCCAGACCCTTCTAGAGAACCCCGGGACCCTTCTAAAAGCACCCAGACCCCTCTAGAGCCCCCCAGGACCCTTCTAAAAGCCCCCAGAACCTTCTAGACACTCCCCGGATCATTCTAAAAGCGCCCAGACCCTTCTAGAGACACCCATGATCCTTCTAAAAGCACTCAGACCCTTCTAGAGGGCCCCAGGACCCTTCTAAAAGCACCCAGACCCTTCTAGAGCCTCCCAGGACCATTCTAAAAGCCCCCAGACCCTTCTAGACCCCCCCAGGACCCTTCTGAAAGGCCGCAGACACATCTAGACACTCCCCGGATCTTTCTAAAAGACCCCAGACACTTCTAGAGATCCCCAGGAGCATTCTAAAAGCCCCCAGACCCTTCTAGAGCACTCCAGGACCCTTCTAAAAGCCCCCAGACCCTTCTAGAGCCCCCCAGGGCCCCTCTTAAGGCACCACGTCCCTTCTAGGAAACCCCAGGACCCTTCTTAAAGCCCCCAGACCCTTCTAGAGCCCCCCCGGACCCTTCTAAAAGCCTCCAGACGCTTCTAGAGGACCCCTGGACCCTTCTGAAAGCCCCCAGAACCTTCTAGAGCATCCCAGGACAGTTCTAAAAGCCCCCAGACCCTTCTAGAGCATCCCAGGACAGATCTAAAAGCCCCCAGACCCTTCTAGAGCCTCCCAGGACCCTTCTAAAAGCTACCAGACCCTTCTAGAGACCCCCAGGACCCTTCTAAAAGCCCCCAGACCCTTCTAGAGCCACCCAGGACGCTTCTAAAAGCCCCCAGACCCTTCTAGAGACCTCCAGGACCCTTCTAAAAGTCCCCAGACCCTTCTAGAGCCCCCCAGGACCCATCTAAAAGCACCCAGACCCTTCTAGAGCCCCCCAGAACCCTTCTAAAAGCTCCCAGAGCTTTCTAGATGACCCCAGCACCATTCTACAAGCCCCCAGACCCTTCTAGAGCCACCCAGGACCCTTCTAAAAGCACCCAGACCCTTCTAGAGGCCCCCAGGACCCGTCTAAAAGCCTCTAGACCCTTCTAGAGCCCCCCAGGACTTTTCTAAAAGCACCCAGACCTTTCTAGAGGCTCCCCGGACCCTTATAAAAGCACCCCGACCCTTCTAGAGCCTCCCAGGACCCTTCTAAAAGCACCCAGACCATTCTAGAGCCACCCAGGACCCTTCTAAAAGCACCCAGACCCTTCTAGAGCCTCCCAGGACCCTTCTAAAAGCACCCAGACCATTCTAGAGCACCCCAGGACCCTTCTAAAAGCCCCCAGACCCTTCTAGAGCCTACCAGGACCTTTCTACAAGCACCCAGACCCTTCTAGAGCCCCCAAGGACCCTTCTAAAAGCCCCCAGACCCTTCTAGAGGCCCCCAGGACCCTTCTAAAAGCCACCACACCCTTCTAGAGCCCCCCCAGGACCATTCTACAAGCCCCCAGACCCTTCTAGAGCCCCCCAAGACCCTTCTACAAGCCCCCAGACCAATCTAGATAAACCCAGGGCCATTCTAAAAGCCCCCAGACCCTTCTAGAGGCCCCCAGGACTCGTCTAAAAGCCTCTAGACCCTTCTAGAGCCCCCCAGGACCTTTCTAAAAGCACCCAGACCCTTCTAGAGCCTCCCAGGACCCTTCTAAAAGCCCCCAGACCCTTCTAGACACTCCCCGGATCCTTCTAAACGCCCTCAGACCCTTCTAGAGCCCCCTAGGATCCTTCAAAAAGCATCCAGACCCTTCTAAACCGTCCCCGGATCATTCTAAAAGCCCCCAGACCCTTCTAGAACCCCCCAGGACCCTTCTAAAAGCCCCCTGACCCTTCTAGAGCCCCCTATGACCCATCTAAATGCCCCCAGACCCTTCTAGAGGCCCCCAGGACCCTTCTAAATGCCCCCAGACCCTTCTAGACCCTCCCCGGATCTTTCTAAAAAACCCCAGACCATTCTAGAGACTCCAAGGACCATTCTGAAGCCCTCAGACCCTTCTAGAGGACACCAGGACCCTTCTAAAAGCCCCCAGACACTTCTAGAGCCCCCCAGGACCCTTCTAAAAGCCTACAGACCCTTCTAGAGCCCCCCAGGACCCTTCTAAAAGCCCCCAGACCAATCTAGAGGTCCCCAGGGCCCTCTTAAGGCACCCCGTCCATTCTAGAGCACACCAGGACCCTTCTAAAAGTCCCCAGACCCTTCTAGAGCCCCCCAGGACCCTTCTAAAATCACCCAGACCCTTATAGAGGCCCCCAGGACCCTTCTGAAAGCCCCAAGAACCTTCTAGAGCATCCCAGGACCCTTCTAAAAGAACCCAGACCCTTCTAGGGCTCCCCAGGACCCTTCTAAAAGCCCCCAGACCATTCTAGAGACCCCCATGACCCTTCTGAATGCCTCCAGAACCTTCTAGATCCATCCAGGACCCTTCTAAAAGCCACCAGACCCTTCTAGAGCCCCCCAGGACCATTCTAAAAGCACCCAGACCCTTCTAGAGACACCCAGGACCCTTCTAAATGCCCCCAGACCCTTCTAGATAAGCCAGGACCGTTCGAAAAGCAACCAGAACCTTCTAGAGCCACCCAGGACCATTCTAAAAGCCCCCAAACCCTTCTAGAGCCTCCCAGGACCCTTCTGAAAGCCAGCAGAACATTCTAGAGTCACCCAGGACCATTCTAAAGGCCCCCAGACTCTTCTAGACCCTCCCCGGATCATTCTAAAAGCCCTCAGACCCTTCTAGAGACCCCCAGGACCCTTCTAAAGGCCCCCAGACCCTTCTAGACCCTCCCCGGATCATTCTAAAAGCCCCCAGACCCTTCTAGAGCCTCGCAGGACCCCTCTAAAAGCCCCCGGACCCTTCTAGAGCCTCGCAGGACCCTTCTAAAAGCCTCCAGACCCTTCTAGAGGCCCCCCGGACCCTTCTAAAAGTCACCAGACCCTTCCAGAGCCTTCCAGGACCCTTCTAAAAGCCCCCAGACCCTTCTAGATCATACCCGGACCCCTCTGATATATCCCACACCATTCTAGAGGCCACCAGGATACTTTCAAAAGCCCCCAGACCCTTCTAGAGAACCCCAGGACCCTTCTAAAAGCCCCCAGACCATTCTAGAGCCCCCCCAGGGCCCTTCTAAAAGCCCCGAGACCCTTCTAGGAGAGACGGGGGTCCTTAAGAGGGGCCTTGGGGTCATCTAGAAGGGTCTGGGGGCTTATAGAAGTGTCCTGGCGGGCTCTCGAAGGGTCTGGGTTCTTTGAGAAGGGTCTTTGGGTGGCTCTAGAAGGGTCTGGGGTATTTTGGAAGGGTCCTGGGTGCCTCAAGAAGGGTCTGGGGGCTTTTATAGGGTCCTGGGGGGCTCTAGAAGGGTCTGGGTGCTTTTAGAAATGTCCTGGGGAGCTCTAGAAGGGTCTGGGGTGTTTTAGAAGGGTCCCGGCAGGCTGTAGAAGGGTCTGGGGGCTTTTAGAATTGTCCTGCGGGTCTCTAGAAGGGTCTGGGTCCTGTTAGAAGGGTCCTTGGGGGATCTAGAAGGGTCTGGGTGCTTTTAGAAGTGTCCTGGGGGGCTCTAGAAGGGTCGGGGGAGTTTTAGGATAGTCCTGGTGGGCTCTAGAAGGGTGTGAGGGCTTTTAGAAGGTTCCTGGGGGCATCTAGAAGGCTCTGGGGGCTTTTAGAAGGGTCCTGGGGGCCTCTAGAATTGTCTGAGGGATTTTAGAAGGGTCCTGGGAGGCTCTAGAAGGGTCTGGGTGCTTTTAGAATGATCCAGGGAGGGTCTAGAAGGGTCTGGGGGCTTTTAGAAGGGTCCTGTGGGGCTCTAGAAGGGTCAGGGTGCTTTTAGAAGGGGCCTAGGGGGCTCTAGAAGGGTCTGGGTGCTTTTAGAAGGGTCCTAAGGGGCTCTAGAAGCGTCTGGGGGATTTTAGAAGGGTCCTGGGTAGCTCTAGAAGGGTCTAGGGGCTTTCAGAAGGGTCCTGGGGGGCTGTAGAAGGGTCTGGAGTCTTTTAGAAGGGTCCTGGGGGGCTCTAGAAGGGTCTGGGGGCATTCAGAAGGGTCCTGGGGGCCTCTAGAAGGGTCTGGAAGCTTTTAGAAGGGTCCTGGGCGCATCTAGAAGGGTCTGGAGTCTTTTAGAAGGGTCCTGGGAGGATCCAGATGGGTCTGGGTGCTTTTAGAAGGATCCGGAGAGGGTCTAGATTGGTCTGGGTGCATTTAGAAGGGTCCTGGGGGGCTCTACATATGTCTGGAGGCTTTTAGAAGGGTCCAGGGGGCCTCTAGAAGGGTCTGGGTGCTTTTAGAAGGGTCCTGGGGGGCTCTAGAATGGTCTGGAGGCTTTTAGAAGGTTCCGGTGTGGATCTAGAATGGTGTGGGGGCTTTTAGAAGGGTCCTGGGGGCATCTAGAAGGCTCTGGGGGCTTTTATAAGGGTCCTGGGGGGCTCTAGAAGGGTCTGGGGGATATTAGAAGGGTCCTGGGATGGTCTAACAAGGGTCTGGGTTGTTTTAGAAGGGTCCTGCGGGTCTCTAGAAGGGTCTGGGGGCTTTTAGAAGGGTCCTTGAGCGCTCTAGAAGGGTATGGGGACCATTAGAGGGGCCCTAGGGGCCTCTGGAAGGGTCTGGGGGCTTTTAGAAGGGTCCTGGTAGGCTGTAGAAGGGTCTGGGTGTATTTAGAAGGGTCCCGCGGGTCTCTAGAAGGGTCTGGGGGCTTTTAGAATGGTCCTTGGGGGCTCTAGAAGGGTCTGGGGACCACTAGAGGGGCCCTGGGTGCCTCTAGAAAGGTCTGGGGTATTTTAGATGGGTCCTGGGGAAATCTAGAAGGGCCTGGGGGGTTTTAGAAGGGTCCTGGGAGACTCTAGAAGTGTCTGGGGGCATTTAGAAGGTCCTGCGTGTCTCTAGAAGGGTCTGAGGGCTTTTAGAAGGGTCCTGTGGGGCTCTAGAAGGGTCTGGCGGCTTTTAGAAGGGTCCTGGGGGGCTCTAGAAGGGTGTGAGAGCTTTTAGAATGGTCCTGGGTGCATCTAGAAATCTCTGGGTGCTTTTAGAAGGGTCCTGGGGGCCTCTAGAAGTGTCTGAGGAGTTGTAGAAGGGTCCGGGGAGGCTCTAGAAGGGTCTGGGTGCTTTTAGAATGATCCGGTTAGGGTCTAGAAGGGTCTGGGCTTTTAGAAGGGTCCTGTGGTGCTCTAGAAGGGTCTGGGGTCTTTTAGACGGGTCCTGGGGGCTCTAGAAGGGTCTGGGCTTTTTAGAAGAGTCCTGGGGAGCTCTAGAAGGGTCTGGGGCTTTCAGAAGGGTCCTGGGGGTCGCTAGAAGTGTCTGGGTGCATTTAGAAGGGTCCTGGGGAGCTCTAGAATGGTCTGGGGGCTTTCAGAAGGGTCCTGGAGGCATGTAGAAGGGTCTGGAGGCTTTTAGAATGGTCCTGATGGGCTCTAGAATGGTCTGGGGGCATTCAGAACGGTCCTGGTGGCCTCTAGAAGGGACTGGATGCTTTTAGAAGAGTCCTGGGGGGCTCTAGATTGGTCTGGGGGCATTTAGAAGGGTCCTGGGGGGCTCTAGAAAAGTCTGGGGGCTTTTAGAAGGATACGTGGAATCTCTAGAAGGCTCTGGGGGCTTTTAGAAGGGTCCTGGGGGGCTCTAGAAGGGTCTGGAGGCTTTTAGAAGGGTCCGGGGTGGCTCTAGAAGGGTGTGGGGGCTTTTAGAAGGGTCCGGGAAGGGTCTAGAACGGTCTGGGTGGTTTTAGAAGGGTCCTGGGCGGTTCTAGAAGGGTCTGAGGGCTTTTAGAAGGGTCCTGGGGTGCTCTAGAAGGGTGTGAGTGCTTTTAGAATGGTCCTGGGGGCATCTAGCAGGCTCTGGGGGCTTTTAGAAGGGTCCTGTGGGCCTCTAGAAGTGTCTGAGGGATTTTAGAAGGGTCCTGGGAGGCTCTGGAATGGTCTGGGTGCTTTTAGAAGGATTCGGGGAGGGTCTAGAAGAGTCTGGGGGCATTTAGAAGGGTCCTGTGGGGCTCTAGAAGGGTCTGGGTGCTTTTAGAAGGGTCCTGGGGGGCTCTAGAAGGGTCTGGGTGCTTTTAGAAGGGTCCTGGGGAGCTCTAGCAGGGTCTGGGGTCTTTTAGAAGGGTCCTGGGTGGCGCTAAAAGTGTCTGGGTGCATTTAGAAGGGTCCTGGGGAGCTCTAGAAGGGTCTGGGGGCTTTCAGAAGGGTCCTGGGGGCCTCTAGAAGGGTCTGGAGGCTTTTAGAAGAGTTCTGGGGGGGGGCTCTAGAAGGGTCTGGGGGCATTCAGAAGGGTCCTGGGGGCCTCTAGAAGGGTCTGGATGCTTTTAGAAGAGTCCTGGGGGGGTCTAGATGGGTCTGGGGACATTTAGAATGGTCCTGGGGGGCTCTAGAAGGGTCTGGGGGAGTTTAGATAGGTCCTGGGGAGCTCTAGAAGGGTCTGGGTGCTTTTAGAAGGGTCCTGGGAGACTCTAGAAGGGTCTGAGTGCTTTTAGAAGGGTCCTTCGGGTCTCTAGAAGGGTCTGGGTTCTTTTAGAATAGTCCTGGGGGGCTCTAGAAGTGTGTGAGGTCTTTTAGAAGGGTCCTGGGGGCATCTCGAAGACTCTGATGGCTTTTAGAAGGATCCTGGGGGCCTCTAGAAGTGTCTGAGGGATTTTAAAAGGGTCCTGGGAGGCTCTAGAAGGGTCTGGTTGCTTTTGGAAGGATTCTTGGAGGGTCTAGAAGGGTCTGGGTGCTTTTAGAAGGGTCCTGTGGGGCTCTAGAAGGGTCTGGGTGCTTTTAGAAGGGTCCTGGGGGCCTCTAGAAGGGTCTGGGGGCTTTTAGAAGGGTCCTGGGGAGCTCTAGAAGTGTCTTGGGGCTTTTAGAAGGGTCCTGAGGGCGCTAGAAGTGTCTGGGTGCTTTTAGAAGGGTCCTGGGTGTCTCTAGAAGGGTCTGATGGCTTTTAGAAGGGTCCTAGGGGCCTCTAGAAGGGTCTGGAGTCTTTTAGAAGAGTTCTGGGGGGCTCTAGAAGGGTCTGGGGGCATTCAGAAGGGTCCTGGGGCTCTAGAAGGGTCTGGGGGCTTTCAGAAGGGTCCTGGGGGGCTCTAGAAGGGTCTGGGGGCTTTTAGAAGGGTCCTGGGTCATCTAGAATGGTCTGGGGGCTTTTAGAAAGGTCCTGGGAGGATCCAGATGGGTCTGGGTGGTTTTAGAAGGATCCGGGGATGGTCTAGAAGAGTCTGGGTGCTTTTAGAAGGGTCCTGGGGGGCTCTACAAATGTCTGGAAGATTTTAGAAGGATCCGGGGAGGCTCTAGAAGTGTCTGGCGGCTTTTAGAAGGGTCCTTTTGAGCTCTAGAAGGGTCTGGGTGCTTTCAGAAGGGTCCTGGGGGCCTCTAGAAGGGTCTGGGTGCTTTCAGAAAGGTCCTGGGTGGCTCTAGAAGGGTCTGGGGGCTTTTAGAAGGGTCCTGTGGGGCTGTAGAAGGGTCTGGGGGCTTTTAGATGGGTCCTGGGGGGCTCTAGAAGGGTCCGGGGGCTTTTAGAATGGTCCGTGGAGGCTCTAGAAGGGTCTGGGTGCTTTTAGAAGGGTCCTGGGGGGCTCTAGAAGGGTCTGGGGGCTATTAGAAGGATCCGGGGAGGGTCTAGAAGGCTCTGGGGGCATTTAGAAGGGTCCTTGGTGGCTCTAGAAGGGTCTGGGGACCATTAGAGGAGCCCTGGGGTCATCTAGAAGGGTCTGGGGGATTTTAGAAGGGTCCTGAGGAGCTCTAGAAGGGTCTGGGGGCTTTTACAAGGGTCCTGGGGGAATCTAGAAGGGTCTGGGGGCTTTTAGAAGGGTCCTGCGTGTCTCTAGAAGGGTCTGGGGGCTTTTAGAAGGGCCCTGGAGGACTCTAGAAGGCTCTGGGGTCTTTGAGAAGGGTCCTCGGGAGGTCTAGAATTGTCTGGGGGCTTTTAGAAAGGTCCTGCGTGTCTCTAGAAGGGTCTGGGGGCTTTTAGAAGGGTCCTTGGGGGCTCTAGAAGGGTGTGGGGACCACTAGAGGAGCCCTGGGGGCCTCTAGAGGGGTCTGGGGTATTTTAGAAGGGTCCTGGGGAGCTCTAGAAGGGTCTGGGTGCTTTTAGAAGGGTCCTGGGAGACTCTAGAAGGGTCTGGGGGCATTTAGAAGGGTCCTGCGGGTCTCTAGAAGGGTCTGGGGGCTTTTAGAAGGGTCCTGGGGGGCTCTAGAAGGGTGTGAGGTCTTTTAGAAGGGTCCTGGGGGCATCTCGAAGACTCTGATGGCTTTTAGAAGGGTCCTGGGGGCCTCTAGAAGTGTCTGAGGGATTTTAAAAGGGTCCTGGGAGGCTCTAGAAGGGTCTGGTTGCTTTTAGAAGGATTCGGGGAGGGTCTAGAAGGGTCTGGGGGCTTTTAGAAGGGTCCTGTGGGGCTCTAGAAGGGTCTGGGTGCTTTTAGAAGGGTCCTGGGGGCCTCTAGAAGGGTCTGGGGGCTTTTAGAAGGGTCCTGGGGAGCTCTAGAAGGGTCTTGGGGCTTTTAGAAGGGTCCTGAGGGCGCTAGAAGTGTCTGGGTGCTTTTAGAAGGGTCCTGGGTGTCTCTAGAAGGGTCTGGGGGCTTTTAGAAGGGTCCTGGGGGCCTCTGGAAGGGTCTGGAGTCTATTAGAAGAGTCCTGGGGGGATCTAGATGGGTCTGGGGTCATTTAGAAGGGTCCTCGGGGGCTCTAGAAGGGTCTGGAGTCTATTAGAAGAGTCCTGGGGGGCTCTAGTTGGGTCTGGGTTCATTTAGAATGGTCCTGGGGGGCTCTAGAATTGTCTGGGGTCTTTCAGAAGTGTCCTGGGGGGCTCTAGAAGGGTCTGGGGGCTTTTAGAAGGGTCCTGGGTCATCTAGAATGGTCTGGGGGCTTTTAGAAAGGTCCTGGGAGGATCCAGATGGGTCTGGGTGGTTTTAGAAGGATCCGGGGATGGTCTAGAAGGGTCTGGGTGCTTTTAGAAGGGTCCTGGGGGGCTCTACAAATGTCTGGAGGATTTTAGAAGGATCCGGGGAGGCTCTAGAAGTGTCTGGCGGCTTTTAGAAGGGTCCTTTTGAGCTCTAGAAGGGTCTGGGTGCTTTCAGAAGGGTCCTGGGGGCCTCTAGAAGGGTCTGGGTGCTTTCAGAAAGGTCCTGGGTGGCTCTAGAAGGGTCTGGGCGCTTTTAGAAGGGTCCTGTGGGGCTGTAGAAGGGTCTGGGGGCTTTTAGATGGGTCCTGGGGGCCTCTAGAAGGGTCTGGGGGCATTTAGAAGGGTCCTGCGGGTCTCTAGAAGGGTCTGGGGGCTTTTAGAAGGGTCCTGGGGTGCTCTAGAAGGGTGTGAGTGCTTTTAGAATGGTCCTGGGGGCATCTAGAAGGCTCAGGGGGCTTTTAGAAGTGTCCTGTGGGCCTCTAGAAGTGTCTGAGGGATTTTAGAAGGGTCCTGGGAGGCTCTGGAATGGTCTGGGTGCTTTTAGAAGGATTCGGGGAGGGTCTAGAAGAGTCTGGGGGCATTTAGAAAGGTCCTGGGGGGCTCTAGAAGGGTCTGGGTGCTTTTAGAAGGGTCCTGGGGGGCTCTAGAAGGGTCTGGGTGCTTTTAGAAGGGTCCTGGGGAGCTCTAGAAGGGTCTGGGGTCTTTTAGAAGGGTCCTGGGTGGCGCTAAAAGTGTCTGGGTGCATTTAGAAGGGTCCTGGGGAGCTCTAGAAGGGTCTGGGGGTTTTCAGAAGGGTCCTGGGGGCCTCTAGAAGGGTCTGGAGGCTTTTAGAAGAGTTCTGGGGGGCTCTAGAAGGGTCTGGGGGCATTCAGAAGGGTCCTGGGGGCCTCTAGAAGGGTC
The DNA here is from genome assembly GCA_033459285.1 of Clamator glandarius. NCBI lineage: Eukaryota > Metazoa > Chordata > Aves > Cuculiformes > Cuculidae > Clamator > Clamator glandarius. The sequence continues at coordinate 27,562 of JAUNZM010000653.1, read as the reverse complement.
TGGATGCTTTTAGAAGAGTCCTGGGGGGGTCTAGATGGGTCTGGGGACATTTAGAATGGTCCTGGGGGGCTCTAGAAGGGTCTGGGGGAGTTTAGATAGGTCCTGGGGAGCTCTAGAAGGGTCTGGGTGCTTTTAGAAGGGTCCTGGGAGACTCTAGAAGGGTATGAGTGCTTTTTGAAGGGTCCTTCGGGTCTCTAGAAGGGTCTGGGTTCTTTTAGAATGGTCCTGGGGGGCTCTAGAAAGGTGTGAGGGATTTTAAAAGGGTCCTGGGAGGCTCTAGAAAGGTCTGGTTGCTTTTAGAAAGATTCGGGGAGGGTCTAGAAGGGTCTGGGGTCTTTTAGAAGGGTCCTGGAGGGCTCTAGATGGGTCTGGGGTCATTTAGAAGGGTCCTGGGGGGCTCTAGAAGGGTCTGGGGGCTTTCAGAAGTGTCCTGGGGGCTCTAGAAGGGTCTGGGGCCTTTTAGAAGGGTCCTGGGGGGCTCTAGAAGGGTCTGGGTGCTATTAGAAGGATCGGGGAGGGTCTAGAAGGCTCTGGGGGCTTTTAGAAGGGTCCTTGGGGGCTCTAGAAGGGTCTGGGGACCATTAGAGGAGCCCTGGCGGCTTCTAGAAGGGTCTGGGGGGTTTTAGAAGGGTCCTGGAGAGCTCTAGAAGGGTCTGGGGTCTTTTAGAAGGGTCCTGGGGGAATATAGAAGGGTCTGGGTGCTTTTAGAAGGGTCCTGCGGGTCTCTAGAAGGGTCTGGGTGCTTTTAGAAGGGTCCTGGAGGAATCTAGAAGGGTCTGGGGTCTTTGAGAAGGGTCCTAGGGGGCTCTAGAAGGGTCTGGGGGCTTTTAGAAGGGTCCTGGGAGACTCTGGAAAGGTCTGAGGGCTTCTAGAAGTGTCCTGTAGGGTCTCTAGAAGGGTATGGGTGCTTTTAGAAGGGTCCTGTGGGGCTCTAGAAGGGTCTGGGGGCATTTAGAAAGGTCCTGGGGGGCTCTAGAAGGGTCTGGGTGCTTTTAGAAGGGTCCTGGGAGGATCTAGAAGGGTCTGGTTGCTTTTAGAATGGCCCTGGGAGGCTCTAGAAGGGTCTGGGGGCTTTTTGAAGGGTCCAGGGGGCCTCTAGAAAGGTCTGGGTGCTTTTAGAAGGGTCCTGGGGAGCTCTAGATGGGTCTGGGTTCTTTTAGAAGGGTCCTGCGTGGCTCTAGAAGGGTCTGGGGGCTTTTAGAAGGGTCCTTGGGGGCTCTAGAAGGGTCTGGGGACCATTAGAGAAGCCCTGGTGGCCTCTAGAAGGGCCTGGGGGATTTTAGAAGGGTCCTGGGGAGCTCTAGAAGTGTCTGGGAGCTTTTAGAAGGGTCCTGGGAGAATCTAGAAGGGTCTGGGGGCTTTTAGAAGGGTCCTGCGGGTCTCTAGAAGGGTCTGGGGGCTTTTAGAAGGGTCCTGGGGGGATCTAGAATGGTCTGGGTGCTCTTAGAAGGGTCCTGGGGGCCTCTAGAAATGTCTGCGGGATATTAGAAGGGTCCTGGGAGGCTCTAGAAGGGTCTGGGTGTTTTAGAAGGATTCGGGGAGGGTCTAGAAGGGTCTGGGGGCTTTTAGAAGGGTCCTGCGGGGCTCTAGAATGCTCTGGGGGCTTTTAGAAGAGTCCTGGGTGGCTTTAGAAGAGTGTGAGTGCTTTTAGAAGGGTCCTGGGGGCATCTAGATGGCTCTGGGGACTTTTAGAAGGGTCCTGGGGGCCTCTAGATGGGTCTGAGGATTTTTAGAATGGTCCTGGGAGGCTCTAGAAGTGTCTGGGTGATTTTAGAAGGGCCCTGGGTGGCTCTAGAATGGTCTGGTTGCTTTTAGAAGGGTCCTGGTGGGCTCTAGAAGGGTCTGGGTGCTTTTAGAAATGTCCTGGGTGGCTCTAGAATGGTCTGGGGGCATTTCGAAGGGTCCCGGGGGGCTCTAGAAGGGTCTGGGGGCTTTTAGAAGGATCTTGGGTGCCTCTAGAAGGGTCTGGGGGCTTTTAGAAGGGTTCTGGGTGGCTCTAGAATGGTCTGGGGGCTTTTAGAAGCGTCCTGGGGGGCTCTAGAAGGGTGTGGTTGCTTTTAGAAGGGTCCTGGGGGCATCTACATGGCTCTGGGGGCTTTCAGAAGGGTCCTGGGGGCTTCTAGAAGGGTCTGAAGGATTTTAGAAGGGTCCTGGGAGGCTGTAGAAGGGTCTGGGTGCTTTTAGAATGATCCGGGGAGGGTGTAGAAGGGTCTGGGTTCTTTTAGAAGGGTCCTGGGGGGCTCTAGAAGGGTCTGGGTGCTTTCAGAAGGGCCTGTGTGGCTGTAGAAGGGTCTGGGGGCTTTTAGATGGGTCCTGGGGGGCTCTAGAAGGGTCCGGGGGCTTTTAGAAGTGTCCGTAGAGGCTGTAGAAGGGTTCGGAGGTCTTGTAGAAGGGTCCTGGGGGGCTCTAGAAGGGTCTGGGTGCTATTAGAAGGATCCAGGGAGGGTCTAGAAGGCTCTGGGGGCTTTTAGAAGGGTCCTTGGGGGCTCTAGAAGGGTCTGGGGAACATTAGAGGGGCACTGGGGTCCTCTAGAAGGGTCTGGGGGATTTTAGAAGGGTCCTGGGGAGCTCTAGAATTGTCTGGGGGCTTTTAGAATGGTCCTGGGAGGCTCTAGAAGGGTCTGGGGGCTTTTAGAAGGGTCCTGGGGGGCTCTAGAAGGGTCTGAGTGCTTTTAGAAGGATTCGGGGAGGGTCTAGAAGGGTCTGGTGGCTTTTAGAAGGGTCCTGTGGGGCTCTCGAAGGGTCTGGGTGCTTTTAGAAGGGTCCTGGGGGGCTCTAGAAGGGTCTGGGGGCTTTTAGAAGGGTCCTGGGGAGCTCTAGAAGGGTCTGGGGACCATTAGAGGGGCCCTGGGGGCCTCTAGAAGGGTCTCGGGGATTTTAGAAGGGTCCTGGGGAGCTCTATAAGTGTCTGGAGGCTTTTAGAAGGGTCCTGGGGGGCTCTAGAAAGGTGTTAGGGCTTTTAGAAGCGTCCTGGGGGCATCTAGAAGGCTCTGGGGGCTATTAGAAGGGTCCTGGGGGGCTCTAGAAGGGTCTGGGGGCTTTTAGAATGGTCTTGGGGGGCTCTAGAAGGGTCTGGGTCTTTTAGAAGGGTCCTGGTGGGCTCTAGAAGGATCTGGGGACAGTTAGGAGGGTCCTGAGGGGATGTTGAATGGTCTGAGTGCTTTTAGATGGGTCCTGTAGGGCTAAAAAAGGTTCCTAACCCTATCCCTAACCCTAACTCTAACACAAACCCTAACCCTAACCCTAACCCTAACCCTAACCCTAACCCTAACTCTAACCCTAACCCTAAACCTAACCCTAACTCTAACCCTAACCCTAATCCTAACCCTAACCCTAACCCTAACCCTAACCCTAACCCTAATCCTAACTCTAACCCTAACCCTAACCCTAACTCTAACCCTAACCCTAACCCTAACCCTAACCCTAACCCTAACCCTAACCCTAACCCTAACCCTAATCCTAACTCTAACCCTAACCCTAACCCTAACTCTAACCCTAACCCTAACCCTAATCCTAACTCTAACCCTAACCCTAACCCTAACCCTAACCCTAACCCTAACCACAACCCTAACTCTAACCCTAACCCTAACCCTAACCCTAATCCTAACCCTAATCCTAACTCTAACCCTAACCCTAACCCTAACTCTAACTATAACCCTAACCCTAACCCTAACCCTAACCCTAACCCTAACTCTAACCCTAACCCTAAACCTAACCCTAACTCTAACCCTAACCCTAACCCTAACCCTAACCCTAACCCTAACCCTAACCCTAACCCTAACCCTAATCCTAACTCTAACCCTAACCCTAACCCTAACTCTAACCCTAACCCTAACCCTAACCCTAACCCTAACCCTAACCCTAACCCTAACCCTAACCCTAACCCTAATCCTAACTCTAACCCTAACCCTAACCCTAACTCTAACCCTAACCCTAACCCTAATCCTAACTCTAACCCTAACCCTAACCCTAACCCTAACCCTAACCCTAACCACAACCCTAACTCTAACCCTAACCCTAACCCTAACCCTAATCCTAACCCTAATCCTAACTCTAACCCTAACCCTAACCCTAACTCTAACTATAACCCTAACCCTAACCCTAACCCTAACCCTAATCCTAACTCTAACCCTAACCCTAACCCTAACCCTAACCCTAATCCTAACTCTAACTCTAACCCTAACCCTAACCCTAACCCTAACCCTAACCCTAACCCTAACTCTAACCCTAACCCTAACCCTAACCCTAACCCTAACTCTAACCCTAACCCTAACCCTAACCCTAACCCTAACCCTAACCCTAACCCTAACCCTAACCCTAACCCTAACTCTAACCCTTACCCTAACCCTAACCCTAACCCTAACTCTAACCCTAACCCTAACCCTAACCCTAACCCTAACCCTAACCCTAACCCTAACCCTAACCCTAACCCTAACCCTAACCCTAACCCTAACTCTAACCCTTACCCTAACCCTAACCCTAACCCTAACCCTAACCCTAACTCTAACCCTAACCCTAACCCTAACCCTAACCCTAACCCTAACCCTAACCCTAACCCTAACCCTAACCCTAACCCTAACCCTAACCCTAACCCTAACCCTGCCTCTAACCCCTAGAAGTATCTGGGGGCTTTTAGAAGAGTCCTTGAAGGATCTAGGAGGGTCTAGGGTCTCTAAAAAGGTTCCTAAGGGGCTCCGGAAGGGTTTGGGGTCTTTTAGAAGGGTCCTCGGTGGCTCTAGAAGGGTCTAGGGTATTGTAGAAGGGTCCTAAGGGGGTTTAGTAGGGCCTGGGGGGCTTTATAAGATTTTGGGGGCCTTTATAAGGTTTTGAGGGGCTCTAGAAAGTCCGGGGGCTTTGAGAAGCACACTGGGGGCTCTAGACGTGTCTGGGTGCTTTTAGAAGGTTCCTGGGGGGCTCTAGAAGGGTCTGGGTGCTTCTAGAGCAAAAATTTTAATTTTTCACATTTGGGGAATTCGCAGGGCTCAGCACACCCGGAGTGCAAAGGATGAGCCTGGCCTGGGAAAAGCACCTGCTTGATCAGGGTGTCTCCCCTGCCAGCTAAGTACAAAGGACCCAGACCATTCTAGAGCCCCCAAGGACCCTTCCAAAAGCCCCCAGACCCTTCTGGAGACGTTCAGGTTCCTTTGAAAAGGCCCCAGACCCTTCTAGAGCCTCCCAAGACCCTTCTAAAAGCCCCCAGACCATTCTAGACCCTGCCCGGATCCTTCTAAAAGCCCCGAGACCCTTCTAGAGGATCCCAGGACCCTTCTAAAAGCCCCCAGACAGACCCTCCCCGGATCTTTCTAAAAGCCCCGAGACCCTTCTAGAGGATCCCAGGACCCTTCTAAAAGACCCCAGACCCTTCTAGAGCCCCCCAGGACCCTTCTAAAAGCCCCCAGACCCTTCTAGAGGACCCAGGGCCCCTCTTAAGCCACCCCGTCCATTCTAGAGCCCCCCAGGACCCTTCTAAAAGACCCCAGACCATTCTAGAGCACCCCAGGACACTTCTAAAAGCCCCCAGACACTTCTAGAGGCCCCCAGGACCCTTATAAAAGCACCCAGACCCTTCCAGAGCCTCCCAGGACCCTTCTAAAAGCCTCTAGACCCTTCTAGAGCCCCCCAGGACCCTTCGAAAAGCACCCAGACCCTTCTAGAGCCTCCCAGGACCATTCTAAATGCCCCCAGACCCTTCAAAACCCCCCAGGACACTTTTAAAAGACCCCAGACCCTTCTAGACCACCCTAGGATCCTTCAAAAAGCATAAAGACCCTTCTAGGCCGTCCCCGGATCATTCTAAAAGCCCCCAGACCCTTCTAGAGCCTCCCAGGACCCCTCTAAAAGCCCCCAGACCCTTCTAGAGACACCCAGGACCCATCTAAAAGCCCCCAGACCATTCTAGAGCCCCCCAAGACACATCTAAAAGCCCCCAGACCCTTCTAGAGCCCCCCAGGACTATTCTAAAAGACCCCAGACCCTTCTAGAGGCCCCCAGGACCATTCTAAAAGTCCTGAGACCCTTCTAGAGGCAACCAGGACCCTTCTAAAAGCCCCCAGACCCTTCTAGACCCTCCCCGGATCCTTCTAAAAGCCCCCATACCCTTCTAGAGCCCCCCAGGACCCTTCTAAAAGCCCCCAGACCCTTCTAGAGCCCCCCAGGACCCTTCTAAAAGCCCCCAGACCCTTCTAGATCCCCCCAGGACCCTTCTAAAAGCCCCCAGACCCTTCTAGAGCCCCCCAGGACCCTTCTAAAAGGCCGCAGAAACTTCTAGACCCTCTCCGGATAATTCTAAAAGCCCCCAGACACTTCTAGAGATCCCCAGGCCCATTCTAAAAGGCCCCAGACCCTTCTATAGCACCCCAGGCCCCTTCTAAAAGACCCCAGACCATTCTAGAGCCCCCAAGGGCCCCTCTCAAGGCACCCCGTCCCTTCTAGAGCAGCCCAGGACCCTTCTAAAAGTCCCCAGACCCTTCCAGATCACCCCAGGACCCTTCTAAAAGCACCCAGACCCTTCTAGAGCCCCCCCGGACCCTTCTAATAGCCCCTAGACCCTTCTAGAGGCCCCCAGGACCTTTCTGAAAGCCCCCAGAACCTTCTAGAGCCCCACAGGACCCTTCTAAAATCACCCAGGCACTTCTACAGTCCCCGAGGACCCTATAAAAGCCTACAGACCCTTCTAGAGACCCCCAGGACCATTCTAAAAGCCCCCAGACCATTCTAGACCCTCCCCGCATTCTTCTAAAAGCCCCCAGACAATTCTACAGACCCCCAGGACCCTATAAAAGCCCCCAGACTCTTCTAGAGCACCCCCGGACCCATTTAAAATCCTCCAGACCCTTATAGAGCCCCCCAGGACCCTTCTAAAAGACACCAGACCATTTTAGAGGCCCCAGGGCCCCTCTTAAGCCCACCCGTACCTTCTAGAGCACACTAGGACCCTTCTAAAAGCCCCCAGACCCTTCTAGAGCACCCCAGGACCCTTCTAAAAGCCCCCAGACCCTTCTAGAGCTCCCCCGGACCCTTATAAAAGCCCCTAGACCCTTCTAGAGGCCCCCACGACCCTTCTGAAAGCTCCCAGATCCTTCTAGAGCCCCACAGGACCCTTCTAAAAGCACCCAGACCCTTCTACAGACCCCCAGGACAGTATAAAAGACCCCAGACCCTTTTAGAGCCCCCCAGGACCCTTCTAAAAGCCCCCAGACCCTTCTAGAGCCCCCAGGACGCTTCTAAAAACTTCCAAACCCTTCTAGAGCCCCCCAGGACCCTTCTAAAAGCCCCCAGACCCTTCTAGAGGCCCCAGGGCCCTTCTTAAGCCCCCCCGTCCCTTCTAGAGCATCCCAGGACCCGTCTAAAAGCCTCTAGACCCTTCTAGAGCACTCCAGGACCTTTCCAAAAGCACCCAGACCCTTCCAGAGGCTCCCAGGACCCTTCTAAATCCACCAGACCCTTCTAGAGACCCCCAGGACCCTTCTAAAAGCACCCGAACCCTTCTAGACCCTCCCCGGATCATTCTAAAAGCCCCCTGACCCTTCTAGAGCCCCACAGGACCCATCTAAAAGCACCCAGACCCTTCTAGAGACCCTCAGGACCCTTCTAAAAGCCCCCAGACCGTTCTAGACCCCCCCAGGACCCTTCTAATAGCCCCCAGACCAGTCTAGGGGCCACCAGGACCCTTCTAAAAGTCCCCAGACCCTTCTAGAGTCCCCCCGGACCCTTATAAAAGCACCCAGACCCTTCCAGAGCCTCACAGGTCCCTTCTGAAAGCCCCCAGACCCTTCTAGAGGCCCCCAGGACCCTTCTAAAAGCCTCTAGACCCTTCTAGAGCCCCCCAGGACCCTTCTAAAAGCCCCCAGACCCTTCTAGAGCCTCCCAGTACCATTCTAAAAGCCCCCAGACCCTTCTAGAGCCCCCCAGGACCCTTCTAAAAGACCCCAGACCCTTCTAGAGCCGCCTAGGATCCTTCAAAAAGCATAAAGACCCTTCTAGACCGTCCCCGGATCATTCTAAAAGCCCCTAGACCCTTCTAGAGCCCCTCAGGACCCTTCTAAATGCCCTCAGACCCTTCTAGAGCATCCCAGGACCCTTCTAAAAGCCCCCAGATCCTTCTAGAGCACCCCAGGACCCTTCTAAAAGCCCCCAGACCATTCTAGAGCCCCCCAGGACCATTCTAAAAACTCCCAGACCCTTCTAGAGGCCCCCAGGACCCTTCTAAAAGACCCCAGACCCTTCTAGAGCCCCCCAGGACCCTTCTACAAGCCCCCAGACCCTTCTAGAGCCACCCAGGACCTTTCTAAAATCACCCAGACCCTTCTAGAGGCTCCCCGGACCCTTATAAAAGCACCCCGACCCTTCTAGAGCCTACCAGTACCCTTCTAAAAGCAACCAGACCCTTCTAGAGAACCCCAGGACCCTTCTAAAAGCCCCCAGACCAATCTAGACCCTCCCCGGATCCTTCTAAAAGCCCCCAGACCCTTCTAGAGCCCCCTAGGATCCTTCAAAAAGCACCCAGACCTTTCTAGACCGTCCCCGGATCATTCTAAAAGCACCCAGACCCTTCTAGAGACCCCCAGGATCATTCTAAAAGCACCCAGACCCTTCTAGAGACACCCAGGACCCTTCGAAAAGCCCCCAGACCCTTCTAGAGCCACCCAGGACCTTTCTAAAAGCCCCCAGACCCTTCAGAGCCTCCCAGGACCCTTCTACAAGACCCCAGACCATTCTAGAGCACCCCAGGACCCTTCTAAAAGCACCCAGACCCTTCTAGAGCCACCCAGGACCCTTCTGAAAGCCAGCAGAACATTCTAGAGTCACCCAGGACCCTTCTAAAGGCACCCAGACCCTTCTAGAGCCACCCAGGACCCTTCTAAAAGCCCCCAGACCCTTCTAGAGACACCCAGGACCCTTCTGAAAGCCCCCAGAACCTTCTAGAGCCCTCCAGGACCCTTCTAAAAGCACCCAGACCCTTCTAGAGCATCGGAGGACCCTTCTAAAATTCCCCAGACCCTTCTAGAGCACCCCAGGACACTTCTAAAAGCACACAGACCCTTCTAGAGCCCCCCCGAACCCTTCTAAAAGCCCCCAGACCCTTCTAGAGCCACCCAGGACCCTTCTAAAAGCACCCAGAACCTTCTAGAGCCCCCCAAGACCCTTCTACAAGCCCCAAGACCCTTCTAGAGTATCCCAGGACCCTTCTAAAAGCACCCAGACCCATCTAGAGCCTCCCAGGACCCTTCTATAAGCCCCCAGACCCTTCTAGAGACTCCCAGGACCCTTCGAAAAGCCCCCAGACCCTTCTAGAGCCACCCAGGACCTTTCTAAAAGCCCCCAGACCCTTCTAGAGACTCCCAGGACGCTTCTAAAAGCCCCCAGACCATTCTAGAGCACCCCAGGACCCTTCTAAAAGCCCCCAGACCCTTCTAGAGCCATCCAAGACCCTTCTAAAAGCCCCCAGACCCTTCTAGAGGACCCCAGGACCCTTCTGAAAGCCAGTAGAACATTCTAGAGTCACCCAGGACCCTTCTAAAGGCACCCAGACCCTTCTAGAGCCCCCCAGGACCCTTCTAAAAGCCCCCAGACCCTTCTAGAGACCCCCAGGACCCTTCTGAAAGCCCCCAGAACCTTCTAGAGCCCTCCAGGACCTATCTAAAAGCCCCCAGACCCTTCTAGAGAATCCGAGGACCCTTCTAAAATTCCCCAGACCCTTCTAGAGCCCCCCCGGACCCTTCTAAAAGCACCCAGACCCTTCTATAGCCCCCCAGGACCTTTCTAAAATCACCCAGACCCTTCTAGAGCCTTACAGTACCCTTCCAAAAGCAACCAGACCCTTCCAGAGAACCCCAGGACCCTTCTAAAAGCCCCCAGACCCTTCTAGACCCTCCCCGGATCATTCTAAAAGCCCCCAGACCCTTCTATAGCACCCTAGGATCCTTCAAAAAGCACCCAGACCATTCTAGACCGTCCCCGGATCATTCTAAAAGCCCCCAGACCCTTCTAGAGCCCCCCAGGATCATTCTAAAAGCCCCGAGACCCTTCTAGAGCCCCCTAGGACCCATCTAAAAGCCCCCAGACCCTTCTAGAGCCCCCCAGTACCCTCCTAAAAGCCCCCAGACCCTTCTAGAGCCCCCCAGGACCCTTCTAAATGCCCCCAGACCCTTCAAGAGGCACCCAGGGCCCATCTTATGGAACACCGTCCCTTCTAGAGCACCCCAGGACCCTTCTAAAAGTCCCCAGACCCTTCTAGAGCCCCTCCGGACCCTTCTAAAAGACCCCAGACCATTCTAGAGGACCCCAGGACCACTCTGAAAGCCAGCAGAACATTCTAGAGTCACCCATGACCCTTCTAAAGGCACAAAGACCCTTCTAGAGCCCCCCCCAGGACCCTTCTAAAAGCGCCCAGACCCTTCTAGAGCATCCGAGGACCCTTCTAAATTCCGCAGACCCTTCTAGAGCACCCCAGGACATTTCTAAAAGCCCCCAGACCCTTCTAGAGCCACCCAGGACCCTTCTAAAAGCACCCAGAACCTTCTAGAGCCCCCCAAGACCCTTCTACAAGCCCCAAGACCCTTCTAGAGTATCCCAGGACCCTTCTAAAAGCACCCAGACCCATCTAGAGCCTCCCAGGACCCTTCTATAAGCCCCCAGACCCTTCTAGAGACTCCCAGGACCCTTCGAAAAGCCCCCAGACCCCTTCTAGAGCCACCCAGGACCCTTTCTAAAAGCCCCCAGACCCTTCTAGAGCCACCCAGGACCTTTCTAAAATCACCCAGACCCTTCTAGAGGCTCCCCGGACCCTTATAAAAGCACCCCGACCCTTCTAGAGCCTACCAGTACCCTTCTAAAAGCAACCAGACCCTTCTAGAGAACCCCCAGGACCCTTCTAAAAGCCCCCCAGACCAATCTAGACCCTCCCCGGATCCTTCTAAAAGCCCCCAGACCCTTCTAGAGCCCCCTAGGATCCTTCAAAAAGCACCCAGACCTTTCTAGACCGTCCCCGGATCATTCTAAAAGCACCCAGACCCCTTCTAGAGACACCCAGGACCCTTCGAAAAGCCCCCAGACCCTTCTAGAGCCACCCAGGACCTTTCTAAAAGCCCCCAGACCCTTCAGAGCCTCCCAGGACCCTTCTACAAGACCCCAGACCATTCTAGAGCACCCCAGGACCCTTCTAAAAGCACCCAGACCCTTCTAGAGCCACCCAGGACCCTTCTAAAAGCCCCCAGACCCTTCTAGAGCCCACCCAGGACCCTTCTGAAAGCCAGCAGAACATTCTAGAGTCACCCAGGACCCTTCTAAAGGCACCCAGACCCTTCTAGAGCCACCCAGGACCCTTCTAAAAGCCCCCAGACCCCTTCTAGAGACACCCAGGACCCTTCTGAAAGCCCCCAGAACCTTCTAGAGCCCTCCCAGGACCCTTCTAAAAGCACCCAGACCCTTCTAGAGCATCGGAGGACCCTTCTAAAATTCCCCAGACCCTTCTAGAGCACCCCCAGGACACTTCTAAAAGCACACAGACCCTTCTAGAGCCCCCCCGAACCCTTCTAAAAGCCCCCAGACCCTTCTAGAGCCACCCCAGGACCCTTCTAAAAGCACCCAGAACCTTCTAGAGCCCCCCAAGACCCTTCTACAAGCCCCAAGACCCTTCTAGAGTATCCCAGGACCCTTCTAAAAGCACCCAGACCCATCTAGAGCCTCCCAGGACCCTTCTATAAGCCCCCCAGACCCTTCTAGAGACTCCCAGGACCCTTCGAAAAGCCCCCAGACCCTTCTAGAGCCACCCAGGACCTTTCTAAAAGCCCCCAGACCCTTCTAGAGACTCCCAGGACGCTTCTAAAAGCCCCCAGACCATTCTAGAGCACCCCAGGACCCTTCTAAAAGCCCCCAGACCCTTCTAGAGCCATCCAAGACCCTTCTAAAAGCCCCCAGACCCTTCTAGAGGACCCCAGGACCCTTCTGAAAGCCAGTAGAACATTCTAGAGTCACCCAGGACCCTTCTAAAGGCACCCAGACCCTTCTAGAGCCCCCCAGGACCCTTCTAAAAGCCCCCAGACCCTTCTAGAGACCCCCAGGACCCTTCTGAAAGCCCCCAGAACCTTCTAGAGCCCTCCAGGACCTATCTAAAAGCCCCCAGACCCTTCTAGAGAATCCGAGGACCCTTCTAAAATTCCCCAGACCCTTCTAGAGCCCCCCCGGACCCTTCTAAAAGCACCCAGACCCTTCTATAGCCCCCCAGGACCTTTCTAAAATCACCCAGACCCTTCTAGAGCCTTCCAGTACCCTTCCAAAAGCAACCAGACCCTTCCAGAGAACCCCAGGACCCTTCTAAAAGCCCCCAGACCCTTCTAGACCCTCCCCGGATCATTCTAAAAGCCCCCAGACCCTTCTATAGCACCCTAGGATCCTTCAAAAAGCCCCGAGACCCTTCTAGAGCCCCCTAGGACCCATCTAAAAGCCCCCAGACCCTTCTAGAGCCCCCCAGTACCCTCCTAAAAGCCCCCAGACCCTTCTAGAGCCCCCCAGGACCCTTCTAAATGCCCCCAGACCCTTCAAGAGGCACCCAGGGCCCATCTTATGGAACACCGTCCCTTCTAGAGCACCCCAGGACCCTTCTAAAAGTCCCCAGACCCTTCTAGAGCCCCTCCGGACCCTTCTAAAAGACCCCAGACCATTCTAGAGCTCTGAAAGCCAGCAGAACATTCTAGAGTCACCCATGACCCTTCTAAAGGCACAAAGACCCTTCTAGAGCCCCCCAGGACCCTTCTAAAAGCGCCCAGACCCTTCTAGAGCATCCGAGGACCCTTCTAAAATTCCGCAGACCCTTCTAGAGCACCCCAGGACATTTCTAAAAGCACCCAGACCCGTCTAGAGCCCCCCCGGACCCTTCTAAAAGCCCCCAGAACCTTCTAGAGCCACCCAGGACCCTTCTAAAAGCACCCAGAACCTTCTAGAGACACCAGGACCCTTCTAAAATCACCCAGACCCATCTAGAGCCTCCCAGGACCCTTCTAAAAGCCCCTAGACCCTTCTAGAGACACCCAGGACCCTTCGAAAAGCCCCCAGACCCTTCTAGAGCCACCCAGGACCTTTCTAAAAGCACCCAGACCCTTCTAGAGCCTCCCAGGACCCTTCTAAAAGCCCCCAGACCATTCTAGAGCACCCCAGGACCCTTCTAAATGCCCCCAGACCCTTCTAGAGCCACCCAGGACCCTTCTAAAAGCCCCCAGACCCTTCTAGAGCCACCCAGGACCCTTCTGAAAGCCAGCAGAACATTCTAGAGTCACCCAGGACCCTTCTAAAGGCACCCAGACCCTTCTAGAGCCCCCCAGGACCATTCTAAAAGCCCCCAGACACTTCTAGAGACCCCCAGGACCCTTCTGAAAGCCGCCAGACCCTTCTAGAGCCACCCAGGACCATTCTAAAAGCCCCCAGACCATTCTAGAGCCCCCCAGGACCCTTCTAAAAGCCCCCAGACCTTTCTAGACCCTCCCCGGATCCTTCTAAATGAACCCAGACCCTTCTAGGGCCCCCCAGAACCCCTCTAAAAGCCTCCAGACCCTTGTAGAGCCTACCAGGACCCGTCTAAAAGCGCCCAGACCCTTCTAGACCCTCCCCTGATCATTCTAAAAGACCCCAGACCCTTCTAAAACCTTCCAGGACTATTCTAAAAGAACCCAGACCATTCTAGACCCTCCCCGGATTATTGTAAAAGCCCCCAGACCCTTCTAGAGCCCCCCAAGACCCTTCTAAAAGCCTCCAGACCCTTCTAGAGCCCCCCAGGACCCTTCTAAAAGACCCCAGACCCTTCTAGAGCTGCCTAGGATCCTTCAAAAAGCATAAAGACCCTTCTAGACCGTCCCCGGATCATTCTAAAAGCCCCCAGACCCTTCTAGAGCCCCTCAGGACCCTTCTAAATGCCCCCAGACCCTTCTAGAGAACCCCAGGACCCATCTAAAAGCCCCCAGATCCTTCTAGAGGCCCCCAGGACCCTTCCAAAAGCCCCCAGACCCTTCTAGAGCCCCCCAGGACCATTCTAAAAGAACCCAGACCCTTCTAGAGCCCCCCAGGACCCTACTAAAAGCTCCCAGACCCTTCTAGAGCCCCCCAGGACCCTTCTAAAAGCCCCCAGACCCTTCTAGACCCTCCCCGGATCCTTCTAAAAGCCCCCAGACCCTTCTAGATCCTCCCAGGACCTTTCTAAAAGACCCCAGACCTTTCTAGAGGCCCCAGGACCCTTCTAAAAGCCCCCAGACCCTTCTAGAGCCCCCCAGGACCCTTCTAAAAGCCCCCAGACCCTTCTAGCGACCCCCAGGACCCTTCTAAAAGCGCCCAGACCCTTCTAGAGCATCCGAGGACCCTTCTAAAATTCCCCAGACCCTTCTAGAGCACCCCAGGACATATCTAAAAGCACCCAGACCCTTCTAGAGCCCCCCCGGACCCTTCTAAAAGCCCCCAGACCCTTCTAGAGCCACCCAGGACCCTTCTAAAAGCACCCAGAACCTTCTAGAGACCCCAGGACCTTTCTACAAGCCCCAAGACCCTTCTAGAGCATGCCAGGACCCTTCTAAAAGCACCCAGACCCATCTAGAGCCTCCCAGGACCCTTCTAAAAGCACCCAGACCCTTCTAGAGACACCCAGGACCCTTCGAAAAGCCCCCAGACCCTTCTAGAGCCACCCAGGACCCTTCTAAAAGCCCCCAGACCCTTCTAGAGCCACCCAGGTCCCTTCTGAAAGCCAGCAGAACATTCTAGAGTCACCCAGGACCCTTCTAAAGGCACCCAGACCCTTCTAGAGCCCCCCAGGACCCTTCTAAAAGCCCCCAGACCCTTCTAGAGACCCCCAGGACCCTTCTGAAAGCCCCCAGACCCTTCTATAGCACCCCAGGACCCTTCTAAAAGCCCCCAGACCCTTCTAGAGAATCCGAGGACCCTTCTAAAATTCAACAGACCCTTCTAGAGCCCCCCCGGACCATTCTAAAAGCCCCCAGACCCTTCTAGAGCCACCCAGGACCATTCTAAAAGCCCCCAGACCATTCTAGAGCCCCCCAGGACCCTTCTAAAAGCCCCCAGACCCTTCTAGAGACCCCCAGGACCCTTCTGAAAGACCCCAGAACATTCTAGATCCCACCAGGACCCTTCTAAAAGCCCTCAGACCCTTCTAGATCACCCCCGGACCCTTCTAAAAGCACCCATACCCTTCTAGAGCCTCCCAGGACCCTTCTAAATGCCCCCAGACCCTTCTAGAGCCACCCAGGACACTTCTAAAAGAAAACAGACCCTTCTAGAGTACCCCAGGACCATTCCAAAGGCCCCCAGACCTTTCTAGACCCTCCCCGGATCATTCTAAAAGCCCCCAGACCCTTCTAGAGGACCCCAGGACCATTCTGAAAGCCAGCAGAACATTCTAGAGTCACCCAGGACCCTTCTAAAGGCACCCAGACCCTTCTAGAGCCCCCCAGGACCCTTCTAAAAGCGCCCAGACCCTTCTAGAGCATCCGAGGACCCTTCTAAAATTCCCCAGACCCTTCTAGAGCACCCCAGGACATATCTAAAAGCACCCAGACCCTTCTAGAGCCCCCCCGGACCCTTCTAAAAGCCCCCAGACCCTTCTAGAGCCACCCAGGACCCTTCTAAAAGCACCCAGAACCTTCTAGAGACCCCAGGACCTTTCTACAAGCCCCAAGACCCTTCTAGAGCCTCCCAGGACCCTTCTAAAAGCACCCAGACCCTTCTAGAGACACCCAGGACCCTTCGAAAAGCCCCCAGACCCTTCTAGAGCCACCCAGGACCTTTCTAAAAGCCCCCAGACCCTTCTAGAGGAACCCAGGACCCTTCTGAAAGCCAGCAGAACACTCTAGAGTCACCCAGGACCCTTCTAAAGGCACCCAGACCCTTCTAGAGCCCCCCAGGACCATTCTAAAAGCCCCCAGACACTTCTAGAGACCCCCAGGACCCTTCTGAAAGCCGCCAGACCCTTCTAGAGCCACCCAGGACCATTCTAAAAGCCCCCAGACCATTCTAGAGCCCCCCAGGACCCTTCTAAAAGCACCCAGACCCTTCTAGACACCCCCAGGACCCTTCTGAAAGCCCCCAGAACATTCTAGATCCCCCCAGGACCCTTCTAAAAGCCCCCAGACCCTTCTAGAGCCCCCCAGGACCCTTCTAAAAGCCCCCAGACCTTTCTAGACCCTCCCCGGATCCTTCTAAATGAACCCAGACCCTTCTAGGGCCCCCCAGAACCCCTCTAAAAGCCTCCAGACCCTTGTAGAGCCTACCAGGACCCGTCTAAAAGCGCCCAGACCCTTCTAGACCCTCCCCTGATCATTCTAAAAGACCCCAGACCCTTCTAAAACCTTCCAGGACTATTCTAAAAGAACCCAGACCATTCTAGACCCTCCCCGGATTATTCTAAAAGCCCCCAGACCCTTCTAGAGCCCCCCAAGACCCTTCTAAAAGCCTCCAGACCCTTCTAGAGCCCCCCAGGACCCTTCTAAAAGACCCCAGACCCTTCTAGAGCCGCCTAGGATCCTTCAAAAAGCATAAAGACCCTTCTAGACCGTCCCCGGATCATTCTAAAAGCCCCCAGACCCTTCTAGAGCCCCTCAGGACCCTTCTAAATGCCCCCAGACCCTTCTAGAGAACCCCAGGACCCATCTAAAAGCCCCCAGATCCCTCTAGAGGCCCCCAGGACCCTTCCAAAAGCCCCCAGACCCTTCTAGAGCCCCCCAGGACCATTCTAAAAGACCCCAGACCCTTCTAGAGCCCCCCAGGACCCTACTAAAAGCTCCCAGACCCTTCTAGAGCCCCCCAGGACCCTTCTAAAAGCCCCCAGACCCTTCTAGACCCTCCACGGATCCTTCTAAAAGCCCCCAGACCCTTCTAGATCCTCCCAGGACCTTTCTAAAAGACCCCAGACCTTTCTAGAGGCCCCAGGACCCTTCTAAAAGCCCCCAGACCCTTCTAGAGCCCCCCAGGACCCTTCTAAAAGCCCCCAGACCCTTCTAGCGACCCCCAGGACCCTTCTAAAAGCCCCCAGACCCTTCTTGAGCCCACCAGGACCTTTCTAAAAGCCCCCAGACCCTTCTAGCGGCACCCAGGACCCTTCTACAAGCCCCCAGACCCTTCTAGAACCCCCCAGGACCCTTCTAAAAGCCCCCACACCCTTCTAGAGCCCCCCAGGACCCTTCTAAAAGCCCCCACACCCTTCTAGAGCCCCCCAGGACCCTTCTAAAAGCCCCCAGACTTTTCTTGAGCCCACCAGGACCCTTCTAAAAGCCCCCAGACCCTTCTAGCGGCACCCAGGACCCTTCTACAAGCCCCCAGACCTTTCTAGAATCCCCCAGGACCCTTCTAAAAGCACCCAGACCCTTCTAGAGGCCCCCAGGACCCTTCTAAAAGCCCCCAGACCCTTCTAGAGCCACCCAGGACCCTTCTGAAAGCCAGCAGAACATTCTAGATTCACCCAGGACCCTTCTAAAGGCACCCAGACCCTTCTAGAGCCCCCCAGGACCCTTCTAAAAGCACCCAGACCCTTCTAGAGGCCCCCAGGACCCTTCTGAAAGCACCCAGAACCTTCTAGAGCACCCCAGGAACCTTCTGAAAGCCCCCAGACCCTTCTAGACCCCCCCCGGACCCTTCTAAAAGCCCCCAGACCCTTCTAGAGCCACCCAGGACCATTCTAAAAGCCCCCAGACCATTCTAGAGCCCCCCAGGACCCTTCTAAAAGCTCCCAGACCCTTCTAGAGACCCCCAGGACCCTTCTGAAAGCCCCCAGAACATTCTAGATCCCCCCAGGACCCTTCTAAAAGCCCCCAGACCCTTCTAGAGCATCCGAGGACCCTTTTAAAAGCACCCAGACCCTTCTAGAGCATCCCAGGACCCTTCTAAAAGAACCCAGACCCTTCTAGAGGCCCCCTGGACCCTTCTAAAAGCCCCCAGAACCCTCTAGAGCCACCCAGGACTCTTCTAAAAGCACCCAGACCCTTCTAGAGCCTCCCAGGACCCTTCTAAAAGTACCCAGACCCTTCTAGAGCCCCCCAGGACCATTCTAAAGGCCCCCCAGACCTTTCTAGACCCTCCCCGGATCATTCTAAAAGCCCCCAGACCCTTCTAGAGGCCCCCAGGACCATTCTAAAAGCACCCAGACCATTCTAGAGCCCCCCAGGACCCTTCTAAAAGCACCCAGACCCTTCTAGAGACCCCCAGGACCCTTCTGAAAGCCCCCAGAACATTCTAGATCCCCCCAGGACCCTTCTAAAAGCCCCCAGACCCTTCTAGAGCATCCGAGGACCCTTTTAAAAGCACCCAGACCCTTCTAGAGCATCCCAGGACCCTTCTAAAAGAACCCAGACCCTTCTAGAGGCCCCCTGGACCCTTCTAAAAGCCCCCAGAACCCTCTAGAGCCAACCAGGACTCTTCTAAAAGCACCCAGACCCTTCTAGAGCCTCCCAGGACCCTTCTAAAAGTACCCAGACCCTTCTAGAGCCCCCCAGGACCATTCTAAAGGCCCCCCAGACCTTTCTACACCCTCCCCGGATCATTCTAAAAGCCCCCAGACCCTTCTAGAGGCCCCCAGGACCATTCTACAAGTCCCCAGACCATTCTAGAGCCCCCCAGGACCCTTCTAAAGGCCCCCAGACCCTTCTAGACCCTCCCCGGATCATTCTAAAAGCCCCCAGATTCTTCTAGAGCCTCCTAGGACCCTTCTAATAGCCCCCCGACCTTTCTAGACCCTCCCCGGATCCTTCTAAATGAACCCAGACCCTTCTAGGGCCCCCCAGAACCCCTCTAAAAGCCTCCAGACCCTTGTAGGGCCTCCCAGGACCCGTCTAAAAGCGCCCAGACCCTTCTAGACCCTCCCCTGATCATTCTAAAAGACCCCAGACCCTTCTAAAACCTCCCAGGACTATTCTAAAAGAACCCAGACCATTCTAGACCCTCCCCGGATTATTCTAAAAGCCCCCAGACCCTTCTAGAGCCCCCCAAGACCCTTCTAAAAGCCTCCAGACCCTTCTAGAGCCCCCCAGGACCCTTCTAAAAGACCCCAGACCCTTCTAGAGCCGCCTAGGATCCTTCAAAAAGCATAAAGACCATTCTAGACCGTCCCCGGATCATTCTAAAAGCCCCCAGACCCTTCTAGAGCCCCTCAGGACCCTTCTAAATGCCCCCAGACCCTTCTAGAGAACCCCAGGACCCATCTAAAAGCACCCAGATCCTTCTAGAGGCCCCCAGGACCCTTCCAAAAGCCCCCAGACCCTTCTAGAGCCCCCCAGGACCATTCTAAAAGAACCCAGACCATTCTAGAGCCCCCCAGGACCCTTCTAAAAGCCCCCAGACCCTTCTAGACCCTCCCCGGATCCTTCTAAAAGCCCCCAGACCCTTCTAGATCCTCCCAGGACCTTTCTAAAAGCCCCCAGACCTTTCTAGAGGCCCCAGGACCCTTCTAAAAGCCCCCAGACCATTCTAGAGCCCCCCAGGACCCTTCTAAAAGCCCCCAGACCCTTCTTGAGCCCCCCAGGACCCTTCTAAAAGCCCCCAGACCCTTCTAGCGACACCCACGACCCTTCTACAAGCCCCCAGACCCTTCTAGAGCCCCCCAGGACCCTTCTAAAAGCACCCAGACCCTTCTAGAGGCCCCCAGGACCCTTCTAATAGCCCCCAGACCCTTCTAGAGCCCCCCAGGACCCTTTTACAAGCCCCAGACCCTTCTAGATCCACCCAGGACCCTTCTAAAAGCCCCCAGACCCTTCTAGAGGCCCCCAGGACCCGTCTAAAAGCCTCTAGACCCTTCTAGAGCCCCCCCAGGACCTTTCTAAAAGCACCCAGACCCTTCTAGAGGCTCCCCGGACCCTTATAAAAGCACACCGACCCTTCTAGAGTCTCCCAGTACCCTTCTAAAAGCAACCAGACCCTTCTAGAGAACCCCAGGATCATTCTAATAGCCCCCAGACCCTTCTAGACCCTTCCCGGATCCTTCTAAAAGCCCCCAGACCCTTCTAGAGCCCCCTAGGATCCTTCAAAAAGCACCCAGACCTTTCTAGACCGTCCCCCTGGATCATTCTAAAAGCCCCCAGACCATTCTAGAGCACCCCAGGATCATTCTAAAAGCCCCCAGACCCTTCTAGAGCCCCCTAGGACCCATCTAAAAGCCCCCAGACCCTTCTAGAGGCCCCTAGGACCCTTCTAAAAGCCCCCAGACCCTTCTAGACCCTCCCCGGATCCTTCGAAAAGACCCCAGACCCTTCTAGAGCCCCCCAGGATCATTCTAAAAGCCCCCAGACCCTTCTAGAGCCCCCCAGTACCCTTCTAAAAGCCCCTAGACCCTTCTAGAGCCCCCCAGGACCCTTCTAAATGACCCCAGACCCTTCAAGAGGCACCCAGGGCCCCTCTTAAGGAACCCCGTCCCTTCTAGAGCACCCCAGGACCCTTCTAAAAGTCCCCAGACCCTTCTAGAGCACCCCAGGACCATTCTAAAAGACCCCAGACCCTTCTAGAGCCGCCCCGGACCCTTCTAAAAGACCCCAGACCCTTCTAGAGGACCCCAGGACCCTTCTGAAAGCCAGCAGAACATTCTAGAATCACCCAGGACCCTTCTAAAGGAACCCAGACCCTTCTAGAGCCCCCCAGGACCCTTCTAAAAGCGCCCAGACGCTTCTAGAGAACCCCAGGACCCTTCTGAAAGCCCCCAGAACATTCTAGAGCCCTCCAGGACCCTTCTAAAAGAACCCAGACCCTTCTAGAGCATCCGAGGACCCTTCTAAAATATCCCCAGACCCTTCTAGAGCACCCCAGGACAATTCTAAAAGCACCCAGACCCTTCTAGAGCCCCCCCCGGACCATTCTAAAAGCCCCCAGACCCTTCTAGAGGAACCCAGGACCCTTCTGAAAGCACCCAGAACCTTAGCCCCCCAGGACCCTTCTAAAAGCCCACAGACCCTTCTAGAGACCACCAGGACCCTTCTAAAAGCCCCCAGACCCTTCTAGAGGAACCCAGGACCCTTCTGGAAGCAAGCAGAACATTCTAGAGTCACCCAGGACCCTTCTAAAAGCCCCCAGACCCTTCTAGAGGAACCCAGGACACTTCTGGAAGCAAGCAGAACATTCTAGAGTCACCCAGGACCCTTCTAAAGGCACCCAGACCCTTCTTGAGCCCCCAGGACCCTTCTAAAAGCCCCCAGGCCCTTCTAGAGCCCCCCAGGACCCTTCTGAAAGCACCCAGAACAATCTAGAGCCCTCCAGGACCCTTCTAAAAGCCCCCAGACCCTTCTAGAGCATCCGAGGACCCTTCTAAAAGCACCCAGACCATTCTAGATCATCCCAGGACCCTTCTAAAAGCACCCAGACCCTTCTAGAGCATCCGAGGACCCTTCTAAAAGAACCCAGACCATTCTAGACCCTCCCCGGATTATTCTAAAAGCCCCCAGACCATTCTAGATCCTCCCAGGACCCTTCTAAAAGCCTCCAGACCCTTCTAGAGCAGCCTAGGATCCTTCTAAAAGCATAAAGACCATTCTAGACCGTCCCCGGATCATTCTAAAAGCCCACAGACCATTCTAGAGCCCCTCAGGACCCTTCTAAATGCCCCCAGACCCTTCTAGAGGACACCAGGACCCATCTAAAAGCCCCCAGATCCTTCTAGAGGCCCCCAGGACCCTTCTAAAAGAACCCAGACCCTTTTAGAGCCCCCCAGGACCATTCTAAAAGACCCCAGACCCTTCTAGAGCCCCCCAGGACCCTACTAAAAGCTCCCAGACCATTCTAGAGCCCCCCAGGACCCTTCTAAAAGAACCCAGACCCTTCTAGACCCTCACCGGATCCTTCTAAAAGCCCCCAGACCCTTCTAGATCCCCCCAGGACCTTTCTAAAAGAACCCAGACCTTTCTAGAGGCCCCAGGACCCTTCTAAAAGCCCCCAGACCCTTCTAGAGCCCCCCAGGACCCTTCTAAAAGCCCCCACAAACTTCTAGAGCCCCCCAGGACCCTTCTAAAAGCCCCCAGACCCTTCTTGAGCCCACCAGGGCCCTTCTAAAAGCCCCTAGACCCTTCTAGAGCCCCCCAGGACCCTTCTAAATGCCCCCAGACCCTTCAAGAGGCACCCAGGGCCCCTCTTAAGGAACCCCGTCCTTTCTAGAGCACCCCAGGACCCTTATAAAAGTCCCCAGACCCCTCTAGAGCACCCCAGGACCATTCAAAAAGCCCCGAGACCCTTCTGGACCCCCCCCGGACCCTTCTAAAAGAACCCAGACCCTTCTAGAGGACCCCAGGACCCTTCTGAAAGCCAGCAGAACATTCTAGAGTCACCCAGGACCCTTCTAAAGGCACCCAGACCCTTCTAGAGCCCTCCAGGACCCTTCTAAAAGCGCCCAGACCCTTCTAGAGACTCCCAGGACCCTTCTGAAAGCCCCCAGAACCTTCTAGAGCCCTCCAGGACCCTTCTAAAAGCACCCAGACCCTTCTAGAGCATCCGAGGACCCTTCTAAAATTCCCCAGACCCTTCTAGAGCACCCCAGGACACTTCTAAAAGCCCCCAGACCCTTCTAGAGCCACCCAGGACCCTTCTAAAAGCCCCCAGACCCTTCTAGAGCCACCCAGGACACTTCTAAAAGCACCCAGAACCTTCTAGAGCCCCCCAGGACCCATCTACAAGCCCCCAGACCCTTCTAGAGCATCCCAGGACCCTTCTAAAAGCCCCCAGACCCATCTAGATCCTCCCAGGACCTTTCTAAAAGACCCCAGACCCTTCTAGAGCCTCCCAGGACCCTTCTAAAAGCCCCCAGACCATTCTAGAGCACCCCAGGACCCTTCTAAAAGCCCCCAGACCCTTCTAGAGCCCCCCAGGACCCTTCTAAAAGCCCCCAGACCCTTCTAGAGGAACCCAGGACCCTTCTGAAAGCAAGCAGAACATTCTAGAGTCACCCAGGACCCTTCTAAAGCCACCCAGACCCTTCTAGAGCCCCCCAGGACCCTTCTAAAAGCCCCCAGACTCTTCTAGAGACCCCCAGGACCCTTCTGAAAGCACCCAGAACCATCTAGAGCCCTCCAGGACCCTTCTAAAAGCCCCCTGACCCTTCTAGAGAATCCGAGGACCCTTCTAATATTCCCCAGACTCTTCTAGAGCCCCCCGGGACCCTTCTAAAAGCTCCCAGACCCTTCTAGAGCCATCCAGGACACTTCTAAAAGTCCCCAGATTCTTCCAGAGCCTCCCAGGACCCTTCTGCAAGCACCCAGACCCTTCTAGAGCCCCCCAGGACCCTTCTAATAGCCCCCAGACCCGTCTAGATGCCACCAGGACCCTTCTAAAAGTCTCCTGATTCTTCTAGAGCCCCCCCGGACCCTTATAAAAGCCCCCAGACCCTTCTAGAGGCCCCCAGGACCCTTATAAATGCACCCAGACCCTTCCAGAGCCTCACAGGTCCCTTCTAAACGCCCCCAGACCCTTCTAGAGGCCCCCAGGACCCTTCTAAAAGCCTCTAGACCCTTCTAGAGCCTCCCAGGACCCTTCTAAAAGCCCCCAGACCCTTCTAGAGCCTCTCCTGACCATTCTAAAAGCCCCCAGACCTCTCTAGAGCCCCCCAGGACCCTTCTAAAAGACCCCATACCCTTCTAGAGCCGCCTAGGATCCTTCAAAAAGCATAAAGACCCTTCTAGACCGTCCCCGGATCATTCTAAAAGCCCCCAGACCATTCTAGAGCACCTCAGGACCCTTCTAAATGCCCCCAGACCCTTCTAGAGGACCCCAGGACCCATCTAAAAGCCCCCAGATCCTTCTAGAGGCCCCCAGGACCCTTCTAAAAGACCCCAGACCCTTCTAGAGCCCCCAAGGACCATTCTAAAAGACCCCAGACCCTTCTAGAGCCCCCCAGGACCCTACTAAAAGCTCCCAGACCATTCTAGAGCCCCCCAGGACCCTTCTAAAAGCCCCCAGACCCTTCTAGACCCTACCCGGATCCTTCTAAAAGCCCCCAGACCCTTCTAGATCCCCCCAGGACCTTTCTAAAAGCCCCTAGACCCTTCTAGAGTCCCCCAGGACCCTTCTAAAAGCCCCCAGACCCTTCTTGAGCCCACCAGGACCCTTCTAAAAGCCCCTAGACCCTTCTAGAGCCCCCCAGGACCCTTCTAAATGCCCCCAGACCCTTCAAGAGGCACCCAGGGCCCCTCTTAAGGAACCCCGTCCCTTCTAGAGCACCCCAGGACCCTTCTAAAAGTACCCAGACCCCTCTAGAGCACCCCAGGACCATTCAAAAAGCCCCGAGACCCTTCTGGACCCCCCCCGGACCCTTCTAAAAGACCCCAGACCCTTCTAGAGGACCCCAGGACCCTTATAAAAGCACCCAGACCCTTCCAGAGCCTCCCAGGACCCTTCTAAAAGCACCCAGACCCTTCTAGAGTCCCCCAGGACCCTTCTAAATGCCCCCAGACCCTTCTAGAGGCCCCCAGGACCCTTCTAAAGGAACCCAGACCCTTCTAGAGCCCCCCAGGACCCTTCTAAAAGCGCCCAGACGCTTCTAGAGAACCCCAGGACCCTTCTGAAAGCCCCCAGAACATTCTAGAGCCCTCCAGGACCCTTCTAAAAGCACCCAGACCCTTCTAGAGCATCCGAGGACCCTTCTAAAATTCCCCAGACAATTCTAGAGCACCCCAGGACACTTCTAAAAGCCCCCAGACCCTTCTAGAGCTCCCCTGGACCATTCTAAAAGCCCCAAGACCCTTCTAGAGCCACCCAGGACCCTTCTAAAAGCACCCAGAACCTTCTAGAGCCCCCCAGGACTAATCTACAAGTCCCCAGACCCTTCTAGAGCATCCCAGGACCCTTCTAAAAGCACCCAGACCCATCTAGAGCCTCCCAGGACCCTTCTAAAAGCCCCCAGACCCTTCTAGAGACACCCAGGAAACTTCGAAAAGCCCCCAGACCCTTCTAGAGCCACCCAGGACCTTTCTAAAAGCCCCCAGACCATTCTAGAGCCTCCCAGGACCCTTATACAAAGCCAACAGACCATTCTAGAGCAACCCAGGACCCTTCTAAAAGCCCTCAAACCCTTCTAGAGCCACCCAGGACCCTTCTAAAAGCCCCCAGATCCTTCTAGAGCCACCCAGGACCCTTCTAAAAGCCTGCAGAACATTCTAGAGTCACCCAGGACCCTTCTAAAGGGACACAGACCCTTCTAGAGCCCCCCAGGACCCTTCGAAAAGCCCCCAGACCCTTCTAGAGACCCCAAGGACCCTTCTGAAAGCCCCTAGAACCTTCTAGAGCCCTAAAGGACCCTTCTAAAAGCCCCCAGACCCTTCTAGAGAATCCGAGGACCCTTCTAAAATTCCCCAGACCCTTCTAGAGGCCCCCAGGACCCTTCTAAAAGCCCCCAGACCCTTCTAGAGCACCCCAGGACCCTTCTAAAAGCCCCCAGACCCTTCTAGAGCCACCCAGGACCATTCTAAAAGCCCACAGACCATTCTAGAGCCCCCCAGGACCCTTCTAAAAGCCCCCAGACCCTTCTAGAGACCCCCAGGACCCTTCTGAAAGCCCCCAGAACCTTCTAGAGCCCTCCAGGACCCTTCTAAAAGCCCCCAGACCCTTCTAGAGAATCCGAGGACCCTTCTAAAAGCCCCCAGACCCTTCTAGAGCCACCCAGGACCATTCTAAAAGCCCCCAGACCATTCTAGAGCCCCCCAGGACCCTTCTAAAAACCCCCAGACCCTTCAAGAGACCCCCAGGACCCTTCTGAAAGCCCCCAGAACATTCTAGAGCCCCCCAGGACCCTTCTAAAAGCCCCAAGACCATTCTAGAGCATCCAGGACCCTTCTAAAAGCACCCAGACCCTTCTAGAGGCCCCTAGGACCCTTCTAAAAGCCCCCAGACCCTTCTAGAGTCCCCCAGGACCCTTCTAAAAGCCCCCAGACCATTCTAGAGCCCCCCAGGACCCTTCTAAATGCCCCCAGACCCTTCTAGAGCCTCCCCGGATCATTCTAAAAGCCCCCAGAATCTTCTAGAGCCTCCCAGGACCCTTCTAATAGCCCCCCGACCTTTCTAGACACTCCCCGGATCCTTCTAAATGAACCCAGACCCTTCTAGGGCCCCCCAGAACCCCTCTAAAAGCCTCCAGACTATTGTAGAGCCCCCCAGGACCCGTCTAAAAGCGCCCAGACCCTTCTAGACCCTCCCTGATCATTCTAAAAGACCCCAGACCATTCTAGAGCCCCCCAAGACCCTTCTAAAGGCCTCCAGACCCTTCTAGAGCCCCCCAGGACCCTTCTAAAAGACCCCAGACCCTTCTAGAGCCGCCTAGGATCCTTCTAAAAGCATAAAGACCATTCTAGACCGTCCCCGGATCATTCTAAAAGCCCCCAGACCCTTCTAGAGCCCCCCAGGACCCTTCTAAATGCCCCCAGACCCTTCTAGAGACACCCAGGACCCATCTAAAAGCCCCCAGATCCTTCTAGAGGCCCCCAGGACCCTTCTAAAAGCCCCCAGACCCTTCTAGAGCCCCCCAGGACCATTCTAAAAGACCCCAGACCCTTCTAGAGCCCCCCAGGACCCTACTAAAAGCTCCCAGACCCATCTAGAGCCCCCCAGGACCCTTCTAAAAGCCCCCAGACCCTTCTAGACCCTCCCCGGATCCTTCTAAAAGCCCCCAGACCCTTCTAGATCCTCCCAGGACCTTTCTAAAAGACCCCAGACCTTTCTAGAGGCCCCAGGACCCATCTAAAAGCCCCCAGACCCTTCTAGAGCCCCCCAGGACCCTTCTAAAAGCCCCCACACCCTTCTAGAGCCCCCCAGGACCCTTCTAAAAGCCCCCAGACCCTTCTTGAGCCCACCAGGACCCTTCTAAAAGCCCCCAGACCCTTCTAGCGGCACCCACGACCCTTCTACAAGCTCCCAGACCCTTCTAGAACCCCCCAGGACCCTTCTAAAAGCACCCAGACCCTTCTAGAGCCCCCCAGGACCCTTCTAAAAGCCCCCAGACCCTTCTAGAGCCCCCCAGGACCCTTCTACATGCCCCCAGACCCTTCTAGAGCCACCCAGGACCCTTCTAAAAGCACCGAGACCCTTCTAGAAGTCCCCAGGACCCGTCTAAAAGCCTCTAGACCCTTCTAGAGCCCCCCAGGACCATTCTAAAATCACCCAGACCCTTCTAGAGGCCCCCAGGACCCTTCTAAAAGCCTCTAGACCCTTCTAGAGCCTCCCAGGACCCTTCTAAAAGCCCCCAGACCCTTCTAGAGCCTCCCCTGACC
Organism: Clamator glandarius; assembly: GCA_033459285.1. Classification (NCBI taxonomy): domain Eukaryota; kingdom Metazoa; phylum Chordata; class Aves; order Cuculiformes; family Cuculidae; genus Clamator; species Clamator glandarius. The sequence goes on along the minus strand of JAUNZM010000653.1, from coordinate 347 downwards.
ATTCTAAAAGCCCCCAGACCCTTCTAGAGCCCCCCAGGACCCTTCTAAAAGACCCCAGACCCCTCTAGAGCCGCCTAGGATCCTTCAAAAAGCATAAAGACCCTTCTAGACCGTCCCCGGATCATTCTAAAAGCCCCAAGACCCTTCTAGAACCCCTCAGGACCCTTCTAAATGCCCCCAGACCCTTCTAGAGAACCCCAGGACCCATCTAAAAGCCCCCAGATCCTTCTAGAGGCCTCCAGGACCCTTCTAAAAGTCCCCAGACCGTTCTAGAGCCCCCCCGGACCATTCTAAAAGACCCCAGACCCTTCTAGAGCCCCCCAGGACCCTACTAAAAGCTCCCAGAC
>JAUNZM010000652.1:0-32077 GCA_033459285.1 Clamator glandarius | reverse complement strand
CCCAAGGCCCCAGCATATACTTGGGGGAACAGGCCCAGGCCGCAGCTTGTACTGTGGAGGAACAGCCCAGGGCCCCAGTATGTACTGGGGGGAACATTTCCAGCCCCAGTATGTGCTGGGAAGTACAGCCACTCTCCCATTATGTGCCAGGGAGGAGCAGCCCCTGCACCAGTCTGTGCTGGAAGGAAAAGCCTCAGGACCCAGTCGGTGGTGGGAAGAACAGCACAAGTTCCAGTCTGTAACTTGCACATTCTGGTGGTTCAGCTGGGCTGGGGCCACGCATGGGACAATTGAACAATGTTCCTGTAGTTGTCATGAAAATGAACTTGCAACACAAGTTCTTACTATGTTCTTAACACCCTACTCCATCTCTCACAATCAACCATCAACAATGTCCAAGTCCTACATGGACATATTTATCACTGTTTCTCATTTCCCTGAACACAAGATGATGTTCAGATCAGGGGCTCAGGGATGTGGTTTAGTTGTTGACAGGTACGGCTGGGCTTGATGATCCCAAACAGCTTTTCCAGCCAAGTGAGTCTACCGTTCTAGGAAACCTGTAACCACTGGAAGACACCTTATGGCACCGGCTCCACCTTGGATTCACGGTCAAGATCTTCTTTCCTTTGATCGTCCTGGTCCACCTTGTCTTGCTGTTCCTCAACCTTCTGCTCTCTGTCACCGTGGCCTTCTTCAGGCAGAATGCATGCACAAGGTGTTTGCTTCTGGATCTTCTTTCCTTTGTTCCTCCTTTTCTTCCCATTTCTCTTGTTCCTCCTCCGCCTTCTGCTCCTGACATTGCTGTCCACCTCACGCCTGCTCTTCCAGAGGTGCCAGCAGAGCCCACAGATCAGGAGCAGGATGGTGACAATCAGCCAGAGCTGCCACTGCTGAAGGGCAGCGAGTAGCTGGGCTCGCCAGGCCAAGCCACTCTGCTCCTGGCTCAGCTCCTCCACCTCCTGCAGCAGCCGAGCCATCTCCTGGTTCAGGAACTGCTCCCGCTGCCGCATGCGCTCCTGCGTCTCCTCATCCAGCTCCGCACCAACCCTGGGCAGGATCTTCATGAAGTTCAGGAATACCCTGAGGCCAATGTTGCTGAGATCCATGGTCTGCAGGGGGAGAAGAGCCCAGCCCCTGCATGCACACTCAGCACCAGCCTCGAGTGCACTAGGCCAGGGCTGCCCGTGCTCCCCTGGTTGCCTCTCCCATTGTGACTCGTCCCCACGATGTCACTGGTACTGCAGCACAGCACGTGTGTTTAACCCCTTACCTCCTGCCACCAACTGTGATGCCAGGGCCAAGGAGCCCAGCCTGTCAGAAGAATGAATTCAACCATCCTGCGGTAATAAATGGTATCACATTCTCCTGCTCACTACCAATCGTGGGACTGACATCCTTATCGGTGACTTAGCAATGGAAATAACACTGCCCAGCCCAAAGAGTTCCGGTTGGAAAACCCTTTGAGTTTCTCTTAATAAACAAACCAGGGGATTTTATGAAGAGTAACTGCTCATGACTTAATATGGCTCATCAGCACCTGCAGAGAAGGAACCATCTGCGAAAATCTCTTGTCAAGCCCTGGTTATGATATGTCGACCAAGAGCACACGAGCACAGGACCAGAATGTTGAAGGCAGGAAATGTGCCCTGGCAACATGGTTGTGTGGTTGGGCTGTGACCAATGAATGCTGTGTGGCAACATGGTTGTGTGGTTGGGCTGTGACCAATCAGGACAAGATAGAATGGCCTTAAGCTGTGACAGCGGAAGATTAGATTGGCCATTGGGAAAAATTTCCATGATAGATCCGTGGTCTAAACTCATCTTGGGAAAACTTCAGCTTTTGGGAGACGCTAAATAGCCCTGCTCAGAGTCTTGTCTGCTGAAACAGCGTGAGACAGTATCTTCTTATGAAGGCATTGCTGGCAGCTATACACAAGGTTTGTGTGTTCTTGCTGTATGTAGGGAATTTCCCTTCTCCTGGAGGAACATAGAAACAGCTGCCCAGAACCCCTGGAAGTCACGAACAACCTGAATAGGGACCAGGTCTTTCTGGCTCACACGGGCTCTTCTCATCATGTTATAAACCCATGTATTTGTATGAGAACATTAATGGTGTCATCCTTCCTGCCTTGCCTAGCATCTGCATGGGTGAGGGTTGTCCAGGGACTAACATGCATCTGTTGGAGGCAAGCTGCCTTCTGCATACTCTCCATATGACAGCTCACCCCTGGGGTAGGTATGACCATGGGATCTCCACGTTCTAGAGGATCGAGTCCTCCAGCTCAGAATTCAGAATGCTGGGTAAGAGACCATGGCTCTCTGTGGTCATCTACTGTGAGATACACCCCTGTTCCCTGGTAAGCCGCCTAGGCTTCATCTTCACTTAATCGAATCCTATCTCCCTCCACACATACTCAATGTCTGTCTCCTATGCCTGCCAAATGTACTTCTCCTGCAGTTTAGCTAACTCTGTGGCCGAGTCAGGTATCTCCTTTATAAGCACAGTGGGAGGTGGTTGGGTGTTCTGGGCCCCATCACCTTCACCCTCTGGCTCATGCCTTATCTCTCTTTTAAGCAGGTGATGCAGTTTGGCTGTGCCCATGACTGCAGGTACTGCCTCATATCCCCTCTGGGATTCACGTAAATCATTCCAAAGACAGGGGGAACCACCCTTGTCAACATAAGTTTCTCCTCCTTTCATATCACTGAGTGTTCTGACTCGCTCTCACTATCCTGCCTCAACTGTAAACTCGTCTGCCTTTCTCTCTCAAAAGCATCTTGCAAGCTACCTTGTAACTTTCTATTAACCTGCCTCTCATCTGCGCGGGTCTACTCAAATCCTTCAAGTCTATGCCAAGCTGCGCAAAAGCCCAAGAGATCTTCAGGACAGCTACGCTTTTTGGAGCACCTGTAGAGACTACCTTTGCCATACCCCAGAGCAGCTCTGAATGGCACTACAATAAAAGGTAAACTGAATATTCTCCACACCCCACTGAACACCACAGGCAAACTTCTGTCTCCTATACCATCTATGCAGTCTCTGTCACCGTGGTCCAGGAGAATCGATCCAGGATAGACTAGGAACCAGAAATCTCAAGAAGTCCTATTGATCCATCCCGCAGGATGTCTATGTTATCCCACTCAGAGAGAGCCATCTGCTGGCCTGGTAGAATTGATGTCCTCCACTGCTTGCCTTTGGGCTGCTCGCACAGACGATTGCCTTCCAGCAGTCTCTGCCCAGATGCCCCAGCATCTTTAGACCAGTGACAATCTGCCCTGGGGGAAAATTCCTTCCTGATCTCAGAGCTGGCAATGAGCTACTCCCTGAGCATGTGAGCAACATCTGCCTCCTCATCCCACAGGCTGGTCGTGCCTCCCAGGAGATGCCACAGCCCTGTTCTTCCTCAACCTGGAGCCATCTCAGAGGTTTCTGAGAGTGGCTTAATGGCCACGCCCTGATTGGCCTTGCATGGAAAGACTCCTTGCTGCACCTGCTGGGATGCAAGTGGGGGTTCCAAAGCACTGGGAACCCTTGCAACACATCTGCATCCCGTTTCTTACAGCTGCTGCTGCTGGTATCTCCATGGGGGAAGAGGACAGCAAGCTCTGCAGTTCTTCTCAAGAAGCCTTTCCCTTTGTTATGAGAGGTTATGAGCCTCATCGTGGCATTGCTAACTGGAAAAACCAGAGAGGTCTGCATGGTCTGCTTTGGGCGTAGCTTATTACAGCAGGCAAAGGAAAGCAAAGGGCTCAGCTCAGGTGAATGAGGCACTGGCTTCAGTGCCAGCGGGTACGTACATGCGCACAAATTCTTGTTTTCCTTGTGAAGGCCTCTGCAGTGCGCCCACTCATAGCTGAGGTCTCCAACCATCATCGTGAGGGATCCAGCTTTCATAGCACCAAAGAAACAAATCACGTCACTCCAAAAAATAAAGCGGAGTCTCTGGCCCCAGCTGCTTACTGACTCTCCTTCTCACGGTCTCTGTACCAAGAACAGCACAATCCCACCGATAACAGCAATGTGAGTGCTTACAGATAAAACAGTACACATAGCAATGCAACATGAATTGTCCAGGGGCCACCTGCATAATTTTACGTCTGTCCGTGAGGCCCTGTAACTTCAAACATGTTACAGAGAGAGTTGAAGACAGATATTTCTCCGTTTCTTGCATTTTCTCCTCAGTTAAACTGGAGCCTAGCATACACACACCCGTTACTTTTTGCCCTGACAAGTTGTGGCACCTTGTTTCTGCCATTGTCTTCAAAGAATTATATTTTAGAGTCTCAAAGAAGAAATGAGGCCCAAGAAGAGCTGTGTGACTGTCAAACGTCTGCACATTGCTGTGAGGTTGTGCAGAAGTACCACTGACTGCATAGGTTTTAGAAACGTCATTGTTGGTGACACATGGGGAAGAGGCAGGCAAATGCAGCTCTCACTTCCAATGCTGCCACTGGGATTACAAAGTCAGAGATGCCCCTGGTATTTCTGAAAGAGATTCTCCTTTCTTCCCAAAGTTTCAAACCCAAGTTTGCAGGGAGGAAGGAGTTCCTGAAGAACCAGGGCTCATTCACTGAAACAGTGATTGTCCTCAGAGATTTGTTAACAGATTTAAATCTAAAAAAGTTAGCCAGGACTTTAAAAATTATATTACCTAGAACTGGACCTGAGAACAGAAGAAAACCCTCATGGCACCTGTCCAATCCCAGCACCTTCCGCTGGTGACATCAACGGAAGAGCATCAGTTAAACAGCAAGGATGCCGTCCCTGTCTAGAATGGTCACTGCTGATGGCAGGAGCAGCTGCAGCAACCACCTGAAGGCCATGGAGTTCAGCACGCCACTGAGTGGGGAGGAGCCGGTGGAGATGGACTTCTCACTCAGTGGTGAAGAGCCGATGGAGGTCGGCCCACCACTGGGTGATGAGGAGCCTATGGAGTTCGACCCATCACTCAGTGCCGATGAACCCATGGAGGTCAACCCACCAGCACTGTCAGCAAGCCCACGTAGGTTGACTCAGTGGCAAGGAGCCCCTGGAACTAGATCCACCTGCAGAGAAGGAAGAGCCCATGAAGGTGGACCCAGTAAGCAGCATCCAGATTACCCGCCTACAGCTTCCCAAACTGCAGCACCGCACCACCGCCCAGATGAAGCACCAGGAGCATCACCTCTACTGTTTTGTACATACTATTGCTGTTGTTGATGATGATGATGATGATGATGATGATGTTGTTATATTCACTACTACACAGAAGTATCAAGAGTAGGAGTAGTAGAATCATTGTTCGTGTTTTATTGTGTTAATAAAACTGTTGTTATTTTACCCCGTGGATTTTCCTTTCCTTTTCCAATCCTTTCTTCTGTGTATGGGATAGGGGCCGAAGAGCAGCTGCCTAGAGTTTATCTGTGGTCTAAGGGCTCAGCCGTAGCTCACGTGCTTGTTCAGGAAAGCAAACAGATCCATGAGGGGTGAGTTCCGCATGCAACCAACCTGATCCCTGAAGTCATGCCCCAGGAGATTAGTACAATTGGCTAATGAGGAACCACCCCCCTTCTCTTTAAACCTGATAGAAGCGTCAGGATATGTGAAGCATCTTTCCAGCTAGGATCCTCTATCCTTTGTAGTTTAAAACACACATTAAATAGACACGCAACCCCCATTTCATTTTGTAAGTCTAATTTATTGCAAAATGTTAAAAGCAAGGTAAAAACAACACCCCCAAGGTAAATAACAATTGAGGTGAAGAACGTGAAAAATGTCTTATCCCAAGTATGAAGAGCATGTAACAGAACACTCTGTTGGGCAGTTTGGGGTCACCTGTCCAGTCTGCTCCTCCCACCCTGAAAGCGTGACTCTTTCTTGCCTCTTTCACTCATGGCATTCCATCAGCTCGAGTATGGATTTGGTTTCTACAGGAATAGGGGACCTTTTCAAGAGAGCTTATGCTGTAGCATGGATCATGATATGATTTATTCCTGCAGGTTTGTAGCATTCATTCTTCTGGCAGTCTGGGCTCCTCGGAACTGGCATCGCTGTCAGCTGCAGGAGGTAAGGGGTTAAACACATGTGCTGTGCTGTGGTGCCAAGTTCACCAAAGGCAGGTCTTGACAAACAAACCTGATTGCCTTCTATGACAGTGACCTGCCTACTGGATGAGGGAAAGGCTGTGGATGTATCTTCTTGGACTTCAGTAAATCCTTTGACACAATTTCTTGTAGCATTCTGCTTCAGAAAGTGTCAGCTTCTGGCCTGGACAGGGGAACGCTCTCCTGAGTGGAAAAATGCTACGACGGCTGGGCCCAGAGAGTGGTGGTAAATGCAGTTAACTCCAGATGGAGGCCGGTTACAAGGGGTGGGTGGACGAGGTTATGAGGGACATGGTTTAGTGATTGATAGGAATGGTTGGACCCAATGATCCGGTGGGTCTTTTCCAGCCTGGTGCTTCTCTCACAGAATCACAGAATCACAGAATAACCAGGCTGGAAGAGACCCACTGGATCATCGAGTCCAACCATTCCCACCAATCCCTAAATCATGCTCCTAAGCACCTCATCTACCCTAACCTTAAACACCTCCAGGGACGGTGACTCAACCACCTCCCTGGGCAGACCGTTCCAATGCCTAACCACCCTCTCCGTGAAGAACTTTTTCCTAATCTCAAGCCTAAATCTCCCCTGGCGGAGCTTGAGGCCGTTCCCTCTCGTCCTGTCCCCTGTCACTTGGGAGAAGAGGCCAGCACCCTCCTCTCCACAACCTCCCTTCAGGTAGTTGTAGAGAGTAATAAGGTCTCCCCTCAGCCTCCTCTTCTCCAGGCTGAACAACCCCAGCTCTCTCAGCCGCTCCTCATAAGATTTGTTCTCCAGCCCCTTCACCAGCTTTGTTGCTCTTCTCTGGACTCGCTCCAGAGCCACAACATCCCTCTTGTGGTGAGGGGCCCACAACTGAACACAGTACTCGAGGTGCGGTCTCACCAGTGCCGAGTACAGGGGGAGAATAACCTCCCTGGACCTGCTGGTTATGCCGTTCCTGATACAAGCCAAGATGCCATTGGCCTTCTTGGCCACCTGGGCACACTGCTGGCTCATGTTCAGTCGGTTGTCAACCAACACCTCCAGGTCCTTCTCCTCCTGGCAGCTTTCCAGCCAGGCTTCTCCTAGTTTGTACCTCTGCTTAGGGTTGTTGTGCCCCAAGTGCAGGACCCGGCATTTGGCCTTGTTAAACCTCATGCCGTTGGTCTCAGCCCAGCAGTCCAGCCTGTTCAGGTCCCTTTGCAGAGCCTCCTGACCCTCCAGCAGATCCACACTTCCTCCCAGCTTGGTGTCATCTGCAAACTTGCTAAGGGAGCACTCGATGCCTTCATCCAGGTCATTGATAAAGACATGATTCTATGACATCGTGGGGACAAGGAATTCCCCAGTTAATCAAGACAGATAATGGACCGGCATAATGTATTCATAGAAAGATTTTCTATTATCTCCTTGACCTAGCCAATTTGATTTCTAGTTAGGCCTTGGCCATCCTGAATTTTTCTCTGCGCAGTAGGGGTTTGCTTTCAAAGGTCTCTGATACTTTCCATGTGCTCCTTATTCTTTTGTCTTCATTAACTGAAAAATCCAACGAAGTCCACAGTGTTCATCTCCACTGTCCTGTTTCCATTGGGACCATTCCCATGATGGACTTCTGAGGGACACCACGTGTCAATGATCTCCATTTGGACATGTACTCCCTTACCACTACCCTCGGAATGCAACCTCCAAACAGTTCTTTACTGATCCAAACAATTCCTTACCCCTCCAACAGTCCAACTATCAGACTCTTATTTCCCCAGGTAAATGAGAAGGATGTGTTGAGAGGACCACAACACGTCCTGCTCCGGCTTCTCCCTGGGGCCTATGCGCTCCTTCTCCACGTGGCTGCAGGAGTCCTTGATGGGCATCTCTTTTGTAGTGCCCCCCTCTGGGTAGATCACATGGCAAAGGCGGTTGCTTCAGGGGCAGTAGAGACTCATCCTCCTGGGGATGACAACCTTCCATGCCAATGACCTTCGGCAGGACTGGTTGCAACTCCTGCTCAAGTTGGAAGACATCTTCTGGCACCTGCCGTACCTTGGACTCATCAACAGGATCTTCCCCCTTCCTTCGATCATCCTCATCCTCCTCTTCATGATCATCCTCTGCCTTCTGCTCTCCGTCCCTCTGCCCTGCTCTGGGTAGATTGCATGGCCAAGACAGTTGCTTCAGGGGCACAACCAGGCAGTAGAATCTCTCATCCTCCCGCAGACAGCAGCCTTCCGTGCCTGTGACCTCTGTGAGGACCGGTAGCATCTCTGGTAAGAGAATGTTTGACAGAAGCTCTGGGTAGAGGTTGAAGACATCTTTCAAAAGCTGCATCACATCAGGCACATCGACAGGATCATCCCCGTTCCTTCGTTCCTCCTTCTGCTCCATCTCTTCCTTGCCCTCTTCTGCCTTCTCCTCTCTGCCACTGCTGTCCACCTCACGCCTGCTCTTCCAGAGGTGCCAGCAGAGCCCACAGATCAGGAGCAGGATGGTGACGATCAGCCAGAGCTGCCACTGCTGAAGGGCAGCGAGTAGCTGGGCTCGCCAGGCCAAGCCACTCTGCTGCTGGCTCAGCTCCTCCACCTCCTGCAGCAGCCGAGCCATCTCCTGGTTCAGGAACTGCTCCCGCTGCCGCATGCGCTCCTGCGTCTCCTCATCCAGCTCCGCACCAACCCTGGGCAGGATCTTCATGAAGTTCAGGAATACCCTGAGGCCAATGTTGCTGAGATCCATGGTCTGCAGGGGGAGAAGAGCCCAGCCCCTGCATGCACACTCAGCACCAGCCTCGAGTGCACTAGGCCAGGGCTGCCCGTGCTCCCCTGGTTGCCTCTCCCATTGTGACTCGTCCCCACGATGTCACTGGTACTGCAGCACAGCACGTGTGTTTAACCCCTTACCTCCTGCCACCAACTGTGATGCCAGGGCCAAGGAGCCCAGCCTGTCAGAAGAATGAATTCAACCATCCTGCGGTAATAAATGGTATCACATTCTCCTGCTCACTACCAATCGTGGGACTGACATCCTTATCGGTGACTTAGCAATGGAAATAACATTGCCCAGCCCAAAGAGTTCCGGTTGGAAAACCCTTTGAGTTTCTCTTAATAAACAAACCAGGGGATTTTATGAAGAGTAACTGCTCATGACTTAATATGGCTCATCAGCACCTGCAGAGAAGGAACCATCTGCGAAAATCTCTTGTCAAGCCCTGGTTATGATATGTCGACCAAGAGCACACGAGCACAGGACCAGAATGTTGAAGGCAGGAAATGTGCCCTGGCAACATGGTTGTGTGGTTGGGCTGTGACCAATGAATGCTTGTTACTAGGACTGAATCGTCCAATCATTTTTTGTCACGAGAGTTAACTCAACGTACAAAAGCAGACAATGAACCCTGAATAAACGGCTTCACTTGGACCACATTGATCATTGTGTTTTGTACCGTTTCTCCCATTGTCACACCAAAATGTTTGGTCAAGTCTTGCCCTCCACTCTCTGGCCTGGATGAAGCCTGGAGGTACATGCTGTTCAGCCACTGGCATATCCCAAAAGCTCTGGGGACCTTTTTCTTCCCTTTGTGCCTGCCCATCCACTCTCCTCTCTTATCCCTTCTTGCCATAGCTGGTATCGGGAAACATGATGTCCATAACTCAACAATTCCTTTACTATCTCTCCCCAAGTAAGACCTGGGTCAGCCTGAGCTCCTCCTGCTGCAGCAGCCTGCAATCGAACCTGGATCGGCACTGCATACATTTTCAGTTCATCTGCCAATCCCTTGATTAATGGTGTCCAGAGAGTGGTGGTAAATGGAGCTTCTCCTTGCCCAGTATGTGTGAGGAGGAACCGATATGTGCTGGGGACAGAGACCCAAGCCCTGCTGTGTACTGGGGGAATGAGTCCCAGGCCCCAGTATGTGCTGGGGAGGAACAGCCCCCAGCCCCAGGCACCAGCGTGTGCTGAGAGGAACCAGTATGTGCTGGGAGGAGGAGCCCAAGGCCCCAGCATATACTTGGGGGAACAGGCCCAGGCCGCAGCTTGTACTGTGGAGGAACAGCCCAGGGCCCCAGTATGTACTGGGGGGAACATTTCCAGCCCCAGTATGTGCTGGGAAGTACAGCCACTCTCCCATTATGTGCCAGGGAGGAGCAGCCCCTGCACCAGTCTGTGCTGGAAGGAAAAGCCTCAGGACCCAGTCGGTGGTGGGAAGAACAGCACAAGTTCCAGTCTGTAACTTGCACATTCTGGTGGTTCAGCTGGGCTGGGGCCACGCATGGGACAATTGAACAATGTTCCTGTAGTTGTCATGAAAATGAACTTGCAACACAAGTTCTTACTATGTTCTTAACACCCTACTCCATCTCTCACAATCAACCATCAACAATGTCCAAGTCCTACATGGACATATTTATCACTGTTTCTCATTTCCCTGAACACAAGATGATGTTCAGATCAGGGGCTCAGGGATGTGGTTTAGTTGTTGGCAGGTACGGCTGGGCTTGATGATCCCAAACAGCTTTTCCAGCCAAGTGAGTCTACCGTTCTAGGAAACCTGTAACCACTGGAAGACACCTTATGGCACCGGCTCCACCTTGGATTCACGGTCAGGATCTTCTTTCCTTTGATCGTCCTGGTCCACCTTGTCTTGCTGTTCCTCAACCTTCTGCTCTCTGTCACCGTGGCCTTCTTCAGGCAGAATGCATGCGCAAGGTGTTTGCTACTGGATCTTCTTTCCTTTGTTCCTCCTTTTCTTCCCATTTCTCTTGTTCCTCCTCCGCCTTCTGCTCCTGACATTGCTGTCCACCTCACGCCTGCTCTTCCAGAGGTGCCAGCAGAGCCCACAGATCAGGAGCAGGATGGTGACAATCAGCCAGAGCTGCCACTGCTGAAGGGCAGCGAGTAGCTGGGCTCGCCAGGCCAAGCCACTCTGCTCCTGGCTCAGCTCCTCCACCTCCTGCAGCAGCCGAGCCATCTCCTGGTTCAGGAACTGCTCCCGCTGCCGCATGCGCTCCTGCGTCTCCTCATCCAGCTCCGCACCAACCCTGGGCAGGATCTTCATGAAGTTCAGGAATACCCTGAGGCCAATGTTGCTGAGATCCATGGTCTGCAGGGGGAGAAGAGCCCAGCCCCTGCATGCACACTCAGCACCAGCCTCGAGTGCACTAGGCCAGGGCTGCCCGTGCTCCCCTGGTTGCCTCTCCCATTGTGACTCGTCCCCACGATGTCACTGGTACTGCAGCACAGCACGTGTGTTTAACCCCTTACCTCCTGCCACCAACTGTGATGCCAGGGCCAAGGAGCCCAGCCTGTCAGAAGAATGAATTCAACCATCCTGCGGTAATAAATGGTATCACATTCTCCTGCTCACTACCAATCGTGGGACTGACATCCTTATCGGTGACTTAGCAATGGAAATAACACTGCCCAGCCCAAAGAGTTCCGGTTGGAAAACCCTTTGAGTTTCTCTTAATAAACAAACCAGGGGATTTTATGAAGAGTAACTGCTCATGACTTAATATGGCTCATCAGCACCTGCAGAGAAGGAACCATCTGCGAAAATCTCTTGTCAAGCCCTGGTTATGATATGTCGACCAAGAGCACACGAGCACAGGACCAGAATGTTGAAGGCAGGAAATGTGCCCTGGCAACATGGTTGTGTGGTTGGGCTGTGACCAATGAATGCTGTGTGGCAACATGGTTGTGTGGTTGGGCTGTGACCAATCAGGACAAGATAGAATGGCCTTAAGCTGTGACAGCGGAAGATTAGATTGGCCATTGGGAAAAATTTCCATGATAGATCCGTGGTCTAAACTCATCTTGGGAAAACTTCAGCTTTTGGGAGACGCTAAATAGCCCTGCTCAGAGTCTTGTCTGCTGAAACAGCGTGAGACAGTATCTTCTTATGAAGGCATTGCTGGCAGCTATACACAAGGTTTGTGTGTTCTTGCTGTATGTAGGGAATTTCCCTTCTCCTGGAGGAACATAGAAACAGCTGCCCAGAACCCCTGGAAGTCACGAACAACCTGAATAGGGACCAGGTCTTTCTGGCTCACACGGGCTCTTCTCATCATGTTATAAACCCATGTATTTGTATGAGAACATTAATGGTGTCATCCTTCCTGCCTTGCCTAGCATCTGCATGGGTGAGGGTTGTCCAGGGACTAACATGCATCTGTTGGAGGCAAGCTGCCTTCTGCATACTCTCCATATGACAGCTCACCCCTGGGGTAGGTATGACCATGGGATCTCCACGTTCTAGAGGATCGAGTCCTCCAGCTCAGAATTCAGAATGCTGGGTAAGAGACCATGGCTCTCTGTGGTCATCTACTGTGAGATACACCCCTGTTCCCTGGTAAGCCGCCTAGGCTTCATCTTCACTTAATCGAATCCTATCTCCCTCCACACATACTCAATGTCTGTCTCCTATGCCTGCCAAATGTACTTCTCCTGCAGTTTAGCTAACTCTGTGGCCGAGTCAGGTATCTCCTTTATAAGCACAGTGGGAGGTGGTTGGGTGTTCTGGGCCCCATCACCTTCACCCTCTGGCTCATGCCTTATCTCTCTTTTAAGCAGGTGATGCAGTTTGGCTGTGCCCATGACTGCAGGTACTGCCTCATATCCCCTCTGGGATTCACGTAAATCATTCCAAAGACAGGGGGAACCACCCTTGTCAACATAAGTTTCTCCTCCTTTCATATCACTGAGTGTTCTGACTCGCTCTCACTATCCTGCCTCAACTGTAAACTCGTCTGCCTTTCTCTCTCAAAAGCATCTTGCAAGCTACCTTGTAACTTTCTATTAACCTGCCTCTCATCTGCGCGGGTCTACTCAAATCCTTCAAGTCTATGCCAAGCTGCGCAAAAGCCCAAGAGATCTTCAGGACAGCTACGCTTTTTGGAGCACCTGTAGAGACTACCTTTGCCATACCCCAGAGCAGCTCTGAATGGCACTACAATAAAAGGTAAACTGAATATTCTCCACACCCCACTGAACACCACAGGCAAACTTCTGTCTCCTATACCATCTATGCAGTCTCTGTCACCGTGGTCCAGGAGAATCGATCCAGGATAGACTAGGAACCAGAAATCTCAAGAAGTCCTATTGATCCATCCCGCAGGATGTCTATGTTATCCCACTCAGAGAGAGCCATCTGCTGGCCTGGTAGAATTGATGTCCTCCACTGCTTGCCTTTGGGCTGCTCGCACAGACGATTGCCTTCCAGCAGTCTCTGCCCAGATGCCCCAGCATCTTTAGACCAGTGACAATCTGCCCTGGGGGAAAATTCCTTCCTGATCTCAGAGCTGGCAATGAGCTACTCCCTGAGCATGTGAGCAACATCTGCCTCCTCATCCCACAGGCTGGTCGTGCCTCCCAGGAGATGCCACAGCCCTGTTCTTCCTCAACCTGGAGCCATCTCAGAGGTTTCTGAGAGTGGCTTAATGGCCACGCCCTGATTGGCCTTGCATGGAAAGACTCCTTGCTGCACCTGCTGGGATGCAAGTGGGGGTTCCAAAGCACTGGGAACCCTTGCAACACATCTGCATCCCGTTTCTTACAGCTGCTGCTGCTGGTATCTCCATGGGGGAAGAGGACAGCAAGCTCTGCAGTTCTTCTCAAGAAGCCTTTCCCTTTGTTATGAGAGGTTATGAGCCTCATCGTGGCATTGCTAACTGGAAAAACCAGAGAGGTCTGCATGGTCTGCTTTGGGCGTAGCTTATTACAGCAGGCAAAGGAAAGCAAAGGGCTCAGCTCAGGTGAATGAGGCACTGGCTTCAGTGCCAGCGGGTACGTACATGCGCACAAATTCTTGTTTTCCTTGTGAAGGCCTCTGCAGTGCGCCCACTCATAGCTGAGGTCTCCAACCATCATCGTGAGGGATCCAGCTTTCATAGCACCAAAGAAACAAATCACGTCACTCCAAAAAATAAAGCGGAGTCTCTGGCCCCAGCTGCTTACTGACTCTCCTTCTCACGGTCTCTGTACCAAGAACAGCACAATCCCACCGATAACAGCAATGTGAGTGCTTACAGATAAAACAGTACACATAGCAATGCAACATGAATTGTCCAGGGGCCACCTGCATAATTTTACGTCTGTCCGTGAGGCCCTGTAACTTCAAACATGTTACAGAGAGAGTTGAAGACAGATATTTCTCCGTTTCTTGCATTTTCTCCTCAGTTAAACTGGAGCCTAGCATACACACACCCGTTACTTTTTGCCCTGACAAGTTGTGGCACCTTGTTTCTGCCATTGTCTTCAAAGAATTATATTTTAGAGTCTCAAAGAAGAAATGAGGCCCAAGAAGAGCTGTGTGACTGTCAAACGTCTGCACATTGCTGTGAGGTTGTGCAGAAGTACCACTGACTGCATAGGTTTTAGAAACGTCATTGTTGGTGACACATGGGGAAGAGGCAGGCAAATGCAGCTCTCACTTCCAATGCTGCCACTGGGATTACAAAGTCAGAGATGCCCCTGGTATTTCTGAAAGAGATTCTCCTTTCTTCCCAAAGTTTCAAACCCAAGTTTGCAGGGAGGAAGGAGTTCCTGAAGAACCAGGGCTCATTCACTGAAACAGTGATTGTCCTCAGAGATTTGTTAACAGATTTAAATCTAAAAAAGTTAGCCAGGACTTTAAAAATTATATTACCTAGAACTGGACCTGAGAACAGAAGAAAACCCTCATGGCACCTGTCCAATCCCAGCACCTTCCGCTGGTGACATCAACGGAAGAGCATCAGTTAAACAGCAAGGATGCCGTCCCTGTCTAGAATGGTCACTGCTGATGGCAGGAGCAGCTGCAGCAACCACCTGAAGGCCATGGAGTTCAGCACGCCACTGAGTGGGGAGGAGCCGGTGGAGATGGACTTCTCACTCAGTGGTGAAGAGCCGATGGAGGTCGGCCCACCACTGGGTGATGAGGAGCCTATGGAGTTCGACCCATCACTCAGTGCCGATGAACCCATGGAGGTCAACCCACCAGCACTGTCAGCAAGCCCACGTAGGTTGACTCAGTGGCAAGGAGCCCCTGGAACTAGATCCACCTGCAGAGAAGGAAGAGCCCATGAAGGTGGACCCAGTAAGCAGCATCCAGATTACCCGCCTACAGCTTCCCAAACTGCAGCACCGCACCACCGCCCAGATGAAGCACCAGGAGCATCACCTCTACTGTTTTGTACATACTATTGCTGTTGTTGATGATGATGATGATGATGATGATGATGTTGTTATATTCACTACTACACAGAAGTATCAAGAGTAGGAGTAGTAGAATCATTGTTCGTGTTTTATTGTGTTAATAAAACTGTTGTTATTTTACCCCGTGGATTTTCCTTTCCTTTTCCAATCCTTTCTTCTGTGTATGGGATAGGGGCCGAAGAGCAGCTGCCTAGAGTTTATCTGTGGTCTAAGGGCTCAGCCGTAGCTCACGTGCTTGTTCAGGAAAGCAAACAGATCCATGAGGGGTGAGTTCCGCATGCAACCAACCTGATCCCTGAAGTCATGCCCCAGGAGATTAGTACAATTGGCTAATGAGGAACCACCCCCCTTCTCTTTAAACCTGATAGAAGCGTCAGGATATGTGAAGCATCTTTCCAGCTAGGATCCTCTATCCTTTGTAGTTTAAAACACACATTAAATAGACACGCAACCCCCATTTCATTTTGTAAGTCTAATTTATTGCAAAATGTTAAAAGCAAGGTAAAAACAACACCCCCAAGGTAAATAACAATTGAGGTGAAGAACGTGAAAAATGTCTTATCCCAAGTATGAAGAGCATGTAACAGAACACTCTGTTGGGCAGTTTGGGGTCACCTGTCCAGTCTGCTCCTCCCACCCTGAAAGCGTGACTCTTTCTTGCCTCTTTCACTCATGGCATTCCATCAGCTCGAGTATGGATTTGGTTTCTACAGGAATAGGGGACCTTTTCAAGAGAGCTTACGCTGTAGCATGGATCATGATATGATTTATTCCTGCAGGTTTGTAGCATTCATTCTTCTGGCAGTCTGGGCTCCTCGGAACTGGCATCGCTGTCAGCTGCAGGAGGTAAGGGGTTAAACACATGTGCTGTGCTGTGGTGCCAAGTTCACCAAAGGCAGGTCTTGACAAACAAACCTGATTGCCTTCTATGACAGTGACCTGCCTACTGGATGAGGGAAAGGCTGTGGATGTATCTTCTTGGACTTCAGTAAATCCTTTGACACAATTTCTTGTAGCATTCTGCTTCAGAAAGTGTCAGCTTCTGGCCTGGACAGGGGAACGCTCTCCTGAGTGGAAAAATGCTACGACGGCTGGGCCCAGAGAGTGGTGGTAAATGCAGTTAACTCCAGATGGAGGCCGGTTACAAGGGGTGGGTGGACGAGGTTATGAGGGACATGGTTTAGTGATTGATAGGAATGGTTGGACCCAATGATCCGGTGGGTCTTTTCCAGCCTGGTGCTTCTCTCACAGAATCACAGAATCACAGAATAACCAGGCTGGAAGAGACCCACTGGATCATCGAGTCCAACCATTCCCACCAATCCCTAAATCATGCTCCTAAGCACCTCATCTACCCTAACCTTAAACACCTCCAGGGACGGTGACTCAACCACCTCCCTGGGCAGACCGTTCCAATGCCTAACCACCCTCTCCGTGAAGAACTTTTTCCTAATCTCAAGCCTAAATCTCCCCTGGCGGAGCTTGAGGCCGTTCCCTCTCGTCCTGTCCCCTGTCACTTGGGAGAAGAGGCCAGCACCCTCCTCTCCACAACCTCCCTTCAGGTAGTTGTAGAGAGTAATAAGGTCTCCCCTCAGCCTCCTCTTCTCCAGGCTGAACAACCCCAGCTCTCTCAGCCGCTCCTCATAAGATTTGTTCTCCAGCCCCTTCACCAGCTTTGTTGCTCTTCTCTGGACTCGCTCCAGAGCCACAACATCCCTCTTGTGGTGAGGGGCCCACAACTGAACACAGTACTCGAGGTGCGGTCTCACCAGTGCCGAGTACAGGGGGAGAATAACCTCCCTGGACCTGCTGGTTATGCCGTTCCTGATACAAGCCAAGATGCCATTGGCCTTCTTGGCCACCTGGGCACACTGCTGGCTCATGTTCAGTCGGTTGTCAACCAACACCTCCAGGTCCTTCTCCTCCTGGCAGCTTTCCAGCCAGGCTTCTCCTAGTTTGTACCTCTGCTTAGGGTTGTTGTGCCCCAAGTGCAGGACCCGGCATTTGGCCTTGTTAAACCTCATGCCGTTGGTCTCAGCCCAGCAGTCCAGCCTGTTCAGGTCCCTTTGCAGAGCCTCCTGACCCTCCAGCAGATCCACACTTCCTCCCAGCTTGGTGTCATCTGCAAACTTGCTAAGGGAGCACTCGATGCCTTCATCCAGGTCATTGATAAAGACATGATTCTATGACATCGTGGGGACAAGGAATTCCCCAGTTAATCAAGACAGATAATGGACCGGCATAATGTATTCATAGAAAGATTTTCTATTATCTCCTTGACCTAGCCAATTTGATTTCTAGTTAGGCCTTGGCCATCCTGAATTTTTCTCTGCGCAGTAGGGGTTTGCTTTCAAAGGTCTCTGATACTTTCCATGTGCTCCTTATTCTTTTGTCTTCATTAACTGAAAAATCCAACGAAGTCCACAGTGTTCATCTCCACTGTCCTGTTTCCATTGGGACCATTCCCATGATGGACTTCTGAGGGACACCACGTGTCAATGATCTCCATTTGGACATGTACTCCTTTACCACTACCCTCGGAATGCAACCTCCAAACAGTTCTTTACTGATCCAAACAATTCCTTACCCCTCCAACAGTCCAACTATCAGACTCTTATTTCCCCAGGTAAATGAGAAGGATGTGTTGAGAGGACCACAACACGTCCTGCTCCGGCTTCTCCCTGGGGCCTATGCGCTCCTTCTCCACGTGGCTGCAGGAGTCCTTGATGGGCATCTCTTTTGTAGTGCCCCCCTCTGGGTAGATCACATGGCAAAGGCGGTTGCTTCAGGGGCAGTAGAGACTCATCCTCCTGGGGATGACAACCTTCCATGCCAATGACCTTCGGCAGGACTGGTTGCAACTCCTGCTCAAGTTGGAAGACATCTTCTGGCACCTGCCGTACCTTGGACTCATCAACAGGATCTTCCCCCTTCCTTCGATCATCCTCATCCTCCTCTTCATGATCATCCTCTGCCTTCTGCTCTCCGTCCCTCTGCCCTGCTCTGGGTAGAATGCATGGCCAAGACAGTTGCTTCAGGGGCACAACCAGGCAGTAGAATCTCTCATCCTCCCGCAGACAGCAGCCTTCCGTGCCTGTGACCTCTGTGAGGACCGGTAGCATCTCTGGTAAGAGAATGTTTGACAGAAGCTCTGGGTAGAGGTTGAAGACATCTTTCAAAAGCTGCATCACATCAGGCACATCGACAGGATCATCCCCGTTCCTTCGTTCCTCCTTCTGCTCCATCTCTTCCTTGCCCTCTTCTGCCTTCTCCTCTCTGCCACTGCTGTCCACCTCACGCCTGCTCTTCCAGAGGTGCCAGCAGAGCCCACAGATCAGGAGCAGGATGGTGACGATCAGCCAGAGCTGCCACTGCTGAAGGGCAGCGAGTAGCTGGGCTCGCCAGGCCAAGCCACTCTGCTGCTGGCTCAGCTCCTCCACCTCCTGCAGCAGCCGAGCCATCTCCTGGTTCAGGAACTGCTCCCGCTGCCGCATGCGCTCCTGCGTCTCCTCATCCAGCTCCGCACCAACCCTGGGCAGGATCTTCATGAAGTTCAGGAATACCCTGAGGCCAATGTTGCTGAGATCCATGGTCTGCAGGGGGAGAAGAGCCCAGCCCCTGCATGCACACTCAGCACCAGCCTCGAGTGCACTAGGCCAGGGCTGCCCGTGCTCCCCTGGTTGCCTCTCCCATTGTGACTCGTCCCCACGATGTCACTGGTACTGCAGCACAGCACGTGTGTTTAACCCCTTACCTCCTGCCACCAACTGTGATGCCAGGGCCAAGGAGCCCAGCCTGTCAGAAGAATGAATTCAACCATCCTGCGGTAATAAATGGTATCACATTCTCCTGCTCACTACCAATCGTGGGACTGACATCCTTATCGGTGACTTAGCAATGGAAATAACATTGCCCAGCCCAAAGAGTTCCGGTTGGAAAACCCTTTGAGTTTCTCTTAATAAACAAACCAGGGGATTTTATGAAGAGTAACTGCTCATGACTTAATATGGCTCATCAGCACCTGCAGAGAAGGAACCATCTGCGAAAATCTCTTGTCAAGCCCTGGTTATGATATGTCGACCAAGAGCACACGAGCACAGGACCAGAATGTTGAAGGCAGGAAATGTGCCCTGGCAACATGGTTGTGTGGTTGGGCTGTGACCAATGAATGCTTGTTACTAGGACTGAATCGTCCAATCATTTTTTGTCACGAGAGTTAACTCAACGTACAAAAGCAGACAATGAACCCTGAATAAACGGCTTCACTTGGACCACATTGATCATTGTGTTTTGTACCGTTTCTCCCATTGTCACACCAAAATGTTTGGTCAAGTCTTGCCCTCCACTCTCTGGCCTGGATGAAGCCTGGAGGTACATGCTGTTCAGCCACTGGCATATCCCAAAAGCTCTGGGGACCTTTTTCTTCCCTTTGTGCCTGCCCATCCACTCTCCTCTCTTATCCCTTCTTGCCATAGCTGGTATTGGGAAACATGATGTCCATAACTCAACAATTCCTTTACTATCTCTCCCCAAGTAAGACCTGGGTCAGCCTGAGCTCCTCCTGCTGCAGCAGCCTGCAATCGAACCTGGATCGGCACTGCATACATTTTCAGTTCATCTGCCAATCCCTTGATTAATGGTGTCCAGAGAGTGGTGGTAAATGGAGCTTCTCCTTGCCCAGTATGTGTGAGGAGGAACCGATATGTGCTGGGGACAGAGACCCAAGCCCTGCTGTGTACTGGGGGAATGAGTCCCAGGCCCCAGTATGTGCTGGGGAGGAACAGCCCCCAGCCCCAGGCACCAGCGTGTGCTGAGAGGAACCAGTATGTGCTGGGAGGAGGAGCCCAAGGCCCCAGCATATACTTGGGGGAACAGGCCCAGGCCGCAGCTTGTACTGTGGAGGAACAGCCCAGGGCCCCAGTATGTACTGGGGGGAACATTTCCAGCCCCAGTATGTGCTGGGAAGTACAGCCACTCTCCCATTATGTGCCAGGGAGGAGCAGCCCCTGCACCAGTCTGTGCTGGAAGGAAAAGCCTCAGGACCCAGTCGGTGGTGGGAAGAACAGCACAAGTTCCAGTCTGTAACTTGCACATTCTGGTGGTTCAGCTGGGCTGGGGCCACGCATGGGACAATTGAACAATGTTCCTGTAGTTGTCATGAAAATGAACTTGCAACACAAGTTCTTACTATGTTCTTAACACCCTACTCCATCTCTCACAATCAACCATCAACAATGTCCAAGTCCTACATGGACATATTTATCACTGTTTCTCATTTCCCTGAACACAAGATGATGTTCAGATCAGGGGCTCAGGGATGTGGTTTAGTTGTTGGCAGGTACGGCTGGGCTTGATGATCCCAAACAGCTTTTCCAGCCAAGTGAGTCTACCGTTCTAGGAAACCTGTAACCACTGGAAGACACCTTATGGCACCGGCTCCACCTTGGATTCACGGTCAGGATCTTCTTTCCTTTGATCATCCTGGTCCACCTTGTCTTGCTGTTCCTCAACCTTCTGCTCTCTGTCACCGTGGCCTTCTTCAGGCAGAATGCATGCGCAAGGTGTTTGCTACTGGATCTTCTTTCCTTTGTTCCTCCTTTTCTTCCCATTTCTCTTGTTCCTCCTCCGCCTTCTGCTCCTGACATTGCTGTCCACCTCACGCCTGCTCTTCCAGAGGTGCCAGCAGAGCCCACAGATCAGGAGCAGGATGGTGACGATCAGCCAGAGCTGCCACTGCTGAAGGGCAGCGAGTAGCTGGGCTCGCCAGGCCAAGCCACTCTGCTGCTGGCTCAGCTCCTCCACCTCCTGCAGCAGCCGAGCCATCTCCTGGTTCAGGAACTGCTCCCGCTGCCGCATGCGCTCCTGCGTCTCCTCATCCAGCTCCGCACCAACCCTGGGCAGGATCTTCATGAAGTTCAGGAATACCCTGAGGCCAATGTTGCTGAGATCCATGGTCTGCAGGGGGAGAAGAGCCCAGCCCCTGCATGCACACTCAGCACCAGCCTCGAGTGCACTAGGCCAGGGCTGCCCGTGCTCCCCTGGTTGCCTCTCCCATTGTGACTCGTCCCCACGATGTCACTGGTACTGCAGCACAGCACGTGTGTTTAACCCCTTACCTCCTGCCACCAACTGTGATGCCAGGGCCAAGGAGCCCAGCCTGTCAGAAGAATGAATTCAACCATCCTGCGGTAATAAATGGTATCACATTCTCCTGCTCACTACCAATCGTGGGACTGACATCCTTATCGGTGACTTAGCAATGGAAATAACACTGCCCAGCCCAAAGAGTTCCGGTTGGAAAACCCTTTGAGTTTCTCTTAATAAACAAACCAGGGGATTTTATGAAGAGTAACTGCTCATGACTTAATATGGCTCATCAGCACCTGCAGAGAAGGAACCATCTGCGAAAATCTCTTGTCAAGCCCTGGTTATGATATGTCGACCAAGAGCACACGAGCACAGGACCAGAATGTTGAAGGCAGGAAATGTGCCCTGGCAACATGGTTGTGTGGTTGGGCTGTGACCAATGAATGCTGTGTGGCAACATGGTTGTGTGGTTGGGCTGTGACCAATCAGGACAAGATAGAATGGCCTTAAGCTGTGACAGCGGAAGATTAGATTGGCCATTGGGAAAAATTTCCATGATAGATCCGTGGTCTAAACTCATCTTGGGAAAACTTCAGCTTTTGGGAGACGCTAAATAGCCCTGCTCAGAGTCTTGTCTGCTGAAACAGCGTGAGACAGTATCTTCTTATGAAGGCATTGCTGGCAGCTATACACAAGGTTTGTGTGTTCTTGCTGTATGTAGGGAATTTCCCTTCTCCTGGAGGAACATAGAAACAGCTGCCCAGAACCCCTGGAAGTCACGAACAACCTGAATAGGGACCAGGTCTTTCTGGCTCACACGGGCTCTTCTCATCATGTTATAAACCCATGTATTTGTATGAGAACATTAATGGTGTCATCCTTCCTGCCTTGCCTAGCATCTGCATGGGTGAGGGTTGTCCAGGGACTAACATGCATCTGTTGGAGGCAAGCTGCCTTCTGCATACTCTCCATATGACAGCTCACCCCTGGGGTAGGTATGACCATGGGATCTCCACGTTCTAGAGGATCGAGTCCTCCAGCTCAGAATTCAGAATGCTGGGTAAGAGACCATGGCTCTCTGTGGTCATCTACTGTGAGATACACCCCTGTTCCCTGGTAAGCCGCCTAGGCTTCATCTTCACTTAATCGAATCCTATCTCCCTCCACACATACTCAATGTCTGTCTCCTATGCCTGCCAAATGTACTTCTCCTGCAGTTTAGCTAACTCTGTGGCCGAGTCAGGTATCTCCTTTATAAGCACAGTGGGAGGTGGTTGGGTGTTCTGGGCCCCATCACCTTCACCCTCTGGCTCATGCCTTATCTCTCTTTTAAGCAGGTGATGCAGTTTGGCTGTGCCCATGACTGCAGGTACTGCCTCATATCCCCTCTGGGATTCACGTAAATCATTCCAAAGACAGGGGGAACCACCCTTGTCAACATAAGTTTCTCCTCCTTTCATATCACTGAGTGTTCTGACTCGCTCTCACTATCCTGCCTCAACTGTAAACTCGTCTGCCTTTCTCTCTCAAAAGCATCTTGCAAGCTACCTTGTAACTTTCTATTAACCTGCCTCTCATCTGCGCGGGTCTACTCAAATCCTTCAAGTCTATGCCAAGCTGCGCAAAAGCCCAAGAGATCTTCAGGACAGCTACGCTTTTTGGAGCACCTGTAGAGGCTACCTTTGCCATACCCCAGAGCAGCTCTGAATGGCACTACAATAAAAGGTAAACTGAATATTCTCCACACCCCACTGAACACCACAGGCAAACTTCTGTCTCCTATACCATCTATGCAGTCTCTGTCACCGTGGTCCAGGAGAATCGATCCAGGATAGACTAGGAACCAGAAATCTCAAGAAGTCCTGTTGATCCATCCCGCAGGATGTCTATGTTATCCCACTCAGAGAGAGCCATCTGCTGGCCTGGTAGAATTGATGTCCTCCACTGCTTGCCTTTGGGCTGCTCGCACAGACGATTGCCTTCCAGCAGTCTCTGCCCAGATGCCCCAGCATCTTTAGACCAGTGACAATCTGCCCTGGGGGAAAATTCCTTCCTGATCTCAGAGCTGGCAATGAGCTACTCCCTGAGCATGTGAGCAACATCTGCCTCCTCATCCCACAGGCTGGTCGTGCCTCCCAGGAGATGCCACAGCCCTGTTCTTCCTCAACCTGGAGCCATCTCAGAGGTTTCTGAGAGTGGCTTAATGGCCGCGCTCTGATTGGCCTTGCATGGAAAGACTCCTTGCTGCACCTGCTGGGATGCAAGTGGGGGTTCCAAAGCACTGGGAACCCTTGCAACACATCTGCATCCCGTTTCTTACAGCTGCTGCTGCTGGTATCTCCATGGGGGAAGAGGACAGCAAGCTCTGCAGTTCTTCTCAAGAAGCCTTTCCCTTTGTTATGAGAGGTTATGAGCCTCATCGTGGCATTGCTAACTGGAAAAACCAGAGAGGTCTGCATGGTCTGCTTTGGGCGTAGCTTATTACAGCAGGCAAAGGAAAGCAAAGGGCTCAGCTCAGGTGAATGAGGCACTGGCTTCAGTGCCAGCGGGTACGTACATGCGCACAAATTCTTGTTTTCCTTGTGAAGGCCTCTGCAGTGCGCCCACTCATAGCTGAGGTCTCCAACCATCATCGTGAGGGATCCAGCTTTCATAGCACCAAAGAAACAAATCACGTCACTCCAAAAAATAAAGCGGAGTCTCTGGCCCCAGCTGCTTACTGACTCTCCTTCTCACGGTCTCTGTACCAAGAACAGCACAATCCCACCGATAACAGCAATGTGAGTGCTTACAGATAAAACAGTACACATAGCAATGCAACATGAATTGTCCAGGGGCCACCTGCATAATTTTACGTCTGTCCGTGAGGCCCTGTAACTTCAAACATGTTACAGAGAGAGTTGAAGACAGATATTTCTCCGTTTCTTGCATTTTCTCCTCAGTTAAACTGGAGCCTAGCATACACACACCCGTTACTTTTTGCCCTGACAAGTTGTGGCACCTTGTTTCTGCCATTGTCTTCAAAGAATTATATTTTAGAGTCTCAAAGAAGAAATGAGGCCCAAGAAGAGCTGTGTGACTGTCAAACGTCTGCACATTGCTGTGAGGTTGTGCAGAAGTACCACTGACTGCATAGGTTTTAGAAACGTCATTGTTGGTGACACATGGGGAAGAGGCAGGCAAATGCAGCTCTCACTTCCAATGCTGCCACTGGGATTACAAAGTCAGAGATGCCCCTGGTATTTCTGAAAGAGATTCTCCTTTCTTCCCAAAGTTTCAAACCCAAGTTTGCAGGGAGGAAGGAGTTCCTGAAGAACCAGGGCTCATTCACTGAAACAGTGATTGTCCTCAGAGATTTGTTAACAGATTTAAATCTAAAAAAGTTAGCCAGGACTTTAAAAATTATATTACCTAGAACTGGACCTGAGAACAGAAGAAAACCCTCATGGCACCTGTCCAATCCCAGCACCTTCCGCTGGTGACATCAACGGAAGAGCATCAGTTAAACAGCAAGGATGCCGTCCCTGTCTAGAATGGTCACTGCTGATGGCAGGAGCAGCTGCAGCAACCACCTGAAGGCCATGGAGTTCAGCACGCCACTGAGTGGGGAGGAGCCGGTGGAGATGGACTTCTCACTCAGTGGTGAAGAGCCGATGGAGGTCGGCCCACCACTGGGTGATGAGGAGCCTATGGAGTTCGACCCATCACTCAGTGCCGATGAACCCATGGAGGTCAACCCACCAGCACTGTCAGCAAGCCCACGTAGGTTGACTCAGTGGCAAGGAGCCCCTGGAACTAGATCCACCTGCAGAGAAGGAAGAGTCCATGAAGGTGGACCCAGTAAGCAGCATCCAGATTACCCGCCTACAGCTTCCCAAACTGCAGCACCGCACCACCGCCCAGATGAAGCACCAGGAGCATCACCTCTACTGTTTTGTACATACTATTGCTGTTGTTGATGATGATGATGATGATGATGTTGTTATATTCACTACTACACAGAAGTATCAAGAGTAGGAGTAGTAGAATCATTGTTCGTGTTTTATTGTGTTAATAAAACTGTTGTTATTTTACCCCGTGGATTTTCCTTTCCTTTTCCAATCCTTTCTTCTGTGTATGGGATAGGGGCCGAAGAGCAGCTGCCTAGAGTTTATCTGTGGTCTAAGGGCTCAGCCGTAGCTCACGTGCTTGTTCAGGAAAGCAAACAGATCCATGAGGGGTGAGTTCCGCATGCAACCAACCTGATCCCTGAAGTCATGCCCCAGGAGATTAGTACAATTGGCTAATGAGGAACCACCCCCCTTCTCTTTAAACCTGATAGAAGCGTCAGGATATGTGAAGCATCTTTCCAGCTAGGATCCTCTATCCTTTGTAGTTTAAAACACACATTAAATAGACACGCAACCCCCATTTCATTTTGTAAGTCTAATTTATTGCAAAATGTTAAAAGCAAGGTAAAAACAACACCCCCAAGGTAAATAACAATTGAGGTGAAGAACGTGAAAAATGTCTTATCCCAAGTATGAAGAGCATGTAACAGAACACTCTGTTGGGCAGTTTGGGGTCACCTGTCCAGTCTGCTCCTCCCACCCTGAAAGCGTGACTCTTTCTTGCCTCTTTCACTCATGGCATTCCATCAGCTCGAGTATGGATTTGGTTTCTACAGGAATAGGGGACCTTTTCAAGAGAGCTTATGCTGTAGCATGGATCATGATATGATTTATTCCTGCAGGTTTGTAGCATTCATTCTTCTGGCAGTCTGGGCTCCTCGGAACTGGCATCGCTGTCAGCTGCAGGAGGTAAGGGGTTAAACACATGTGCTGTGCTGTGGTGCCAAGTTCACCAAAGGCAGGTCTTGACAAACAAACCTGATTGCCTTCTATGACAGTGACCTGCCTACTGGATGAGGGAAAGGCTGTGGATGTATCTTCTTGGACTTCAGTAAATCCTTTGACACAATTTCTTGTAGCATTCTGCTTCAGAAAGTGTCAGCTTCTGGCCTGGACAGGGGAACGCTCTCCTGAGTGGAAAAATGCTACGACGGCTGGGCCCAGAGAGTGGTGGTAAATGCAGTTAACTCCAGATGGAGGCCGGTTACAAGGGGTGGGTGGACGAGGTTATGAGGGACATGGTTTAGTGATTGATAGGAATGGTTGGACCCAATGATCCGGTGGGTCTTTTCCAGCCTGGTGCTTCTCTCACAGAATCACAGAATCACAGAATAACCAGGCTGGAAGAGACCCACTGGATCATCGAGTCCAACCATTCCCACCAATCCCTAAATCATGCTCCTAAGCACCTCATCTACCCTAACCTTAAACACCTCCAGGGACGGTGACTCAACCACCTCCCTGGGCAGACCGTTCCAATGCCTAACCACCCTCTCCGTGAAGAACTTTTTCCTAATCTCAAGCCTAAATCTCCCCTGGCGGAGCTTGAGGCCGTTCCCTCTCGTCCTGTCCCCTGTCACTTGGGAGAAGAGGCCAGCACCCTCCTCTCCACAACCTCCCTTCAGGTAGTTGTAGAGAGTAATAAGGTCTCCCCTCAGCCTCCTCTTCTCCAGGCTGAACAACCCCAGCTCTCTCAGCCGCTCCTCATAAGATTTGTTCTCCAGCCCCTTCACCAGCTTTGTTGCTCTTCTCTGGACTCGCTCCAGAGCCACAACATCCCTCTTGTGGTGAGGGGCCCACAACTGAACACAGTACTCGAGGTGCGGTCTCACCAGTGCCGAGTACAGGGGGAGAATAACCTCCCTGGACCTGCTGGTTATGCCGTTCCTGATACAAGCCAAGATGCCATTGGCCTTCTTGGCCACCTGGGCACACTGCTGGCTCATGTTCAGTCGGTTGTCAACCAACACCTCCAGGTCCTTCTCCTCCTGGCAGCTTTCCAGCCAGGCTTCTCCTA
Organism: Clamator glandarius; assembly: GCA_033459285.1. Classification (NCBI taxonomy): domain Eukaryota; kingdom Metazoa; phylum Chordata; class Aves; order Cuculiformes; family Cuculidae; genus Clamator; species Clamator glandarius. The sequence goes on along the minus strand of JAUNZM010000652.1, from coordinate 4,834 downwards.
GTTTGTACCTCTGCTTAGGGTTGTTGTGCCCCAAGTGCAGGACCCGGCATTTGGCCTTGTTAAACCTCATGCCGTTGGTCTCAGCCCAGCAGTCCAGCCTGTTCAGGTCCCTTTGCAGAGCCTCCTGACCCTCCAGCAGATCCACACTTCCTCCCAGCTTGGTGTCATCTGCAAACTTGCTAAGGGAGCACTCGATGCCTTCATCCAGGTCATTGATAAAGACATGATTCTATGACATCGTGGGGACAAGGAATTCCCCAGTTAATCAAGACAGATAATGGACCGGCATAATGTATTCATAGAAAGATTTTCTATTATCTCCTTGACCTAGCCAATTTGATTTCTAGTTAGGCCTTGGCCATCCTGAATTTTTCTCTGCGCAGTAGGGGTTTGCTTTCAAAGGTCTCTGATACTTTCCATGTGCTCCTTATTCTTTTGTCTTCATTAACTGAAAAATCCAACGAAGTCCACAGTGTTCATCTCCACTGTCCTGTTTCCATTGGGACCATTCCCATGATGGACTTCTGAGGGACACCACGTGTCAATGATCTCCATTTGGACATGTACTCCCTTACCACTACCCTCGGAATGCAACCTCCAAACAGTTCTTTACTGATCCAAACAATTCCTTACCCCTCCAACAGTCCAACTATCAGACTCTTATTTCCCCAGGTAAATGAGAAGGATGTGTTGAGAGGACCACAACACGTCCTGCTCCGGCTTCTCCCTGGGGCCTATGCGCTCCTTCTCCACGTGGCTGCAGGAGTCCTTGATGGGCATCTCTTTTGTAGTGCCCCCCTCTGGGTAGATCACATGGCAAAGGCGGTTGCTTCAGGGGCAGTAGAGACTCATCCTCCTGGGGATGACAACCTTCCATGCCAATGACCTTCGGCAGGACTGGTTGCAACTCCTGCTCAAGTTGGAAGACATCTTCTGGCACCTGCCGTACCTTGGACTCATCAACAGGATCTTCCCCCTTCCTTCGATCATCCTCATCCTCCTCTTCATGATCATCCTCTGCCTTCTGCTCTCCGTCCCTCTGCCCTGCTCTGGGTAGAATGCATGGCCAAGACAGTTGCTTCAGGGGCACAACCAGGCAGTAGAATCTCTCATCCTCCCGCAGACAGCAGCCTTCCGTGCCTGTGACCTCTGTGAGGACCGGTAGCATCTCTGGTAAGAGAATGTTTGACAGAAGCTCTGGGTAGAGGTTGAAGACATCTTTCAAAAGCTGCATCACATCAGGCACATCGACAGGATCATCCCCGTTCCTTCGTTCCTCCTTCTGCTCCATCTCTTCCTTGCCCTCTTCTGCCTTCTCCTCTCTGCCACTGCTGTCCACCTCACGCCTGCTCTTCCAGAGGTGCCAGCAGAGCCCACAGATCAGGAGCAGGATGGTGACGATCAGCCAGAGCTGCCACTGCTGAAGGGCAGTGAGTAGCTGGGCTCGCCAGGCCAAGCCACTCTGCTGCTGGCTCAGCTCCTCCACCTCCTGCAGCAGCCGAGCCATCTCCTGGTTCAGGAACTGCTCCCGCTGCCGCATGCGCTCCTGCGTCTCCTCATCCAGCTCCGCACCAACCCTGGGCAGGATCTTCATGAAGTTCAGGAATACCCTGAGGCCAATGTTGCTGAGATCCATGGTCTGCAGGGGGAGAAGAGCCCAGCCCCTGCATGCACACTCAGCACCAGCCTCGAGTGCACTAGGCCAGGGCTGCCCGTGCTCCCCTGGTTGCCTCTCCCATTGTGACTCGTCCCCACGATGTCACTGGTACTGCAGCACAGCACGTGTGTTTAACCCCTTACCTCCTGCCACCAACTGTGATGCCAGGGCCAAGGAGCCCAGCCTGTCAGAAGAATGAATTCAACCATCCTGCGGTAATAAATGGTATCACATTCTCCTGCTCACTACCAATCGTGGGACTGACATCCTTATCGGTGACTTAGCAATGGAAATAACACTGCCCAGCCCAAAGAGTTCCGGTTGGAAAACCCTTTGAGTTTCTCTTAATAAACAAACCAGGGGATTTTATGAAGAGTAACTGCTCATGACTTAATATGGCTCATCAGCACCTGCAGAGAAGGAACCATCTGCGAAAATCTCTTGTCAAGCCCTGGTTATGATATGTCGACCAAGAGCACACGAGCACAGGACCAGAATGTTGAAGGCAGGAAATGTGCCCTGGCAACATGGTTGTGTGGTTGGGCTGTGACCAATGAATGCTTGTTACTAGGACTGAATCGTCCAATCATTTTTTGTCACGAGAGTTAACTCAACGTACAAAAGCAGACAATGAACCCTGAATAAACGGCTTCACTTGGACCACATTGATCATTGTGTTTTGTACCGTTTCTCCCATTGTCACACCAAAATGTTTGGTCAAGTCTTGCCCTCCACTCTCTGGCCTGGATGAAGCCTGGAGGTACATGCTGTTCAGCCACTGGCATATCCCAAAAGCTCTGGGGACCTTTTTCTTCCCTTTGTGCCTGCCCATCCACTCTCCTCTCTTATCCCTTCTTGCCATAGCTGGTATTGGGAAACATGATGTCCATAACTCAACAATTCCTTTACTATCTCTCCCCAAGTAAGACCTGGGTCAGCCTGAGCTCCTCCTGCTGCAGCAGCCTGCAATCGAACCTGGATCGGCACTGCATACATTTTCAGTTCATCTGCCAATCCCTTGATTAATGGTGTCCAGAGAGTGGTGGTAAATGGAGCTTCTCCTTGCCCAGTATGTGTGAGGAGGAACCGATATGTGCTGGGGACAGAGACCCAAGCCCTGCTGTGTACTGGGGGAATGAGTCCCAGGCCCCAGTATGTGCTGGGAAGGAACAGCCCCCAGCCCCAGGCACCAGCGTGTGCTGAGAGGAACCAGTATGTGCTGGGAGGAGGAGCCCAAGGCCCCAGCATATACTTGGGGGAACAGGCCCAGGCCGCAGCTTGTACTGTGGAGGAACAGCCCAGGGCCCCAGTATGTACTGGGGGGAACATTTCCAGCCCCAGTATGTGCTGGGAAGTACAGCCACTCTCCCATTATGTGCCAGGGAGGAGCAGCCCCTGCACCAGTCTGTGCTGGAAGGAAAAGCCTCAGGACCCAGTCGGTGGTGGGAAGAACAGCACAAGTTCCAGTCTGTAACTTGCACATTCTGGTGGTTCAGCTGGGCTGGGGCCACGCATGGGACAATTGAACAATGTTCCTGTAGTTGTCATGAAAATGAACTTGCAACACAAGTTCTTACTATGTTCTTAACACCCTACTCCATCTCTCACAATCAACCATCAACAATGTCCAAGTCCTACATGGACATATTTATCACTGTTTCTCATTTCCCTGAACACAAGATGATGTTCAGATCAGGGGCTCAGGGATGTGGTTTAGTTGTTGACAGGTACGGCTGGGCTTGATGATCCCAAACAGCTTTTCCAGCCAAGTGAGTCTACCGTTCTAGGAAACCTGTAACCACTGGAAGACACCTTATGGCACCGGCTCCACCTTGGATTCACGGTCAAGATCTTCTTTCCTTTGATCGTCCTGGTCCACCTTGTCTTGCTGTTCCTCAACCTTCTGCTCTCTGTCACCGTGGCCTTCTTCAGGCAGAATGCATGCACAAGGTGTTTGCTTCTGGATCTTCTTTCCTTTGTTCCTCCTTTTCTTCCCATTTCTCTTGTTCCTCCTCCGCCTTCTGCTCCTGACATTGCTGTCCACCTCACGCCTGCTCTTCCAGAGGTGCCAGCAGAGCCCACAGATCAGGAGCAGGATGGTGACAATCAGCCAGAGCTGCCACTGCTGAAGGGCAGCGAGTAGCTGGGCTCGCCAGGCCAAGCCACTCTGCTCCTGGCTCAGCTCCTCCACCTCCTGCAGCAGCCGAGCCATCTCCTGGTTCAGGAACTGCTCCCGCTGCCGCATGCGCTCCTGCGTCTCCTCATCCAGCTCCGCACCAACCCTGGGCAGGATCTTCATGAAGTTCAGGAATACCCTGAGGCCAATGTTGCTGAGATCCATGGTCTGCAGGGGGAGAAGAGCCCAGCCCCTGCATGCACACTCAGCACCAGCCTCGAGTGCACTAGGCCAGGGCTGCCCGTGCTCCCCTGGTTGCCTCTCCCATTGTGACTCGTCCCCACGATGTCACTGGTACTGCAGCACAGCACGTGTGTTTAACCCCTTACCTCCTGCCACCAACTGTGATGCCAGGGCCAAGGAGCCCAGCCTGTCAGAAGAATGAATTCAACCATCCTGCGGTAATAAATGGTATCACATTCTCCTGCTCACTACCAATCGTGGGACTGACATCCTTATCGGTGACTTAGCAATGGAAATAACACTGCCCAGCCCAAAGAGTTCCGGTTGGAAAACCCTTTGAGTTTCTCTTAATAAACAAACCAGGGGATTTTATGAAGAGTAACTGCTCATGACTTAATATGGCTCATCAGCACCTGCAGAGAAGGAACCATCTGCGAAAATCTCTTGTCAAGCCCTGGTTATGATATGTCGACCAAGAGCACACGAGCACAGGACCAGAATGTTGAAGGCAGGAAATGTGCCCTGGCAACATGGTTGTGTGGTTGGGCTGTGACCAATGAATGCTGTGTGGCAACATGGTTGTGTGGTTGGGCTGTGACCAATCAGGACAAGATAGAATGGCCTTAAGCTGTGACAGCGGAAGATTAGATTGGCCATTGGGAAAAATTTCCATGATAGATCCGTGGTCTAAACTCATCTTGGGAAAACTTCAGCTTTTGGGAGACGCTAAATAGCCCTGCTCAGAGTCTTGTCTGCTGAAACAGCGTGAGACAGTATCTTCTTATGAAGGCATTGCTGGCAGCTATACACAAGGTTTG
>JAUNZM010000651.1:0-198428 GCA_033459285.1 Clamator glandarius | reverse complement strand
TTCCTTTCCTTTCCTTTCCTTTCCTTTCCTTTCCTTTCCTTTCCTTTCCTTTCCTTTCCTTTCCTTTCCTTTCCTTTCCTTTCCTTTCCTTTCCTTTCCTTTCCTTTCCTTCCTTCCCTTCCCTTCCCTTCCCTTCCCTTCCCTTCCCTTCCCTTCCCTTCCCTTCCCTTCCCTTCCCTTCCCTTCCCTTCCCTTCCCTTCCCTTCCCTTCCCTTCCCTTCCCTTCCCTTCCCTTCCCTTCCCTTCCTTCCCTTCCCTTCCCTTCCCTTCCCTTCCCTTCCCTTCCCTTCCCTTCCCTTCCCTTCCCTTCCCTTCCTTCCCTTCCCTTCCCTTCCCTTCCCTTCCCTTCCCTTCCCTTCCCTTCCCTTCCCTTCCCTTCCCTTCCCTTCCCTTCCCTTCCCTTCCCTTCCCTTCCCTTCCCTTCCCTTCCCTTCCCTTCCCTTCCCTTCCCTTCCCTTCCCTTCCCTTCCCTTCCCTTCCCTTCCCTTCCCTTCCCTTCCCTTCCCTTCCCTTCCCTTCCCTTCCCTTCCCTTCCCTTCCCTTCCTTCCCTTCCCTTCCCTTCCCTTCCCTTCCCTTCCCTTCCCTTCCCTTCCCTTCCCTTCCCTTCCCTTCCCTTCCTTCCCTTCCCTTCCCTTCCCTTCCCTTCCCTTCCCTTCCCTTCCCTTCCCTTCCCCCTCTTCCTTTCCCTTCCCCCTTTTCCTTCCCCCTTTTCCTTTCCCCCCCTTCCCCAGAGATGGAGCAAAAACTGCTCCCCGCCAGCTGGTGATTTGGCTCTGCCTCTCCCTCCCCAGTGCCAATCTGGTAGCCGAGTGCCGGCACGAGAGGAACCAGCTGTGTTTGAGGAAAAAAAAACTGCTCCAAGAAACAAAAATAGCACTGGGATTTTTGGTTTTACCTCTTTTTTTTTCCCCTTTCAAGAGCTCGTCTCCCTCCCTGCCCGGCCGGAGCCGGCAGGCTGACACAGCTCTGTGCCGTGCCAACTGGCAGCTCCCGGCTGGGCTCGGTGCCGCGGTGGGAAGGGACGTCGGAGCGGGAACACACGCTGTGGCTTGGCCACGGCGCCTTCTTTCCCAAAAGCTGCTCCAGTAGGAGCATCTGCTGACTTCTCGCTCACCTGTGCCTGGCGCTGAGCATCGTGCTCCGAGCATCCCTTCCTCGAGCGACTCACACCCCCAGCATCTTCACCTGAGCATCCCTGCTCCGAGCATCCCCTTCCATCCCCTTCCAGTTCCAAGTGGGGTTCCCAGGGCTCAGGGCTGGGTCCAGCCCTGTTCCATGTCTTAATCAATGACCTGGATGAAGGCATCGAGGGCACCCTTAGCAAGTTTGCAAAATGACATTGAGCTGAGTGGAAGTGTGGATCTGCTGGAGGGTCGGGAGGCTCCAACGGGATCTGAACAGGCTGCATCCATGGGCTGAGACCAACGGGATGAGGTTGAACAAGGCCAAATGCCGGGTCCTGCACTAGGGGCACAACAACCCTGAGCAGCTCCAGACTAGGAGAAGCCTGGCTGGAAACTGCCTGGAGGAGAAGGACCTGGGGGTGCTGGTTGAACAGGAGCCAGCAGGGGCCCAGGTGGCCAAGAAGGCCAAGGGCATCTTGGCTTGGATCAGACACGGCGTGGCCAGCAGGGCCATGGAGGTTCTTCTCCCTCTGGACTCAGCACTGGGGAGACCGCTCCTCGAATCCTGGGGTCAGTTCTGGCCCCTCAGCACCAGAAGGATGTTGAGGCTCTGGAGCGAGTCCAGAGAAGAGCAACGAAGCTGGTGAGGGGGCTGGAGAACAAGGATTCCGAGGAGCGGCTGAGAGAGCTGGGGGTGTTTATCCTGGAGAAGAGGAGGCTGAGGGGAGACCACATTGCTCTCTCCAACTCCCTGAGAGGAGGTTGTGGAGAGGAGGGAGCTGGGCTCTTCTCCCAAGGGACAGGGGACAGGACGAGAGGGAATGGCCTCAAGCTCCACCAGGGGAGGTTTAATCTGGATATTAGGAAAAAATACTTGACAGAAAGGGTCACTGGTCCCTGGCAGAGGCTGCGCAGGGAGGGGTTGATTCCCCTTCCCTGGAGGGTTTAAGGGATGGGTGGACGAGGCGCTGAGGGACATGGGTTAGTGATTGATGGGAATGGTTGGACTCAATGATCTGGTGGGTCTTTTCCAACCTGGTGATTCTATGATTCTATGATTCTGTGATTCCATGAGCATTCCTGTCCTTAGCATCCTGCTCTGAGCATCCCTTCCCCAGTGTTCCTTCCCTAAGCATCCCTGCTGCAACCCCTCTGAAAGGGAAAAACATTTTTCTGAGCCAGTGTGGTGGGTGCCCTGGCCAGGGAACGTCAGGGGTTCTCGTGGTTCCAGCTCAGCACTCGGCTTTCCCACATTTCCTCTTCTTTTTTTTCCTATATTTGGGGGCATTGGGCATGGATTTGAGGCACCTGCGCTGTTCAGCTCCTCTCTGGCATCCCTCATGGTGTGGGTTTAGGGTCAGGATTGGTGTTTGCGTCTCCTGGGTTTGGTGGTTTTGGTGATGTCCCAGGAACGTCGGTCCTAGGGAAGATTTGATTTCTGGCATCTCGGACTCTGGCAAAGCCCCGTGGTGCCACCCAACCCTCGTCATAGAACATAGAATCACCAGGTTGGAAAAGACCCACTGGATCATCAAGTCCAACCATTCCCATCAACCACTAATCCATGTCCCTCAGCACTTCGTCCACCCATCCCTTAAACCCCTCCAGGGAAGGTGGGGGGATCCCTAGATCTGCTGCCGGAGGAGGAAAATGAGGAGAATGGAGATGGGAACATGTTCCTCGGGAGCTCCTGGTGCTTTTGTTGGGTGGGAGCCCCACATGGCATTCACCGGGCTCGTCCTATCCCGGTGAGAAGGAACAGGAGGAGCAATAGTCGCCCCAGCACCATCCGGAGCGGAGTTACGGCTCCCGGGATCCCCGAACTTGCTGCCAGGGCTCACGTAAAGCAGAGCCGGGTTTCCCATGGCGTAAATCAGCTCAAGCTCGCTTGGCATCAGCGCTATTCCGGCTTTTCTGCGGGCTAAATGAGGACAGGAGCAAGCAGCTCAGACCCAGCGCTGGGGTCAACCGGGGCCATGGAAACAGCTTGGAAAACAAGGCAGGAGAGGCGGCTGCGGGGCCGGAACGTAGTGGGGCCAGGAGACGGTGAGGTGGGTGCTGTGAGACGATGAGGTGGGTGCCGTGAGCTGGTGTGGGTGCCTTGAGCTGGTGTGGGTGCCGTGAGCTGGTGTGGGTGCCGTGAGCTGGTGTGGGTGCCGTGAGCCAGGGCTGTGAGCCAGTGCAGGCACCCTGAGCCGGTGAGGTGGGTGCCGTGAGCCGGGGCTGCGAGCCACTGCAGGCACCCCGAGCCGGTGAAGTGGGTGCCGTGAGCCAGTGCGCTGGGTGCCATGAGCTGGTGTGAGTGTCATGAGCCGTATGAGTGCCATGAGCTGGTGTGGGTGCCGTGAGCCAGGGCTGTGAGCCAGTACAGGCACCCCGAGCCGGTGAAGTGGGTGCCGTGAACTGGTGTGGTGAGTGCCATGAGCCAGTACGGTGTGTGCCCCAGCCGGGGAAAGTCAGGAGCTATCGTGCTTCCAGCTCAGTGCTTGGGTTTCCCAGATTTCCTTTTTTTATGCATGTTTGGGGGTGTTGATGGTGTATTTGGGGATCTGCCTTGTTCGGCTCTCCCCGGCATCACCTGTGGTGCAGGTTGGGGTCACGGTGATGCCCCAGGTGCATCAATCCCAGGGGCGATTTGATTTTAGCGCCGTCTCCAAGCTCCTCGGTGGCACCGGCCAGGCAGTTGGTTATTGTCGGTTGCCTCCCGCTTGGGGTGCTCGGTCCATACCCCGCGGTTCCCCCATCCCCTCATCCCAACGAGGATCCCTGGAGCTGCTGCCAGAGGAGGAAAACCACAAGTTGGAGCGCTGGGGCTGGCCGAGCTCCACCGGCGCGCGTGGGGCCGGCAGCCAAAGAGCCTCTTGGCCGGACCGTGCCGCCGGCTGGCAGCGGCACCACTGACCTCCAGAGCACCCCACAGCCTGGGACACCGTACTGGGTGCCCCCCCAATGCCACCAGCAAGGAGTCACCATCCCTGCTGCGGCATCCAAGCCTTCGCCGCTTTCCTCCAGCTCCCAAATGATGTGATTTTTATCAAACTGTGGGGTTTTTTTGCCATGCGGCGTCTTCCGAGCGACTTTGCATGCAGCGAGTTGCTCTGTTCTCTGCAGTTGTGCCGTCCGGCTCCTGAAAAGACATTTTATAACCTCCCTGAATATTCCTGTGGGGAAATTGTAGGTGTTTTGGGGGGATGAGGGTGTAAAACCTGCATCCCTGTGGGCTTTGGGTGGCGTTGGCTTGAGGTTGAACGTCGTAATTTGACTCATAGGTCTGTGGGGTGTGGGATACAAGGGCTTCTGGGGCGGTGGGATGTGGAGTTTGCTGAATCTATAGGGTTCCAGGGGTATGGATTGTGTAGGATTGCTGGATCTGTGGGGCTGCTGGATCTGTGGGACTGCTGAATCCGTGGAGCTGCTGGGTCTGTAGATCTAGGATTGCTGGAGCTATGGGTTCCTGAGGATCTTGGATTGCTGGAGCTATAGGTTCCTGAGGATCTGGGATTGCTGGAGCTATAGGCTCCTGAGGATCTAGGATTGCTGGAGCTATAGGTTCCTGAGGATCTAGGATTGCTGGAGCTATAGGTTCCTGAGGATCTGGGATTGCTGGAGCTATAGGTTCCTGAGGATCTAGGATTGCTGGAGCTATTGGTTCCTGAGGATCTAGGATTGCTGGAGCTGTAGGTTCCTGAGGATCTAGGATTGCTGGAGCTATGGGTTCCTGAGGATCTAGGATTGCTGGAGCTATAGGTTCCTGAGGATCTAGGATTGCTGGAGCTATAGGTTCCTGAGGATCTGGGATTGCTGGAGCTATTGGTTCCTGAGGATCTAGGATTGCTGGAGCTATAGGTTCCTGAGGATCTAGGATTGCTGGAGCTATAGGTTCCTGAGGATCTAGGATTGCTGGAGCTGTAGGTTCCTGAGGATCTAGGATTGCTGGAGCTATAGGTTCCTGAGGATCTGGGATTGCTGGAGCTATAGGCTCCTGAGGATCTGGGATTGCTGGATATGGGGGATTGCTGGATGTACACAGTTGCTGAATTTGCAGGTTGCTGGAGATGTCGGTCACCGGCTCTATAGGACAACGGGCTCTGTAGGGCAGAAGGCTCTATAGGGCAGGGGGCTCTATAGTGCAGGGGGTTTTGTGGGGCATATCTATATGACAGAGGACTCTCTAGGGCAGATCTATAGGGCAGGGGCTCTATAGGGCAGGGGGCTCTATAGGGCTGCAGATCTATAGGACAGGGGGCTCTATGGGGCAGCAGATCTATAGGACAGGGGGCTCTGTGGGGCAGCAGATCTATAGGGCAGGGGGCTCTATGGGGCAGCAGATCTATAGGACAGGGGGCTCTATGGGGCAGCATATCTATAGGGCAGAGGGCTCTGTAGGGCAGGGGGCTCTATGGGGCAGCAGATCTGTGGGGCAGTGGGCTCTATAGGGCAGCAGATCTAAAGGGCAAGGGGCTCTTTGGGGCAGCAGATCTATAGGGTAGGGGACTCTCTAGGGCAGATCTATGGGGCAGCAGATCTATAGGGCAGTGGGCTCTCTAGGGCAGCAGATCTATAGGGCAGGGGGCTCTCTGGGGCAGCAGATCTATAGGGCAGTGGGCTCTATAGGGCAGCAGATCTATAGGGCAGGGGACTCTCTAGGGCAGATCTATAGGGCGGCAGATCTATAGGGCAGGGGACTCTCTAGGGCAGATCTATAGGGCAGCAGATCTATAGGGCAGGAGACTCTCTAGGGCAGATCTATAGGGCAGCAGATCTATAGGGCAGGAGACTCTCTAGGGCAGATCTGTAGGGCGGCAGATCTATAGGGCAGGGGACTCTCTAGGGCAGATCTATAGGGCAGCAGATCTATAGGGCAGGGGGCTCTCTAGGGCAGATCTATGGGGCAGCAGATCTATAGGGCAGTGGGCTCTCTAGGGCAGCAGATCTATAGGGCAGGGGACTCTCTGGGGCAGCAGATCTATAGGGCAGGGGGCTCTCTGGGGCAGCAGATCTATAGGGCAGCAGATCTATAGGGCAGGGGACTCTCTAGGGCAGATCTATAGGGCAGCAGATCTATAGGGCAGGAGACTCTCTAGGGCAGATCTATAGGGCGGCAGATCTATAGGGCAGGGGACTCTAGGGCAGCAGATCTATAGGGCAGGGGGTTCTGGGGCAGTGGGCTCTCTAGGGTAGCAGATCTATAGGGCAGGGGGCTCTGGGGCAGCAGATCTATAGGGCAGGGGGCTCTATGGGGCAGCAGATCTATAGAGCAGAGGGCTCTCTAGGGCAGCTCTCTAGGGCAGCAGATCTATAGGGCAAGGGGCTCTCTAGGGCAGCAGATCTGTAGGGCAGGGGGCTCTCTAGGGCAGCAGATCTATAGGGTAGCAGATCTATAGGGCAGGGGACTCTAGGGCAGATCTATAGGGCAGCAGATCTATAGGGCAAGGGGCTCTCTAGGGCAGCTCTCTAGGGCAGCTCTCTAGGGCAGCAGATCTATAGGGCAGGGGGCTCTCTAGGGCAGCAGATCTGTAGGGCAGGGGGCTCTCTGGGGCAGCAGATCTATAGGGCAGCAGATCTATAGGGCAGGGGACTCTAGGGCAGATCTATAGGGCAGCAGATCTATAGGGCAGGGGGCTCTCTAGGGCAGCAGATCTATAGGGCAGTGGGCTCTCTAGGGCAGATCTATAGGGCAGCAGATCTATAGGGCAGGAGACTCTCTAGGGCAGATCTATAGGGCAGCAGATCTATAGGGCAGGAGACTCTCTAGGGCAGATCTATAGGGCAGCAGATCTATAGGGCAGGGGGCTCTCTAGGGCAGATCTATGGGGCAGCAGATCTATAGGGCAGTGGGCTCTCTAGGGCAGCAGATCTGTAGGGCAGGGGGCTCTCTGGGGCAGCAGATCTATAGGGCAGCAGATCTATAGGGCAGGGGACTCTCTAGGGCAGATCTATAGGGCAGCAGATCTATAGGGCAGGAGACTCTCTAGGGCAGATCTATAGGGCAGCAGATCTATAGGGCAGGAGACTCTCTAGGGCAGATCTATGGGGCAGCAGATCTATAGGGCAGTGGGCTCTCTAGGGCAGCAGATCTATAGGGCAGGGGGCTCTCTGGGGCAGCAGATCTATAGGGCAGCAGATCTATAGGGCAGGGGGCTCTCTAGGGCAGCAGATCTATAGGGCAGGGGGCTCTCTAGGGCAGCAGATCTATAGGGCAGGGGGCTCTCTGGGGCAGCAGATCTATAGGGCAGAGGGCTCTTTGGCCAGATCTATAGGGCAGGGGGCTCTATGGGGCAGCTCTCTAGGGCAGCAGATCTATAGGGCAGGGGGCTCTCTAGGGCAGCAGATCTATAGGGCAGGGGGCTCTCTAGGGCAGCAGATCTATAGGGCAGGGGGCTCTCTAGGGCAGCAGATCTATAGGGCAGGGGGCTCTCTAGGGCAGCAGATCTATAGGGCAGGGGGCTCTCTAGGCCAGATCTATAGGGCAGCAGATCTATAGGGCCACCCAGTTGCGGGCTGCTACCCTCCGCTTTATCTCTCCGAGCTGTGTCCGTCCCCGCCATCTCGCCGTCCCTCCGTGTCCCCCAGTGTCCCCTCCGTGGGCACCGTGGGGCCCGCGTCCGTCCGTCCGTCCGTGTCCGTACGTGCGCGCGGCGCTGGGGCCAATGGCTCCTCCAGCTGGGTTTGCGTTGGGTGGGTTGGTGCAGGGGGGGGGGAGGCGGGGAGGACCTGGGCCCCGGCTGAGACTCCCAACAACTCGTTTCGCCTCTCGGCCCCGCGTCCTCCTGCCATCTCCTCGTGCGCCTTCGCCTCCCTCCCCGCACACGTAAGTGCCGCCCGGCCAGACCCGTAGCCCAACACGGCCTCGTGCCCGCTGGGCACTCGCCGCGATCCCAACACCTCCACGCTCTTCCCAGGCTGGAAACCTTCCAAACCGGGCTCTGCGTGTGTGGGTTTTGATTTTTTTTCCTTCCCAACCCCCCTCCCTTTCCTCTCTTTAAGGCGTTTAAAACGAAGGAAAAAAATAAAAAAAAAACAGAAGAAAACCAGTTTAAGATAATAAATTTTCATCCTCGGCGCGATTTTTTAGCAGCGGGAGGATGCAGGAGCCACGCTAACCCGAGCCTGAGTGCTTGGCTTTCTCTTTATTTTGATGTCTCCCCCTCCCCAGCTTTTCTACTTTTAAATTTGGGAGCTTTGTGGAAAACAAGGACTCGGAGCCCACGGCAGCGAATTTGGGATGGGGAGGGGATGCAGTTTTCAGGGAGAAGCAGCGAGGTCTTTCCATCTCCAAGTCCACAAAACAAAAGGAGCCGGATGAGAGAGCCAGGGGAAAAAAAAAAAAAAAAAGAAAATTTCTGTTTGATACCGAGATCTATATTTTTTTTTCCCCTCTCATGGATTTGGGGGAGGTTGGAGCTCTCTGATTAACCCTTCAGTGGCTGTGGGGGATGCTCAGTCCTGCCTCGCATGCCAGTCGCAGGCTGAGCTGTTTTCCTGGGTCGATAACTCGGATTATGGGCTGGAGCAGCCCAAGGTGCCTCTTCTTAGGGCCCCTGATGCAGATTCCCCCAGGGAACCCCTGGGGCTGGCGGCTGCTCCCCACCCTGAAAACAGGTTTGGCATCGTTCCTCGTTCCTGTTCCTCGGAGCTGGCGTCACCACCAGGGACACTTCACGGGCCGAGCGTGTCCCATGAGGACTTGGAGAGGGTTCTTCTGGCTTGGGATGACAGCGTAGGAAGAAGGGGCGAGGCTGTTTCTCCCCTAGTTTGCAAAGGAGAGCGGAGGCGGCGAAGAATTTGCTCCCCAGACCTGATGGACTGGTCCCAGCGCTTGTACCTCCATCGCTCGGCTCCAAGGATGCTGGAGACCTCACTGCTCTCTACAAACACCTGAGAGGAGGTTGTGGAGAGGAGGGAGCTGGGCTCTTCTCCCAAGGGACAGGACGAGAGGGAATGGGCCTCAAGCTCCCCCAGGGGAGGTTCAGGATGGACATCAGGAGAAAATATTTCACAGAAAGGATCACTGGGCACTGTCAGAGGCTGCCCAGGGAGGGGGTTGAGTCCCCTTCCCTGGAGGGGTTTAAGGGCCGGGTGGACGAGGTGCTGAGGGACAAGGGTTAGTGATTGATGGGAACGGTTGGACTCAATGATCTGATGGGTCTTTTCCAACCTGGTGATTCTATGATTCGATGATGTAGAAACCAGCCTCGCTCGAGTGTGTGGCTTCTCTCACCTGTGCCAAAACCGTGGGGCTGGGGGCTGAAGGGTTAAACGCGACTCCAAAACCCACACACTGACAGCTTGCTCGCACGCTCCAGTGCACCTTAGGAGTCTCCCAAGAAGTCTGGGCTGTGGATCCTTCCCATGAGCCGGTGCCGGCACCGTCTGGAAGCAGGAAGCTCTGCCCACAGCCTTTGCTTGCTCTGTCATGGGGTTTTTTTTCCAGCCACCTTTGCTGTATTTTTAGCTCGCAGGAAGCTCCCTCTGGTTTTCGGCAAAGTGCTATAAACGCGCTGCCAGTGCCCGGTTACCGGAGCAGCGAAATCCCCATCGCCCAGGGGAGAGACACAGAGACCCCCAGCCCTGGGGCAACCCCTTGGAGGGTCTTAAATAGAGCACGAGAGCCCAGATACCAGGGTGATGGACTCCCTGGGTGCTACCAGGAGGGGTGGCTTGATGGTTTTGGTCTCCTCTTGGCATGCAGGAGGTGTTGTGGACGCCGTGGCCGTAGCTCAGTGTTGCCAGGGGCCCTGAACAGCCGTGTTGATCCAGACACCGGGTTATTCAAGGTGAAAGCCTCCTCATGCCGCCCCTGGCACCAGCATAGCCAACTCAATGGCTTCTTGCCATGCCGCGGCCCGGCGAAGGACGCCTGCTCCCGGCCAGGATGTTTGCTTTGGGCTTGGATCCAAAAAAAAAAGCCCTTTTTGTCCCTCTGCCGCTTCCTTCGCCGCCACAAACTGTGTCACCAGAGCAAGGGGACGCCCTCCCCGTCCCAACCACGGCACGTCTCACCCTCTGTGGGAAGATGGAAATCCCAAAAGTGTCCTGTGAGCAATTTCAGAAGCGGGTGGTGGCGTGGGGACGTGGGTGGCACTGGGCACTTTTCCAGCCAAGCTGCTCCTTACGTTGCCGGGCAAACCCCACGTGGCTTTGCTGGCAGGGATCGCTTGCTCCTGTGGTTCAAGCGTGTCCTCATCACCTGGGTGAGAAAAAGAGATGGGGAAAGGGAGAGTGAAATGAAAGGAGGGAGAAAATAGGGTGATGATACAAGCATCCTGGCTTGGATCAGACACGGCGTGGCCAGCAGGGCCAGGGAGGTTCTTCTCCCTCTGGACTCGGCCCTGGGGAGACCGCTCCTCGAATCCTGGGGTCAGTCCTGGCCCCTCAGCACCAGAAGGATGTTGAGGCTCTGGAGCGAGTGCAGAGAAGAGCAACGAAGCTGGGGAAGGGGCTGGAGAACAAGGATTCCGAGGAGCGGCTGAGAGAGCTGGGGGTGTTTATCCTGGAGAAGAGGAGGCTGAGGGGAGACCTCATTGCTCTCTCCAACTACCTGAAAGGAAAAAAATTTTCACGGAAGGAGTCACTGGGCAGTGGCAGAGGCTGCCCAGGGAGGGGGTTGAATCCCCTTCCCTGGAGGGGTTTAAGGGACGGGTGGACGAGGTGCTGAGGGACATGGGTTAGTGATTGATGGGAATGGTTGGACTTGATGATCCGATGGGTCTCTTCCAACCTGGTGATTCTGTGGTTCTAAGATTCTATGACGTGCAGGTTGTGGCCGGCGATGCTCATGTCTGTCCTCTCTCCTTGCAGACAGGTTGGGCGGGCGACCCGGTTGATGGACCCGGCAGAAGCCAAATGGAAGAAGGGCCAATTAATTATGTCGAAGAAAGGCGGCTGAATGAGGGCAGCGGGCTCAGCCTGGCGAACGGGGGCCGGGTGGAGGCGGGGGGCGCCACGCTGATGGAGCAGAGCCGCTGGTCCCCGGACCACCCTCCCGCCGCCGGTAAAGCTCACTTGGAAGACGTCAGGAACCTGGTGGCCTTTTCGGCGGTGGCCGAAGCCATTTCCTCCTACCGGCTCCCGCCCTCGGCTTCGCCGTCGCTGCTGTACGAGAAGTTTGACTCAGAGATGAGCCGGGGCGGGCTGGGTGCGACGGACGGCGTGCCGCGGGGAGAGGACCTGCACGCCCTCAAGGCTGCGTTGGCTTTGGCCAAGCACGGCGTCAAGCCCCCCAACTGCAACTGTGACGGCCCCGAGTGCCCTGACTACCTGGAATGGCTGGAACAGAAGATCAAGACGGCTCTGGGCGAAGAGCCGGCTTCACCGCGGCCCCGCGCCGCCACCAACCCCCCGCCACCCCCTCAGGAAGGTGCTATTGAACCCCAGCCGGTGCCTGAGGCTGTCGAACCGTGCCCGCCCGACGGCCTCCCCTTTTCCCAGAGCGCGTTGACCATCGCCAAGGAGAAGAACATCAGCCTGCAAACCGCCATCGCCATCGAGGCCCTGACGCAGCTCTCGGCCGCCCTTCCCCAGCCGCCGCCGCCTCCACCGCCGCCCCCCACCACCCCCTTCGGCCCCGGCCTCCTCGCCGCCCCGGGGGCCTCCTGGCAGCGGGGGGATGAGCCCCGTTATCCACCAGAGCCGGGAGCAGCACCAGAGCCGTTTTTTGGGACTGCGCCTCCCCGGGGAGGCTTCGTGGCAGCATGGGGGCTGGAGGCCGAGGGGGCGGCAGGGGCCGGGGACCCCATGGCCGAGCTGGAGCAGCTGCTGGGAAACGCCGACGACTACATCCGAGCGGCTTTCAAGAGACCCGAAGCGACGGCCAGCAAAGCGGCGACGCCGAAAACGGAGCCCCCTGAACGAACGCCCAGCAAGGACGTGCCGGGCAGCCCCCGTTTGCCGCCAGCACCGCCCGAGCCCAACCTGCACAAGAAGACGCAGCTGGTCCTGCAGCAGCATCTCCACCACAAGCGCAGCCTCTTCCTCGAGCAGAGCCTGGCGGCGACACCCCAAAACCAACCGAGCAGCTGGTGGGCTCCCAGCGCCCCGCCAGGGCCTCCCAAACCCTTGGAAAAGCAGCCCAAAGAGAAGAAGAAGAAAACGCCGCCTGAAAAGCCACCGCCGCCGGCCAAACCGTTCCGTAAGCAAGTGCAGATCAAGAAAGCGAAGCAGAAGGACTCGCAGCCGCTCTTCCTGCCCCTCTGGCAGATCAGCCTGGAAGGGTTTCGGGCGCCCACCGAACCTCCCGCCGAAGAGATGCAAACCGAGCCGCCGCCACCCCAGCCTCTTGCACTACCCCTGCCCGCCGCTCCCCACCCACCGCCCAACACCCTCGCCGGCGGCCCCCCGGCTCCCGACTCTCAGGAAAGGGGCGCCCCCGGGGGGGGCCCCCAAATTCACCCGGTGCCGACGGGCTCCGAGGAAGCACTGGCCACCCCGCCGCCGGCCGCCCCGACCCCCGTTGCGGTGGACGACAAGCTGGAAGAGCTCATCAGGCAATTCGAAGCCGAATTCGGGGAGAATTTCAACCTGCAGCCCCCCGAAACGACCGCCCCGCTCGCCACAGGGGCTGCTGAGCTGCCAGGGGGGGCGACACCAGCCCCGCAAGTGCCCCCCGTTTCCACCGCCGCCCCGGCTTCCAGCAGCGCTGCCCCTGCTGGACCCAAAAGCTTTTCGTTCTCGCCGGGGAAGGAGCCCCCCTTCACCGCCCGCTCCCCGAAACAGATCAAAATCGAGTCTTCTGGTGCTATCACCGTGGTATCGACCACGTGCTTTTATTCTGAAGAAAGCCAAAACCCGGAGGCGGAGGACACCGACGGGACACCCACCAAGGACGAGGTGCCGCTGACACCCACGCTGAGCGGCTTCTTGGAGTCGCCGCTGAAATACCTGGACACGCCGACCAAAAGCCTCCTGGACACCCCGGCCAAGCGGGCGCAAGCCGAGTTCCCCACCTGCGACTGTGTTGGTGAGCGAGCGGCCGTGCCGGGGGTTGTCGGGCTGGCGGGGCTTCCAGGGGGGTCAGGATGAATCCAAGTTGCCAGAACGGCATCCAAGTTGCCCTGGATGAAAACCAGAGTGGTGCCGTGTTATTGGAAAAGCCCTTGCATCCAGGGGGGATGCGGTGGTCACTCCGATGCTGCGGAACTGTCTTCTGCTTTCTCTTCTCCTGTTTTTATGGTCGAGTGAACATGAGCCAGCAGTGGCCCAGGTGGCCAAGAAAGTCAAGGGCATCTTGGCTTGGATCAGACACGGCGTGGCCAGCAGGGCCAGGGAGGTTCTTCTCCCTCTGGACTCGGCCCTGGGGAGACCGCTCCTCGAATCCTGGGGTCAGTTCTGGCCCCTCAGCACCAGAAGGATGTTGAGGCTCTGGAGCGAGTCCAGAGAAGAGCAACGAAGCTGGTGAGGGGGCTGGAGAACAAGGATTCCGAGGAGCATCTGAGAGAGCTGGGGGTGTTTATCCTGGAGAAGAGGAGGCTGAGGGGAGACCTCATTGCTCTCTCCAACTCCCTGAGAGGAGGTTGTGGAGAGGAGGGAGCTGGGCTCTTCTCCCAAGGGACAAGGGACAGGACGAGAGGGAATGGCCTCAAGCTCCACCAGGGGAGGGTCAGGTTGAACATTAGGAAAAAAATTTTCTCAGAAAGGGTCACTGGGCACTGACAGAGGCTGCCCAGGGAGGGGGTTGAGTCCCCTTCCCTGGAGGGGTTTAAGGGACGGGTGGACGAGGTGCCGAGGGACATGGGTTAGAGATTGATGGGAATGGTTGGGCTCCATGATCCGATGGGTCTTTTCCAACCTGGTGATTCTATGATTCTATGGCAAATGCCAACGCAAAATGCTGCCCCATAGAGGAGCCCGCAGTTGCCCCAGTCCCAAACCCCACCTAAAAGCCAGTTCTCCTGGTTATTCCTGCTATTTTAAGCCAAATTAGCTGGATCGGCCTGTGTATTTGTGCTTATTTGTTTTCAGGGTGCTGGTTGTTTGGTGGCCAATCCCACTGGGATGCATTGAAAAGGCCTTGGAATCTGGAATGTGGGAGGTTTTTTGGTATATGTTGGCTTTTCATAGAATCATGGGATCGTTGAGGTTGGAAAAGCCCTCTCACCTCATCCAGTCCAAGTGTTAGTCCAACCCAACGTGCCCACTAAACGCTGTCCCCAGGTGCCACAGCCACATGTTTTTTTAACACCTCAGGGATGGAGAACCCACCACTGCCCTGGGCAGCCTCTTTTTCTCAATACTCACTCTAACCCTCCCCTGGTGGAACTTGAGGCCATCTCCTCTCGTCCCATCCCTTGTTACCTGGGAGCAGAGCCCAGCACCCACCTCACCACAATCTCCTTTCTGGGAGCTGCAGAGAGCGATGAGGTCTCTCCTCAGCCTCCTCTTCTCCAGGCTAAACACCCTCAGATCCCTCAGCTGCTCCCAGAACCCCTGTTCTCCAGACCTTTTCCCAGCTCCGTTCCCTTCTCCAGACGCGCTCCAGGCCCTCAAAGTTCTTCTTGGAGTGAGGGGCCAGAACTGAACCCAGGATTCAAAGTGCGGCATCACCAGCATCGAGCACAGGGGGTCGATCCCTTCCCTGCTCCTGGTGGCCACCCCATGGCTGATCTAAGCCAGGTCCTGTTGGCCTTCTTGGCCACCTGGGCCACTGCTGGCTCACGTTCAACTGCTAAAATCTGGCACCCCTGGGTCCTTCTCCTCCAGGCAGCTTTCCAGCCGCTATTCCCCAAGCCTGGATCGTTGCATGGGGTTGTTGTGGCCCGAGTGCGGGACCTGGCACTTGGCCTTGTTGAACCTTGTTATAATTGACCTCAGCCACGGATCCAGCCTGGCCATGTCCCTTTGTTAAGACTTCTGAGCAAGTGCTAGAGATTTCCCACCCAATCCCTGGGTCGTCAGGTTCCATCCAAGTGCTGGGAGCTGGATCTTCCCTCCCCTGAGATTCAGCTCCCAGGTGGATGAGGATTTGGGGCAGCTCTTTGGAGAAACGAAGCCCCAAACCGCTGGCAGAGGTGGCCTGAGGCCAAGCTCAGGCTGCACTCACTTAGTGAGGCTTCTGAGTATTTCTTTATTGGCTCATAAATGACCATGGTAATTAAACCAAACGGCAACACAAGTCTTTTCTGCGCTGTTCCAACTGATCGTGGCGTTCATGCTGCAGGGCCAGGGAAAGATTTAGGTTGCTTTTTCAGTGCGGGGCTGGGAGAGGGGGGATTTTCCCTGCCCCCCTTGATTTTCTGAGGAGAAGCTGGGAGGAAAGCCGTGAAGCAGGAGTGGGGCTGGTGTTTTATGCGGTGCCTGCGCCACGAGGGATGGGCTGGATCCGTCCGCGGCTGCGTGGCCGGCATTGATCTCTTGTCTGGGCAGCTGCAGCCCAGCTGAGCCCGGCTTTCTCCTGGCCCTGGCGCCTGGCCAGCGAGACATGACGGGAATGAGAAGCAGGGCGAGCATGGAGAGAGGGATCAGACCCAGCTGGTGCGCTGGATGCATCCATCCTGGCAGCGTTCGAGCATCCCTGGGCACCAGGCTTTGACCCCCACGCCACGGCGGCTGCTGGGAGCATCTTCTGCTTCCTGCACCTGCACCGCTGTGAGCAAAAAAACAAAACCCAGGGGCTGCTGCTGCGTGGGGTGTGTGGCTGCAGGGCAGCAGCCATGGCATCCTCCTGTAGCCCAGTGTCCTTCTCCTGTAGCCCAGCATCCTTCCCCTATAGCCCAGCGTCCTGTAGCCCAGCATTCTTCTCCTGTAGCCCAGCGTTCTTCTCCCGTGGTCCAGCTTCCTTCTCCCATATCCCAGCAGCCTCCTCCCGTAGCCCAGCAACCCCCTCCCGTAGCCCAGCGTCCTTCTCCCTCAGCCCAGCATCCTTCTCCCATAGCCCAGCATCTTTCCCACATAGCCCAGCAGCCTCCTCCTGTAGCCCAGCATCCTTCTCCCTTAGCCCAGCATCCTTCTCCCTTAGCCCAGCGTCCTTTCCCTGTAGCCCATTGTCCTTCTATAACACAACATCCTTCTCCCTCGGAGGAGTTTCGGGTCTCTGAAGGTTCCGAGTTGGAGTATCTATTCCTTGTCCCCTGTCGCCTTTTATTGCTTGGAGCCTCTCCCTGAGGAGAGGATGCTGAGGCTGTTGAACGAAGCCTGACCGCGGCCTCCTCTCCCTGATACTCTTGGGTGAGGACAGCAACGAAGAATCATAGAACAATTTGGGTTGGAAGGGACCTTAAAGATCATCTAATTCCAACGCCCTGCCATGCAGGGACACCTCCCACTGGATCAGGGGCTCCAAGCCCCATCCAACCTGGCCTTGAACCCCTCCAGGGATGGGGCAGCCTGTTCCTGGCCCTCATCACCCTCATGGTGAAGAAATTCTTCCTCATGTCCAGTCTAAATCTGCTCCTTTCCAGTTTATACCCGTTCCCCGTAATGCAATCGGTACCAGCCTTTGTGAACAGGCCCTCCCCAGCTTTCTTGGGTGCAGAAGAGCCAGTTCTGAGGGAATCTGGGGGTTTGGCCTCTTTCGGGGCAGCAAGTGGAGGTGCAAACCCCCCAAATCTCTTTGTCTGCTCCCCCTCCTCCTCCTCCTGCCTCTGCAGAGCAAATCGTGGAGAAGGACGAGGGGCCGTATTACACCCACCTGGGCTCTGGGCCCACCGTGGCGTCCATCAGGGAGCTCATGGAGGAGCGGTAAGGGCCCTCACCCCCATCGGCCTGTCCTGGGGGGCCCTGAGGGCAACAGGGGGTTGTGGGGGCCTGTGAGGGGTCATTGAGGGTTCATGGGGTCCCCTGAGTTGAGTGTGGGCTCGTGAGGGGCCACTGAAGGTGAGTGGGGTCCCCTGAGTTGAGTGTGGGCTCGTGAGGGGTCACTGGGGACAAATGGTGTCCTCTGAGTTGAGAATGGGGTCGTGAGGGGTCACTGGGGGCAAGTCGGGGGGTCATTGAAGGCGAGTGGGGTCCCCTGAGCGGAGTGTGGGCCCGTGAGGGGTCATTGAAGGCGAGTTGGGTCTCCTGAGTTGAGTGTGGGCTCATGAGGGGTCATTGGGAGCAAGTGGGGTCCCCTGAGTTGAATGTGGGCTCGTGAGGGGTCGTTGAAGGCAAGAGGGGTCCCCTGAGTGGAGTGTGGGCTCGTGAGGGGTCATTGAAGGCGAGCAGATGACCCATGAACGCGGGGTTGATGGCTGGTGACGTCCCACCCAGGTACGGCGAGAAGGGCAAAGCCATCCGCATTGAAAAAGTCATCTACACGGGGAAGGAGGGGAAGAGCTCCCGGGGCTGCCCCATCGCCAAGTGGGTGAGTGCTTGCTCCTCGGCTCCATTCCCCCTCGAAACCCCCTCCGAGGTGATGCTCCTCCCATCCCCTTCTTCCTGGGGACCAGGAGGTTCGTGGTGGCACCTCCAGATCTTCCCGAGGTGCTGCAGAAAGCAGCCAGGACCACTTGTAGGTTCCTCCCCACGCCAGGAGGTGTTTGGAATGTTCCGACTTAGCCTCCGTTTTCCAGGTGATCCGGAGACACAACCAAGAGGAGAAGCTGCTGTGCCTGGTGCGGCACCGGGCCGGCCACCACTGCCAAAACGCCGTCATCATCATCCTGATCCTGGCGTGGGAGGGGATCCCGCGCACGCTGGGCGACACCCTCTACCAGGAGCTTACCGACACCCTCACCAAGTATGGCAACCCCACCAGCCGCCGCTGCGGCTTGAACGACGAGTAAGTCACGCCGGGACGGTTCAGGGAGACGAGAGGGGAGGAGGGACAGTGTTTGTGGAGCTGCTGGCGGCTGATGTTCCATCACGTCCTTCCCGCAGCCGGACCTGCGCGTGCCAAGGCAAGGACCCCAACACCTGCGGCGCTTCCTTCTCCTTCGGCTGCTCGTGGAGCATGTACTTTAACGGCTGCAAATACGCCCGGAGCAAAACTCCCCGCAAGTTCAGGCTAGTGGGGGACAATCCCAAAGAGGTGGGTGATGCGGGCGGAGCAGGAACACCAGCAGGGCTGTGGGTTTGGAGCGCCTTGGATGCTCCTTTGGAGCCAGCAGTGGCCCAGGTGGCCAAGAAGGCCAAGGGCATCTTGGCTTGGATCAGACACGGTGTGGCCAGCAGGGCCAGGGAGGTTCTTCTCCCTCTGGACTCGGCCCTGGGGAGATCGCTCCTCGAATCCTGGGGTCAGTTCTGGCCCCTCAGCACCAGAAGGATGTTGAGGCTCTGGAGCGAGTCCAGAGAAGAGCAACGAAGCTGGTGAGGGGGCTGGAGAACAAGGATTCCGAGGAGCGGCTGAGACAGCTGGGGGTGTTTATCCTGGAGAAGAGGAGGCTGAGGGGAGACCTCATTGCTCTCTGCAACTCCCTGAGAGGAGGTTGTGGAGAGGAGGGAGCTGGGCTCTTCTCCCAAGGGACAGGGGACAGGACGAGAGGGAATGGCCTAAAGCTCCACCAGGGGAGGGTCAGGCTGGACATCAGGAAAAAATATTTCCTGGAAAGGGTCACTGTGCATTGGTAGAGGCTGCCCAGGGAGGGGGTTGAGTCCCCTTCCCTGGAGGGGTTTAAGGGACGAGTGGACGAGGTGCTGAGGGACATGGGTTAGTGATTGATGGGAATGGTTGGACTCGATGATCCGGTGGGTCTTTTCCAACGTGGTGATTCTACGATTCTATGATTCCTTCTACCCCCAGCTCTGGGTTTTGCATGGGGGAAGCCTGAAAATAGGATTCCTTGTGGGACTTTTAATGAATTAAGAAAACAGGGGAAAGAATTTAAGCCACATGCTTTACGCAGTGACGGACATTGTGAGGAGGGTTGGATGCTGTGCAGCGTCTAGGGGCTCTGCCCCAAGTTGTGTCCCCACTTCCAAAATCCTTGGGTGACCTCTTCCTCCTCTTTGCCCTCTGGCAGGAAGAGCTGCTCCGGAAAAGCTTTCAGGACCTGGCCACCGAGGTTGCTCCGCTTTACAAGAGGCTGGCACCGCAAGCTTACCAAAACCAGGTACCGGCCACCCTCACAGCCGCCTCGGAGCACGGCAGCCGGCGGGAACGGGTGCGGGGTGGCAGCGTGTGGGAGATTCCTGATAAGCGGAGCCCTCTCCTCCTTCTGCCAGGTCACCAACGAGGATGTGGCCATCGACTGCCGGCTGGGCTTGAAGGAGGGGAGGCCGTTCTCGGGAGTGACGGCCTGCATGGACTTCTGCGCTCATGCTCACAAAGATCAGCACAACCTCTACAACGGCTGCACGGTGGTGAGCAAGCGGCCAGAGGGGCTTTTCAGGATGCTCCCCCACTAGCTCCTTTTTGAGCCACTCGGTCCCTGCCGTTCCCAGATCCAGAGGTCGGAGCGTGGCGTCTCCACACCTCAGACAAAACAGTTCCGGGCTGTGGGAGCTGAAGCAACTCCAGCACAGTGGCTAATGGGGATCGTACGTTTGCTTTTGTCCAACCCAAACCCCACAGGAGGTTTCGGAACGACGCCTGGGAATGGATTTAGGCTGAGGGAGGGCCAAGCTTCGCATCGATGCGGGGAATAGGGAGGTGGTTTTGCATTTGTCAGCATCTGAGCAACGAAGCTGGTGAGGGGGCTGGGGAACAAGGATTCTGAGGAACATCTGAGAGAGCTGGGGGTGTTTATCCTGGAGAAGAGGAGGCTGAGGGGAGACCTCATTGCTCTCTCCAACTACCTGAGAGGAGGTTGTGGAGAGGAGGGAGCTGGGCTCTTCTCCCAAGGGACAGGGGACAGGACGAGAGGGAATGGCCTAAAGCTCCACCAGGGGAGGTTCAGGCTGGACATTAGGAAAGAATATTTCACGGAAAGTGTCATTGGTCCCTGGCAGAGGCTGCCCAGGGAGGGGGTTGAGTCACCTTCCCTGGAGGGGTTTAAGGGCCGGGTGGACGAGGTGCTGAGGGACATGATTTAGTGTTTGATAGAATTGGTTGGACTCGATGATCCTGTGGGTCTTTTCCAACCTGGTGATTTTATGATTCTGTGATGGCATCCCTGCTCCCCCAGGTCTGCACGCTGACAAAGGAAGACAATCGCGTGGTGGGGAAAATCCCTGAAGATGAGCAGCTACACGTCCTCCCCCTCTACAAAATGTCCAGCACGGATGAGTTTGGCAGTGAGGAGAACCAAAACGCCAAGGTGGGCAGCGGGGCCATCCAGGTGCTCACATCATTCCCCCGCGAGGTCCGCAAGCTGCCTGAGCCTGCCAAGTCCTGCCGGCAGAGGCAGCTGGAAGCAAGGAAAGCCGCTGCGGAGAAGAAAAAACTGCAGAAGGAGAAGCTGATGACGCCAGAGAAGATCAAGCAGGAGGTGCTCGAGCTCCCCACACTCCAGCAAAACGCAGGTAATGAGGGCACAACTCAGGCCTCGCTGCCCCTGAGCCATCTGGGAAGGGCATGAGGGGATGGGGATGCGACTGGGGGTTTGCTTGGGCCGGCGGTGTCGGATGCTCAGCGTGTCAGGGTGCAGGGTGGCATTTTTATGGCTCCTGGGATTTTCCCTGTAATGTGGTGCTGGGGGGAGCTCTCACTGCAGCCCGGAGCGTGGGTGGGAATCAGTGCAGACCTCCAAGCTCGGCTGGTGAGCGCATCACTGCAGGATTTTTGCAGGTGACACTAAGCTGGGTGGAAGTGTGGATCTACTGGAGGGTTGGGAGGCTCCAAAGGGATCTAAACAGGCTGGATCCACGGGCTGAGACCAATGGGATGAGATTGAACAAGGCCAAATGCCGGGTCCTGCACTTGGGGCACAACAACCCTGAGCAGCTCCAGACTAGGAGAAGCCTGGCTGGAAAGCTGCCTGGAGGAGAAGTTGGTTGAACATGAGCCAGCAGGGGCCCAGGTGGCCAAGAAGGTCAAGGGCATCTTGGCTTGGATCAGAAACGGCATGGCCAGCAGGGCCAGGGAGGTTCTTCTCCCTCTGGACTCGGCCCTGGGGAGACCGCTCCTCGAATCCTGGGGTCAGTTCTGGCCCCTCAGCACCAGAAGGATGTTGAGGCTCTGGAGCGAGTCCAGAGAAGAGCAACAAAGCTGGTGAGGGGGCTGGAGAACAAGGATTCTGAGGAGCATCTGAGAGAGCTGGGGGTGTTTATCCTGGAGAAGAGGAGGCTGAGGGGAGACCTCATTGCTCTCTCCAACTCCCTGAGAGGAGGTTGTGGAGAGGAGGGAGCTGGGCTCTTCTCCCAGGGGACAGGGGACAGGACGAGAGGGAATGGCCTCAAGCTCCACTAGGGGAGGTTTAGGCTGAACTTAAGGAAAAAATTTTTCAGGTATGGCATTGAAAAGCGGGCTGCCCCCGCAGCCGCTGAAACCTTCCATCAAGGTGGAGCCGCAGAGCCATTACAACGCCTTCAAGTACAACGGCAACGCCGTGGTGGAGAGCTACTCGGTGCTGGGCAGCTGCCGGCCCTCCGACCCATACAGCATGAACAGTGTTTACTCTTACCATTCCTACTATGCACAGCCCAATCTGCCTTCCGTGAATGGGTTTCACTCCAAGTTTGCGCTTCCCTCCTTTGGGTATTACGGCTTTTCCAGCAACCATGTGTTCCCCTCGCAGTTTCTGAATTACGGGGCGCCCGAGAGGAGCGGGAGCGGCTGGGTGAGCAACGGCTACGAGAAGAAGCCTGACGTCCCGGTCTTGCAGGAGAACCTCAGCCACACCTATGGGAACAGCGATTTCCCCGAGCCCATCCCGCACAGCGTCCGGAGTAAGAACCATCACCAGCGCACCTACGAGCGGGCTAACCGCTACGCCAGCCAGCAGAAAGCTGGGGTGCACAGGACTAGCTCGGGCTCGGAGGAGGCTCCATCGTTTGCACAGAACTGTTTCGGCAACCGGCCCATCAAGCAGGAGCCGCCGGACCCTCCGCCTTCCATCGAGCCCCTTCCCGGCGCGGTGGCCGTGCCGAGCAGCGGATTAGCCCTGCCGGCTGTGCCGGTGTGCGGCACGGGGCTGGAGCAGCAGTGGAGCCCCTTCAAAGCGTCCCGGGGCGCCTCTTCTCCTGAGAGGACTAGCGTGGCCGAGGCCTCGTGGAGCGGCCTGGCGCCAGGCTCGGGTGGCCGGGAAAAGCCGAGCGCCTTCGATGCCGCGGCACGCTTGCCGGTGCCAGAGAAGCAGTGGCCCAACGTCTTGGCCGGAGAGGCAGCGGTGCGTGGCACGGGCTTGTTGGCGAAACCGTGGAGCCCCTGCAAACTGGGGGAGGTGGCGCTGCCCGGCACGGCCACCCCGAGCCTGCTGGGGCCGCTGGGGATTGGCTCGGCCCTGCCGGGACTGCCCGGCTTCCCGGAGGAGCCGTGGGGCTCGGTGAAGTCGGAGGAGCGGAGGACACCGGCGCCCAGCCCGAGCCTGCTGGAGAAGCCGTGGGAGGCAGCGGT
The DNA here is from genome assembly GCA_033459285.1 of Clamator glandarius. Classification (NCBI taxonomy): domain Eukaryota; kingdom Metazoa; phylum Chordata; class Aves; order Cuculiformes; family Cuculidae; genus Clamator; species Clamator glandarius. Next base: position 175,954 of record JAUNZM010000651.1, on the reverse strand, counting down.
GGGTGAGAAAGGAGCGTTGGGACCCCGCCGGGAGAAGGCCTGGGACCCCTTCAGCCTGGATGAGGATCTTCCGGAAAAGGCGGTGAAGGAGGAGGAGGAAGAGGAGGAGGAAGAGGAAGAAGAGGAGGAAGAGTGGTCGGACAGCGAGCACAACTTCCTCGACGAGAACATCGGTGGGGTGGCCGTGGCGCCCGCCCACGGCTCCATCCTCATCGAGTGCGCCCGCCGCGAGCTCCACGCCACCACCCCGCTGAAGAAACCCAACCGCTGCCACCCCACCCGCATCTCCCTCGTCTTCTACCAACACAAGAACTTGAACCAGCCCAACCACGGCCTGGCGCTGTGGGAGGCCAAGATGAAGCAGCTGGCGGAGCGCGCTCGGGCCCGGCAAGAGGAGGCGGCGCGCTTGGGGCTCCCGCCGGACACCAAAGCCTTCGCCAAGAAACGCAAGTGGGGCGGCACCTTGGCGAGCGAGGCGGCCAGCAAGGAGAGGAGGGACTCGGTCCCCACGCGCCAGGCGGTGGCCATCCCCACCAACTCCGCCATCACTGTGTCCTCCTACGCCTACACCAAGGTGACGGGTCCCTACAGCCGCTGGATCTGAGACGGAGGCGACCGCCGCCGCGGCCCCATCTTACCTCAACCCTCAGCAGCGCCGGCGCCTGGCGTTGTTTCGTGGTGCTTTCTCCTCGGGCGTGGGGGAGAAGATTCAAAAAAAAAAAAAAAAAGAAGAAGAGACAAAAAAGAAGCAAACCACACAATTAAAAAAAAAAAAAAAACAAAAAAAACAACCTATGGAAAGCGAACCCAACACGCGCGCTTGGAAACAGCGGAGCCCGTCGGAGAGGAGTTGGCAAACAAAGCAAAACTCGATGAAAAGGAAAATAGAAAAAGAGGAACACTGCTGTTTGGTGCTTTTCAGTAATCTCATGTTTGTATCTCCGCATGTTTTTAATCCAGCCTGGTGCACCACGCAAACGGAGGGCAGCGTTTATAGCGTCCTCTTGCAAAGGAGAGGTTTGTAATTCCACTTAAAACTATCTATTTATTGGATTTTATTTTATTTTATTTTTTAACTCTGATGACAACGATGAAGCCGATCTTCGAAGAAGAAGCCAACGTTGAAATAAATCAAGCTTACGCAAAGAAAACCCAACCTGAACACCAAACCAGCTCAAAAGCGAGAGGTGACCCCCTCCTGGAGGACGCCGGGTGGCTGGTGGGATCATGTGCTTCACCATCAAGTCGGACACGTTGAACGTCCGATTGTTTTTATTCCCAAGGACCTAAAAAATGCCTATTTTTCAACTCGAGGAGCCCTTTCGTACAGCGATGGGAGTCCCGCTTATGAGCGAGATGTTCCCGGGGCGGCACGTCTTTGCTTGGCTCCTCAGTGCCGGTGGGATCGGCTCCACCAGGACGGAGCCAGCCGGCGTCTTTCCCGGCGCCGGAGACCTCAGGACATGTCCGGGCTGGGAATTGCCGCTGCTGCCAGGGTGCTGCGCTCAGGCCCGGACCTGGGGGCTCCTTGGGAGAGCGACAGTGGCAGCGGCGGCGTCTCTAACGAAGCCGACAGGACAAAACCAGAAAGAATAAAAAATAGAAAAACAGGAAAAAACAAACAAACAAACAAACAGAACCCAACCCCAAACTGTGAATAGCTAGTGTTGCTCTGTACATCACTGTTGCTAAAGTCTGGTGCTTTCCGTCTCCGGGGGGACTTTCTCCACGCGATCGGCTCTGGGAAGAGCGACTTCCAAGACTTGGCTGGCCAAAACCCCAAGGATTCGCCGACACCGCCGGGGCTCGGTGCTTTTTCTCTCCCCCTGGTGCCATCCTTCCTTCCTTCCTTCCTTCCTTCCTTCCTTCCTTCCTTCCTTCCTTCCTTCCTTCGGATCGCCGTTCTTCCCACTGCAACCCCGACGCGGAACCCAGCGACGACGACGACCGCGTGGTGCTTTTCTAACAATCTCAGTCGAGACTTTCCGCTCGTCCCTGATGCCGAAAGCCGTGCCGGGACGGACAGATGGTCGGAGCCGGGTGCCGGCGTCCCCCGGGGTGGTTGATTTTGCACTTTCAGGTGCCTTTTGGAGAGCCAGCGAGCCAGAGCCGACGCCGTCACCGTGCAGAAATCACCTTGTGTTTACCTGTCACCCTCCTTCCCTGCGCACCGGCACGGATCAGCAGGATCTGGGTAAAACAGCTTGAACATTTCTGTGCTCTGATTTTAAACCTGTAAATAGGGAAAGAATTTTTTTAAAAGCACTTTCACCTAGATTTAAAAAAAAAAAAATGAAAGCGAAACTTCAACTCCCTTCTTTCTTCTCTCCCCCCAACCAACTCGAGAGCAGTATGTTTTAACCAAGATGACTGGGGGAGAACTGTAAATACTGGCAGAATATTTAACATGCTTTGTCCATCCTTCATAATTTTTTTTTTTAACCGTTATCGTGTATATTCGACAAGGAAACTCGATGAGCTATTACCGCTTTTCTTATGATACCCAATAGCATATCAGGATTGGAAGAGTCAATGATAAGTCAGATGTTAGGGACGTGCCTCCAGCACGAGGACCCGACGTGTCGATGTGGTTCGGTGGCCAAAAAGAGGACCCGGTGGCTCCTCGTGGTTGGTGGGGCCAGAATCGGGCGCCGGCCCCGGCTGGCATCGGTGGTGGTAACAGGGGTGCCTCGCGAGTGGCTCGGAGCCAGGAGGAAAAGGGATGCGTTCGGAGAAGGCGAGGGTGCGTGTAACCTGTCTAAGTCCTGCTTCCTCGGAGGTTTTGATTTCGGTGCAGGGAGAGGGTCCGGTCCGGCGCGGCGTTGGCTTCGTCGGGTTCATCCCGGGTGAGCGGGGAGGTGCCGGCGCCGCGGGTCGGGGAGCGAGAACTGCTGCAAGTCTCATGTTTGTACACTACATAACGTCTAACCTACCTCAAATCTCAGTCATTGAAAACTAGCACGCTTCAGACTTCTTCTTACGGAAACTAGGAATCTATGCACAGCTCTTTTCCCCTTGCTGCTCAGAGGCTGTTTGTCAAGCGAAATCTTTTTCCTTTTCCCCATCCCGGTGGCCGCGCTCCTGGCGCCGGAGTCGGGGCGGTCGCGGCATTAAGCGGGGGTTGTTTTTAATTGCTTCGGGGCGGCACGGGGACCGAACTCGGCAGCGGGTTGCGGCCGCAGTGGTGCTAGAACAACGCCTGCAGTCGCATCGCCAGGTAGAGCTCGGCGTCGGGAGCCCCAACGAGCTCCTTCCACCCCCGCTTCGGTTTTTCCGGCCGCGATGCTTTGTCTCGGGTGGGGAACAGGGGACACGATTCGGGGTCCCCCCCATCCCGATCTCGATGCTCTTGGGATGAGGCACGGGAAGGAGAAGGAAACCAGAATCCCTGAGGTGCCTCGATTGCTGATTTTTCCTTTTAATACTGGAGTATGCTTTGTGGGCTCTATAAGGCATATTTTTATTAAATGAAACCTTCTAATACAAACGGTGCTATGGTGTTTTAACAAACTCTATCACGCTTCTGCCTGATTCCATCTCGCTGAGGTGCTACCAATGTATATAGGAAACTGGGGAACCAAGGAGAAAAAGAAAGCGATGTTGTTGAGAAGGAAGTTTGCTTCGCCGGAGCGACAGCTCGAAGCGTGCCGGGAGCCAGTTGGGTTTATGCAAACCGCGATCGGTGCCGTGTCGGAGGTGTCGTAGAATCACGGAATGGGTTGGGTTGGAAGGGACCTTAAAGATCATCCAGTTCCACCCGCTGCCGTGGGCAGGGACGCCTCTCACTGGACCAGGTGCTCAAGGTCCATCCAACCTGGCCTCAAAGACCTCCAGGGAGGTGTCCTGCCAACCAGGCTCACAGCACGGGGCTGGGGCGCTGGCAGGAGAGCCGGGCGTGAATGTGGTGCTTGGACAAGGTGCTGAGCTCTAGCGCTCAGTGCCGCGTTGTGGACGTGGTGCTTGGACAGGGCGCAACCCTCAGCTGGGCTGTGTGAAGACGGTGCTTGACCGTGGCGCTCGGAAACGGTGCCTGGAATTGGGGCTTGGAAACGGTGCCTGGAATTGGGGCTCGGCCACGGTGTGTGGACGTGGTGCTCGGGCACGGTGCTTAGCCACACACCATGGACATGATGCTCCGGCACAGCGTTTGGATATGGTGCTCAGGCACGGTGCTCGGTCACACATCGTGGGTGTGGTGCTTGCTTGTGGTTTGTGGACACCGTGCTCGGCCAGGGGGTGTGAACATGGTGCTTGGAAACGGTGCCTGGAATTGGTGCTCGGCCACGGTGTGTGGACGTGGTGCTCGGGCACGGTGCTCAGTCACACATCATGGATGTGGTGCTTGGAAACGGTGCTCGGTCACACATCGTGGACGTGGTGCTTGCCTGTGGTCGGTGGACACCATGCTCGGTCAGAGGGTGTGAACATGGTGCTTGACCGTGTTGGTTGGAAACGTGGCCTGGAATTGGTGCTCGGCCACGGCGTGTGGACATGGTGCTCGGGCACGGTGCTCAGTCACACATCATGGATGTGGTGCTTGGAAACGGTGCTCGGTCACACATCGTGGACGTGGTGCTTGCCTGTGGTCGGTGGACACCGTGCTCGGTCAGGGGGTGTGAACATGGTGCTTGACCGCGTTGGTTGGAAACGTGGCCTGGAATTGGTGCTCGGCCACGGCGTGTGGACATGGTGCTCGGGCACGGTGCTCGGTCACACATCGTGGATGTGGTGCTTGGAAACGGTGCTCGGTCACACATCATGGACATGGTGCTTGGAAATGGTGCTTGGTCACACATCATGGACGTGGTGCTTGGAAATGGTGCTCGGTCACACATCATGGACATGGTGCTTGGAAATGGTGCTTGGTCACACATCATGGACATGGTGCTTGGAAATGGTGCTCGGTCACACATCATGGACATGGTGCTTGGAAATGGTGCTTGGTCACACATCATGGACGTGGTGCTTGGAAATGGTGCTCGGTCACACATCATGGACATGGTGCTTGGAAATGGTGCTCGGTCACACATCATGGATGTGGTGCTCAGATGTTGTCCGTGGACACCGTGCTCAGCCAGGGGGTGTGAACATGGCGCTTGACCGCGGTGCTTGGAAACGGTGCATGGAATTGGTGCTTGGCCGTGGTGTGTGGATGTGGTGCTTGGGCACAGCGCTCAGCCACACATCGTGGACGTGGTGCTTGCTTGTGGTCCACGGACACCCTGCTCAAGCAGGAGATGTGAACATGGTGCTTGGAAAAGGTGCATGGATATGGTGCTTGGACGTGGCCTTTGGACATGGTGTGTGGACATGGTGCTCGGGCACGGTGCTCAGCCACACATCATGGATGTGGTGCTCAGATATGGTCCATGAGTGCTTGGCCAGGGTGTGTGAACATGGTGCTCAACCACGGCGCGTGGATTTGGTGCTTGGGTGTGATGCTCAGCCGTGCATTGTGGACATGGTGCTCAAGCGTGGTGTTTGGACGTGGTGCAAGGACTTGGTGCTCAGCTAGGATGTGTGAACATGGTGCTTGGACATGGTGCAAGGACTTGGTGCTCATCCAGGATCTGTGAACATGGTGCTTGGACATGGCAAATGGACTTGGTGCTCATCCAGGGTGTGCGAACACGGTGCTTGGACGTGGTGCATGGACTTGGTGCTCATCCAGGATCTGTGAACGTGGTGCTTGGACATGGCAGACGGACTTGATGCTCGGGCACGGTGCTCAGCCATGCGCTGCGGACATGGTGTGTGATGACACGGTGCTCAGCCGTGGTGCTCAGACGTGGTGCTCAGCCACAGCGCGTGAAAATGGTGCTCGGCCACGACGCTTGGGGCTTGGTCCGTGGACAATGTGCTCAGCCAGAGGGGGTGAACATGGTGCCTGGACGTGGCGCTCAGACGTCGTGTGTGGACACGGTGGTTGGACACGGTGTTTGTGCCGGGTGCTCAGCGTGGCGCACGGGGGCGTTGGGTGGGCACGGAGCTTGGGCATGCTCCGCAGATACGGTGCACGGACACGGTGCTGGAGCACGGTGCTTGCTCACCACGTATGGAGACGGTGCTGGGGCACGGTTCTTGCTCGCCGCGCACAGATGTGGTGCTGGAGCACGGTGTTCACCCACCACACACCGATGTGGTGCTGGGACACGGTGCTTGCTCACCACACATGGACACGGTGCTTGCTCACCACGTACGGATGCGGTGCTGGGACACAGTGCTTGGTCACCATGCACGGACATGGTGTTGGAGTATGGTGCTCACCCACCACGCACGGACACGGTTCTTGCTCACCACGCACGGATGCGGTGCTGGAGCACGGTGCTCGCCCACCACGCACGGACATGGTGCTGGGACACGGTTCTTGCTCACCACGCACGGACATGGTGCCGGGACACGGTTCTTGCTCACCACGCACGGACATGGTGCTGGAGCGCGGTGCTCACCCACCACACACGAACGTGGTGCAAGGACACGGTTCTTGCTCACCACGTATGGAGACGGTGCTGGAGCGCGGTGCTCACCATGTACGGACACGGTGCTGGGACACAGTGCTTGCTCACCACACATGGACACGGTTCTTGCTCACCACACATGGACACGATTCTTGCTCACCACGCACGGACGTGGTGCTGGAGCACGGTGCTCGCCCACCATGTACGGACGTGGCGCTGGGACACGGTTCTTGCTCACCACGCATGGACGCGGTGTTGGAGCGTGGTTCCTGCTCACCCACCACACGTGGACGTGGTGGTGGGACACGGTTCTTGCTCACCATGTACGGATGCGGTGCTGGAGCACGGTGCTCACCCACCACGTACGGATATGGTGCTGGAGCACGGTGCTCACCCACCACTCACGGACTTGGTGCTGGAACACGGTTCTTGCTCACCACGCACGGACGCGGTGTTGGAGCACGGTTCCTGCTCACCCACCACACGTGGACGTGGTGCTGGGACGTCGGTGCTTGCTCACCACGCACCGACGCGGTGCTGGAGCGTGGTTCTCGCTCACCGTGCACGGATGCGGTGCTGGGACACGGCGCTTGGCCATGGTGCGGTGCCCACCGCGGCTGCATGATCCTCCTCCCAGCCCCGTGCCCGCTGCACTCAGCACCGTCCCTGGCACCGTGTTGAGCGCCGCGCTCGGCACCAAGTTGAGCACCGCGCTCAGCACCATCCCCAGCGTGTTCAGCACCGTCCCTGGCACCGTGTTGAGCGCCGCACTCGGCACCAAGTTGAGCACCGCACTCAGCACCATCCCCAGCGTGTTCAGCACCATCCCTGGCACCGTGTTGAGCGCCGCACTCGGCACCAAGTTGAGCACCGTGCTCGGCACCATCCCCAGCGTGTTCAGCACCGTCCCTGGCACCGTGTTGAGCGCCGCGCTCAGCACCATCCCCAGCGTGTTCAGCACCGTCCCTGGCACCGTGTTGAGCGCCGCGCTCAGCACCATCCCCAGCGTGTTCAGCACCGTCCCTGGCACCGTGTTGAGCGCCGCGCTCGGCACCAAGTTGAGCACCACACTCAGCACCATCCCCAGCACGTTCAGCACCGTCCCAAGCACCAAACTCAGCACCGTACCCGGCTCCCTCCCTGCTCCCACCCGCCGCTTTCTTTCCCCCATCCCCTCCTTTTTTTTTTTTTTTTCAGTTTTGGGTTTTCTTGGTGCTATTTCCCCCTGTCCCCCGCGCCCCCAAATACCTCAACCCCCCCGGCACAGCGACGGCGCGCGGACCCGGGGCGAAGCTTTCCAGATTCAGGGATCCTTGCGCAGCGGCGTCGCTTCCTTCAGTCGAGATTTGCGTTGTCCCCTCTCTCTTTCTCCCTTCCCTCCTGGGATTTTCCCTTCTTTTCCCATCAGGGATCGCAGCCGGAATCTCCCCCTCAGTTTTCTTCCGCAAGCAATTTTGGGGTTTTTGTTTTTTGTTTTTTTTTTTTTTTTTCCACCGGTGAGATTCAACACCGCGGCGCTAAGAAAAAAAAAAAAATCCTTCAAAAAATAGGAAATAATTCCAATTTTCCAACCCAAGCGCCGTTTTCTTCGCAGGTTTGGGAATTTCGGGAGGTGGGAAGTGGCTTTTTAGCATTTTTCGTTGCGGGGTTTGCGGGCTGGAGAGGAGGGAGGCAGGCGAGGGGGCACCGCGGGGCGTCCCGGACAAACTCAACACTTGAAGATTTCTTGGTCGGCTCGGGACTGGGGTTACTTGAAATGAAGTTTTTTTTTTTTTCCGGGGCGGATCGAGGACCGGTAGATTTTTTTCCCATGTCTCAAGGCAATAGGATTAACGTGTATGAAACTGTAGATACTCTAGGACAGTAAATTTATGCTGATAATTTTATTTTGTATAATTTTCCCCTTTTCTTTGCCCCTCTCTGTGGTTTTTTCCCCCCCAACACCTGGTTTGGTTTCCCTTCCCTCTGTGTTTTTTGGTAAATTTATTTTTTAGGATGCCTAAAAATTGCAAGGTTGGATCCTCCCCCCTTCCCCTCCCCCTTTTCCCAGTTTTGGTTTTGTTCTTTGTTTTGTTGTTGTTTTTTTTAATTTGTATTTTATTCTGAGTTCGCGGCCTCTGTTATTCCCGATCTCTTTAAAATATTGTGGGTGTTTTAATAAATTTTATATTTATTTTTTGCACTCAATACACGGCCCTGGCTCTTCTTGGGGGGGTCGGGATGGGGTCTGGGGTGGGAAATGGGGGTCGGGATGGGGTCTGGGGTGGGAATTGGGGGGTCTGGGGTGGGAGTGGGATGTCGGGATGGGGTCTGGAGTGGGATTTGGAGGTCAGGGTGGGGTCTGGGTTGGGAATTGGAGGTCAGATGGGGTCTAGGGTGGGAACTGGGGGTCGGGATGGGGTCTGGAGTGGGATTTAGAGGTCGGGATGGGGTCTGGAGCAGGAATGGGGGGGGCTGGGGTGGGATTTGGAGGTCAGATGGGGTCTGGGGTGGGATTTGGGGGTCGGGATTGGGGTCTGGGATGGGAATTGGAGGTCGGGATGGGGTCTGGGGTGGGATTTGGAGGTCGGGATGGGGTCTGGGATGGGAATTGGAGATCGGGATGGGGTCTGGAGCAGGAATGGGGGGTCTGGGGTGGGAATTGGAGGTCGGGATGGGGTCTGGGGTGGGAATTGGAGGTCGGGATGGGGTCTGGAGTGGGAGTGGGATGTCGGGATGGGGTCTGGAGTGGGATTTGGAGGTCAGGGTGGGGTCTGGGTTGGGAATTGGAGGTGGGGATGGGGTCTGGGGTGGGAAATGGGAGTCGGGATGGGGTCTGGGTTGGGAATTGGAGGTCGGGATGGGGTCTGGGGTGGGAAATGGGAGTCGGGATGGGGTCTGGGGTGGGAATTGGGGGTCGGGATGGGGTCTAGGGTGGAAATTAGAGGTCGGGATGGGGTCTGGGGTGGGAATAAGGGGTTCGGGATGGGGTCTGGGGTGGGAAATGGGAGTTCTGGGGGTCTCGGGGCGGGTCTGAGGTCGCGGCTCCCCCGGGCCGGCAGGGGGCGCTGTAGCCGCTCAGGACCCGCCCCCTCCCGGCGCTCCGGCCCCTCCCGGGCGCGGCCCAGTGACGTCATCGGCGCGCGCCGCCGGGATGGCCGCGGCGGGGCTGCTGGGCCGGGGGCCGGTGAGCGACCTGCCGCGTGTCCGTCTGTCCCTGTCCCTTTGTCCCTGGCTCTGTCCGCGTGTCCCTCCCCATCTGTCCCTGCATCCGCCTTTTCGTGTCCGCGTTCCCCTGCCTGCTTGTCCCTGTGTCCCTGTCCGTGTGTCCGTACATCCCTGTCGCGCTGCCCCCATCCCGGTGCCCGTAGCCCTGTCTCAGACCCCCCCCCCCCCTTCACCCACTGAGCCCCCAGCCCCGAGCGGCCCCTCTGTGTCCCCACCCCTGTCCCCCCCTCTCCCGTCCCAGGGTCCCGTCCCAGCCCACGATTGGGGGGATCTGTGCCCCCTCCTGCTTTCTCAGGGCTGTTTTTACCCCCCCCTCCCAGCTCCTCCTGCGCTGCAGCTCCTGGCGCAGCTTCACCTCGCAGACGGACGGGGAGGCGCGGGTGACGCAGGTCCTGCGGGAGAAATTCCCTCGCGCTTCCACCATCAAAGTCGTGGATATTTCAGGTAGGGAAAAGCTCCTTATGGCTCCCTGTCCCCGTCCTCCAGCTGGCTTTGTCCCCAGCCCCTTCACCTCACTGTGGGGACACCGGGGACGCTGTTGCTCAGGATTTTTTTCGGTTCGCAGGGGGCTGTGGCGCCATGTACGAGATCCACATCGAGTCGGAGGAGTTCAGGGACAAGCGGCCGCTGCAGCAGCACCGCATGGTGAACCAGGTGTGTGTGTGCAGAGCTCACAGCCGGGCCGGGGGGGGTTGGAGTGCCCAGGCCAGTGGCATCTTGGCTTGGATCAGACACGCGTGGCCAGCAGGGCCAGGGAGGTTCTTCTCCCTCTGGACTCGGCACTGGGGAGACCGCTCCTCGAATCCTGGGGTCAGTTCTGGCCCCTCAGCACAAGAAGGATGTGGAGGCTCTGGAGCGAGTCCAGAGAAGAGCAACGAAGCTGGTGAGGGGGCTGGAGAACAAGGATTCTGAGGAGCATCTGAGAGAGCTGGGGGTGTTTATCTTGGAGAAGAGGAGGCTGAGGGGAGACCTCATTGCTCTCTCCAACTCCCTGAGAGGAGGTTGTGGAGAGGAGGGAGCTGGGCTCTTCTCCCAAGGGACAGGGGACAGGACGAGAGGGAATGGCCTCAAGCTCCACCAGGAGACATTCAGGCTGAACATTAGGAAAAGATTTTTCACAGAAAGGATCATTGGTCCCTGGCAGAGGCTGCCCAGGGAGGGGGTTGAGTCCCCTTCCCTGGAGGGGTTTAAGGGACAGGTGGATGAGGTGCTGAGGGACATGGGTTAGTGATTGATGGGAATGGTTGGACTCGATGATCCTGTGGGTCTTTTCCAACCTTGTGATTCTATGTTTCTGTGTGTGCGCTGAGCCCTTACAGCCAGGCACTCTGTGTGTGTGCACACAGCACTCACAGCACGGAGAGCCATGCTCCTGGCCAGCTGTCCATGTGTCTGTCTATGTCATTGTGCCCCTGCCTTGCTCTCTGTCGCAGGCGCTCAGCGAGGAGATCAGGACCATGCACGGGCTGCGCATCTTCACCTCCACCCCCAAGCCCTGAAGTTCAATAAAGCTGCTCCCACCCATGCTCCCGGGCTCTGCTGTCACTGAGGGGCCGGTCCCCCCTGTTTCAGGTGCCTCTGTGGGTTGGGAGGCTGCAAGGGGAGGGCGAAGGAGGAGACGCGGCCCCTTCCTCTGAAAGAACAGGAAGGAGAAACTTTATTATTGCCTTGCCACACAGCAGGGTCCCTCCCTCGGCCCCGTGCCGGGAACGCCAGCCTGCTGCCCCCCTCCAGCCCAGGCACTTTTTGTCCTCCCCCCACAATGCTGCTGCCCGAGGGGAGCTTAAGGCTCTCAGTGCATCTCGTCTGAGAAAAGCACTTCTGAAAATGGGCTGCGCCCCTCTGCCTCGCCCCAGGGGAACATTCCCACGCAGGCCGGGCTGTGTCCGTGGGCCCAGAGGAAAATTCTGCCTCTAGGAGGAGAAAGCAGCCGCGCGGCGCTTGAATTTCACCCCACGAAACCTGCTCCGAGTCCAAGTCCAGACGGCGGCTCCTGCCAGACTCGAGCACGCGGCCTAGAAAACCAAGCGGGCGACGCGGGGGAGTCGCAGCGCGCCAGCAGCTTCTGAAACAGCGGAAGCGATGCTTGGCCTCGGAGACTCAACGCCACTCGAAGTGCTCTCTGGCAGCTCAGGGCTTGTGTTGCTGAAGGCGAAGCGCAGAAGTGGCTGGCGTACGAAGCGGAAAGGAGCAGCCGAAAGGGGCCTCCTGGGGAAAGCTTATCTGTCCTTGGAGCCCAGCTTCTCGATCAGTTCCTGCAGGGGAGCCAGCTCCCGCCTGTCGATTAAGTTGAATTCCTAGCAGGGAAAAACCACAATAAAAAAAACTAAGATCGGCTCTCAGAAAGCTGCTGGCAGGTTGTGTCCAGCACGTGCTGGGACTCGCCCTGTAAATGCCTGTCAGCTCCCAGGAGAATCCCACCAGGCTGCTCCTCTCCCTCTGGGGTGAAATTCATAGAATCACCAGGTTGGAAAAGACCCATCGGATCCAACCATTCAAGCATTTTGAGATAACAGAACTTTTCCTGCTGCATCACCGAGAGGTGCCAAGCTGAGCCGCACATGCAGTTCACACTACAGGTTGTTAAAATAATGTCAAGGGGAAAAAAAAGGTGCTGCTACTGCTCCTTCTGAGTCAATTCTTGAGCTACAAAAGTCTCAGGTTTCCCTCCCGGCCTGGTTTCTTTTCTGCAGGCTGACAGCTAAAACCAGAGAGGGAAATTAAAGCATTAAGAGCCAACTCAGCCTCTCTGCAAAAATAAAACCAACCCAATGCCACAAACCCACAACGGCGCAGCGGGAGCAGCAAAGAGAGGGCGGGGGCTAAGCGTATCTGCCAGCGCACACAACGGCTGTAGATCTCAGAGAGCCAGGAGGCGCTTTAAGTCCAACTCCCTTCAAAAACAAACAGGGAACGAGAAATCTAAGTGACTGGGTGCGGTTTTACCACTCACCTGCACGAAGAAGATAAAGTGCTTGAAGGAGGTGTTGAGGTGGGCCTCCTCCTGCAGCCGCATGACGGAGTCGAAGTGCTGGTGGTAGATGTGGGCGTACACGCGGAACAGCCGCTTCAGGATCGTCTTGGCCACTGACATGAAGTTCTTGGGAAAAGGGACGCCTGAAACGCACCCACGTGCATGGATGAGTCCGTCAGTTCTGCCACAAGCACCAAAGCGAGAGGCTGCGGCAGCACCTCGGTCCCCCAAGTGAGGCCTGTTGTGTCGCAAAGCCGGGCTTACCGATCTTGGAAGGGAAGAGTGTTTCGTCATCCAGCTGGTCCTGCACCCACGTCATCAAGTAATCGATGTATTTGGGAGCCGAGCACTTGATTGGCTTCTTTATGTTGGTGCCATCCGCCCAGTGGTACTCGTACCTGCCGGGAGAGGGAAGGAAAACAAATTCTTGGCTCGGAGGGGAAGAACTGTATCTCTGGGCCCCCTGCTTCCTCCGTGTCGCAGCAGGGAGCGACGCCACAAGGGTGTCAGGGGTGATGAGAGCAGCGTGTTGCCCTTTTGAGTTTCTCAAGAACCACGCAGCCAGCGTGGTGGACGAGGCGCTGAGCGACAGGGTTTAGTGTTTGATGGGAATGGTTGGACTCGATGATCCGGTGGGTCTCTTCCAACCTGGTGATTCTGTGATGTTGTTAACACCTCCATCGCGATGGCCGCAGCCATCACCCACAGGGCTTTACCCTCAAAAGCGAGCGTCAGCTTTGTAGCAACCTCCTCCAACATCAGGTTCCATTAAAACATGATGAGAACTGGCCAAAGAATCCGAATCCATTCACTTGTGGCTTTCAGACACCCTCCAGGAACTGGGTGCTCCCTCTCCCCTCGCAGCCGACTCTTCCCTGAGCCACACGTTAGCCAAAGGCTTTTGGAAGCTGCCATCTCAAATTGACACACGTGCTTATCGATCCTGCAGCTCCTCCAAGCTGGAGGAGACACCAACTGCAACGCTACGGGACAACCCAGCCCGCTTTCTCCGAGATCTTTTTACTAAATCCCTCAAAAGCAGGGGAGGAAACCCCCATGTTTGACTGTCACCTCTCAACCAATAAGAAGTGAAAACGAGCAGAGCCATTTAAACAGGAAGCGGCTACAGGAAGCGCCCTCAAATATAGAAACAGGAACTACAGATCTAGATACCGCTGGGGAGAAAACGGGGCAGGGCGTTACACTCTACAGATACTGCAAAATACACAAGCACAGAATCCACACGAAACCTCCTTCTCCCCGCAGGTGAAGGAAAAAACAAGGCACCCTTCTAAAATGCCTGCAGTTTCCTTTCCATCTTCTGTGCTTCCCAGGCCTCCTACATAGCAGTCACGTTTCATCGGCGAGCTAAATGTGCCTCCCAAAGTAAATATCCACACGACAAGTCCAGAGAAGAGCGACAAAGCTGGTGAGGGGGCTGGAGAACAAGCCTTAAAAGGAGCAGCTGAGAGAGCTGGGGGTGGTTAGTCTGGAGAAGAGGAGGCTGAGGGGAGACCTCATTGCTCTCTCCAACTCCCTGAGAGGAGGTTGTGGAGAGGAGGGAGCTGGGCTCTTCTCCCAAGGGACAGGGGACAGGACGAGAGGGAATGGCCTCAAGCTCCACCAGGGGAGGTTCAGGCTGAGCATTAGGAAAAAATATTTCACAGAAAGGGTGATTGGTCCCTGTCAGAGGCTGCGCAGGGAGAGGGTTGAGTCCCCTTCCCTGGAGGGGTTTAAGGGACGGGTGGATGAGGCGCTGAGGGACATGGGTTAGTGATTGATGGGAATGGTTGGACTTGATGATCCGGTGGGTCTTTTCCAACCTGGTGATTCTAGGATTCTGTGACATGCACCAGTGCAAACTGGGAACAACAGCCCCAGCACTGCGCTGTCAGCAGGCGTTTTGTGCCCTCTCACAGTCTGAGCCAGGCTGAACACCCCTGTGCTCAGGAAAACCGTATTCCAACCTTTCGGAGCAGAGCTCTGCGAGATGGCACGTGGAGAGGCTGCTACAAGACTTCGACAGCAAGACCAGATGCTTCCAGTCAATTTAAATCTCCATTTTCCTTAAAACCATTTCAACAACACATCTTGGCAGCTTCCGAACAACACAGGGACCCAATCGACTGGGGGAAAAGGAGAGATCCACATGCGTACACACCTGGCCAGCCACTCCACATAGAATCACAGAATCACCAGGTTGGAAGAGACCCACCGGATCATCGAGTCCAACGTACTGCACAGACCAGTGACTTATCAACGTGATGCAGCCACCCTAGCAGACAACATGGATAAACACCACCAGTGAGCACAATACTGTGCCTTATCCCAATCTGGACACGTCCCGTTCTCTCTTCAGCTTCTTTCTACACATGCTCAAGCAACTCACACATTCACCTGCTTCCCCGCATTCAAATTGTGGCTGTGGATTGCGATGAGCTTCTCACCTTGGTCCTGCGGACATGACCGGACAACTTGCCTCTGTGCAGAACTCCGTGATGGTCCCGTACAGCATGTTGATTTGGTTAAAGAAATCCACCGCTGGGAAGGAAACACATCGAGTTTACTCAAATCGCAAACGCGAAGCGGAGCGGAGCAGCAGATCGCTCTCCTTCAGCTGGCGCAGCCTCCGGGCATCGCTGCTGCGAGGGGGAACGCGCCACAGAACTTGCAGCAAAGCCAAGAACCTGTACAAAGCCACATGGCTGACAGCTCTGAGACATTTCACCCATCTAGGAACCCAAATTGCACCGATCTGTATGGCACAAAGCTCCATTTTGCCTTCCACACCTTAGAAACAAGAGCTCAGCGTTACAGATGCCTTTGGAAAATGATGGTACCTCAAAAACCTGATTGATTTTGAGACTTTCCTTAGGCTGAATGCTTGTGGCTTGACTTACTGTCCTCCGCTGCTGAAAGCTACTTTTTCCTCCTCTAAGCTCCAAAGAAACAAAGGTCAAGGCTTGGGAGAGCAACAGCTAAAGGCAAAATAAAGTTGCACTATTTAGCTTTTTAAACTATGTATGCAGCAATAATACCATGAAAATAGAAAGAAAAAAAAGGAACTCCACAAAGTTCAGTTGACAACACTGTTTGCTTTTTCCTGGACTGTTCGCCATCACCATTTTTGCAGCTGATCAATTTAACGCTGTAATTCTAAACATCCACGTTCCAGTAAAAACTCCAAGGTATGGAAGTAACAATTCACAAACCCAACTGTGAGTGCAAGTCTGAGCTCAAAACCTCCAAAGCCTCAGAGGCCTGGGTTTGGTCCCTTTGATGCAGGATCCATCTGCTGTTGGCACATCGTTCTTTCTTTCCTTTAATCCCAACTTGGATACCAAAACAGAGCATGCCTAGGATGTTAGTTTCACTTCTAGGTTCTTTTAAGGACAAAAGCAGAGGGTTTTGGGTTTCCTCTCTACCTCCAGGCTCAGGCAGATCCCTCTCTCATAAGACTTACTGTTAACTGCGATCCACTCGTTAAGGTCTTCTCCCTCTGGCAACATAACCGCTTGCCGAAGGTTTCCACTCCCCAGAGTTGCTTCCGCGTGTTTCAAGAGTTCATACTGATGAGAGCCTTCGGGAATGTTCTTCTTGGGTTTGAATGTTTTTGAAGATCGACTCCCACTGACAAGAGAGAAAACATTTCCAGTTCATCCTTCACACAGTGCCTCCCTTCCCAGAAACATTTCCCATTTTAACCCCTTGCCATTCAGCACTTTTAACTAGGGTGACACCAGCCCTTCCCCAGCCATCAGAGCAGAGTGAAGCATTCCTACAGCATCAACCAAAGCACCAACACACAATTCCCTCTTCCACCTGCCCGTTTCAAAACTGCGAGAAGCATTAGATGTGAAGGCCACAAAACACCTCCAGTCCCCATTCACAGCACCTGCTGCGCCTGGAGAGCCAGGAACTCTCTCTCACTTTACAAACCTCCACACCAACACAGCAGCCCACCCCCATAAGCTGTTAAAGATGCGTTTTTGATACCACAGACCTGCAAGATCTAATAGCTGAACACCCTTCTCCTGCAGCCGGGCCTGCCCTGCGCACAGGAGGGCAGCTCCTCACACAACATCCTCCCTGCCCCCAGCTCCCTACCTGCCCACAGGTGAGGGTAAGGCCCACCTGAAGCCCACTCAGGTGGCAGCTGTGGGATGAGAGCTTCATTTCTGCCTCACTCCACCCTCTCAAAGCCACCTCCCATCTCCCAGGGTCTCAGAACCACCCCCAGCCCTCTGTCAGGACCTCCCTCAATTCCCCTGGAACATCAATCCCTCAAATTGACCCGGCCTGAGAGGGATTAACCCTCACAAAGCAACCCCTCCCCAGAGCCTTCCCTCTAAGGCTGCCCCCCAAAAGGCTTCCCATCCATCATACATCACCCTGAACCCCTCCACGGCACTTGCCTAATGCAGCGACCCCCAGCCCCCCTCCCCACCCTGGCCTGGGACCCCCAAGACACCCACTCTAAGCCTTCCTCCCAATCCCACTGCACCCAGGGCTGCCTCCACAGGCTCACGCTCCTCCCTGTGCCCCCCCACAAAGACCCCCAGACCCTCCTGAGTCCCCAAGAGCTCCCTCAGCTCCCAGGGCCACTGGGGCCCCTGACTCCCAGGAGGCTTCCTCGAGGTTCCTCAGGGCCCCCCACTCCCCAGCACCTGCCTCAAGCTCTAGAACACAGCCAGGCCCCAAGCCCCTCTGCTCAAGAACCATCTCCCCCCACCAAGCCCACAGAGACTCAGCCCTCGAGGCTTCCCAAATGCTTCCTCCCTCTCCATGACCTCAGGGTACACCCTCCCTCATAGACTCGACCTAAGCGCACCCCCTCCCCCCAGACCTGAGATAAGGGCCACCTCTCCCCCCCAAGACCTGACCTGAGGGCCACCTCCCCACAGACATGACTTAAGGGCACTCCTTCCTCAAGACCTGGCCTAAGAGCCACCCACCCTCACAGATCCGACCTCAGGGCCACCCTCCAACTTCACAGACCCGACCTAAAGGCCACCCCCCTCAAGACCTGACCTAAGGCCACTCCCTCCCCTCAAGACTTGACCTCAGGGCCACCCCCACCCTCACAGATCCGACCTCAGGGCCACCCTCCACCCCTCACAGATCCGACCTCAGGGCCACCCTCCACCCCTCACAGATCCGACCTCAGGGCCACCCCTCACCCCTCACAGATCCGACCTCAGGGCCACCCCCCACCCCTCACAGATACGACTTTAGGGCCACCCTCCACCCCTCACAGATACGACTTTAGGGCCACCCTCCACCCCTCACAGATACGACTTTAGGGCCACCCTCCACCCCTCACAGATACGACTTTAGGGCCACCCCTCACCCCTCACAGATCCGACCTCAGGGCCACCCCCCACCCCTCACAGATACGACTTTAGGGCCACCCCCCACCCCTCACAGATACGACTTTAGGGCCACCCTCCACCCCTCACAGATACGACTTTAGGGCCACCCTCCACCCCTCACAGATACGACTTTAGGGCCACCCCCCACCCCTCACAGATCCGACCTCAGGGCCACCCCCCACCCCTCACAGATACGACTTTAGGGCCACCCCCCACCCCTCACAGATACGACCTCAGGGCCACACCCCACCCCTCACAGATCCGACCTCAGGACACCCCCCACCCCTCACAGATACGACTTTAGGGCCACCCTCCACCCCTCACAGATACGACCTCAGGGCCACCCCTCACAGATACGACCTCAGAGCCACCCTCCACCCCTCACAGATCCGACCTCAGGGCCACTCCCCACCCCTCACAGATCCGGCCTCAGGACACCCCCCCAGGTCGGTCCCCTCCCCACAGGGCCCCCCCAGCCTCCTCTCCCCCATCTCACAAGAGGAAGCTCATGGCGATCGCTGCGAGGCGAGCGCCGGGCCCAGGGAAGCGACAGCCCCTCCCTCGCCCCGCGCATCAGATCTCGCGAGAGTTCGGGAAGGGGCGGGGCTTCCCTGGAGAGGGGGCGGGGCCTCGTGGGTAGGGTGAGATGCTTAAGCGGGGTTTTAACAGAGGGGGCGTGGCTTAAGGCGAGGGGCGGGGCCATAGTCGTGGGGCGACGCCCGGAGCGGGGGGCGGTGCTGTGTGGGCCTGGGGACCCTCAAACCCCTCTCTCCAAGGGCCTGGGGACCCTCAGAGCCCCTCCCAAGGGCCTGGGGACCCCCACACTCCCTACTCAAGGGCCTGGGGACCCTAACCCCAGCTCTAAATCCAGTCCCAGCCCCACTCCCAGCTCAAACCCCAATCCCACAGCGAGCCACACCTCTGATCCCACCCCTAATCCCAGCTCTAACTCTAGTCTGAGCTCTAACCCTAATCCTGTAGTTAATCCTAATCCCACGGTTAGCCCTAGCTCTGATCCAAGAGCCAATCTGAGTTTGAACCTCAGTCTCTAACTCTAATCTCACATTTACCCCCAACTCCAATCCCAGCCCCGATTTCAGCTCTAACCCCACTCTCATAGCACTAACTCTGATCCCAGTCCCAGCTCTAACCCTAATTCCTGCTCTAACCTCAGTCCCAGCTCTAACCCCACACTCAACCCTAATCCCAGATGTAATCCAAATCCCATATGTAGCCCCATCCCCAGCTCTAACCCTAATGCCACAGCTCTAACTTTGATCGAAGTCCTAATCCCAGCCCCATCCCATCCCTAGTCCCAGTTCTAACCTCAATCCCAGCCCCTATCCCATCCCTAATCCCAGCTCTAGCCCCTATCCTAACCCTCAACCCAGCCCTCATCCTAATCTTACAGCCCTAACTCCAGCCCCAATCCCGTCTATAACCTAATCACGAGTTCCAGCTCTAGTCCCAATCCTAGACATAACCCTAATCCCTAACTCTGATCCAAATCCCAATCCCAGCCCGTATCCCATCCATAATCCGAGGTCTAACCTCACTCCCATCACCAATCCCAGCTCTAATCACTGTCCCACCCCCAAACTCATCTCTAATTCCAGCTCTAACCTCAATCCCATCCCTTATCCCATCCCTAATTCTAGCTCGAACCTCAATCCCAGCCCCTACCCAATCCCTAATCCCAGCTCTAGCCCCTATCCCAACCCTCATCCCAGCCCTCACTCTAATCCTACAGCTCTAACTGCCATTCCAGCCCAGTCCCAGCTCTAACCCTGCCACAAACCCCCAGTCACGAATCCAGCTCTAGTCCCAATCCCTAAAACCATAACCCTAATCCCTAACTCTGATCCAAATCCCAACCCCAGCTCCTATCCCATCTCCAATCCCAGCACTAACCGCCGTCCCACCCCCACTCCCATCCCTAATTCCAGCTCTAACCCCAATCCCAGCCCCAATCCATTCTCCCGCCAAACCCCTTGGCCACGCCCACCAATGGACACGCCCTCGTTTAACCACGCCCCCTTCCCATTGGCCCCGCCCCGCCTCATGCAACCCGCGGCTGCTCTTGCAGCCGCCTCGGAGCAGCCAATCAGCGCCGCCGTGCCCAATTCGGGAGAGGAAGCCCCGCCCACTCCCCCATTCACGCTCTTCCCCTATCGCCCCGCCCCCTTTCTCCTCTCCACCAATCGCGGCCGCCCTCCTCCCGCCAGGCCCCGCCCCTTCGATCGACGTCGCAGTCCATTGGCTGCAGGAAGGGAGGGGGCGTGGCCTCTTGCTATATAAGGCCGCGCTGCGCGGCGTGCACGCCTCACTGCTACGGTTCCGTTGTTCCGGTTGCCGCCGCCGTTGCCATGGCGACCGCGCTGTGCCCGCTGCGCGCTCTAGGCCGCGCCGCCCCACGGAGCCGCCGCCTGCACCTCAGCAGCGCCAGGTACGGGGCTGGGACGAGATAGAGGAGAGGAGGGGGGCGGTACCTGCACCGGCGGGGCCGAGCCGAGCCCCCAGCGGCCGCCGAGCGCGGTGCAGGCTGATGAAATCCCGCGCCCGCCTTGCGTGGGGCAGCGGCTCCGGGGGCGCCGCCTCCTCCCGAGGGGCCCGAGATCATGCTCCCCTGAGGGACCGCATCCCCCCTGCATGCTCCCCTCTACTCCCGAGGGAATCCCCATCCCTAGGTGTCCCCATTCCCTAGCCCCCCCTTGCTGCCCCCCCCCCCCCCGATCCCCTCCCCAAGGGGGTGCTCGCCCCCCCCCCCCCGATCCCCTCCCCAAGGGGGTGCTCGCCCCCCCCCCCCCCGATCCCCTCCCCAAGGGGGTGCTCGCCCCCCCCCCCCCCCCGATCCCCTCCCCAAGGGGGTGCTCGCCCCCCCCCCCCCGATCCCCTCCCCAAGGGGGTGCTCGCCCCCCCCCCGATCCCCTCCCCAAGGGGGTGCTCGCCCCCCCCCCGATCCCCTCCCCAAGGGGGTGCTCGCCCCCCCCCCCCCAAATCCTCTCCCCAAGGGTCCCCCCCATCGCACTCCCTACTCCCCTAAGGGTCCCCACAGCCCCTCAAGGACTCCCCCTCATCACCTTCCCCCGTTCACATCCCCTCCTGCCTGGGGGTCCACATCCTCCCCCAGAGCTCCCCCCTCCTCCAGGGGGCTCCCCTCCCCCTAGAGACCCCCTCGCATCCCCCTAAGTGTCTCCTATCTGCCTCCTGTCTCTCCTCTCTATTCTCCTCACCCAGTCCCCCCTGCACACCCAGTCCCCCATAGGGCCCCCGGTTTGAGCAGTGAGGGAGGGATGGGGGTCCCCTACCCTCTGGGTACCAAACCAGACCCCCCCGCGGCTCTGTTCCCCTCTCTTTGGGTCCCCGAGCTCTTATTTTCCTCCCTTGGTTTTCACATCAGTGCTCGGGGCTTCTCCCTCTCCTTACCTCTTGGTGTGAGGGGTCCCTAGTTTAATGAATTCTCCTTTCCCGATATTGCCAGGTACCTGTAATAATTCCTTTGACCTCCGAATTCTCCTGGGGAAGCTAAAATAAGAATTAGCGGTCACCCGAAATAAAAATGAGCTCGGTCAGTGGCTGAGCTGGCGTGGGATCAGTGGTGGTTGGATAGGGTGACTGCTGTTAGGGAATGAAATAATGTTTCATTCCCGGTACATGGGGAAAATATTTGAGTAGGTCAGAGATTAAGGAAGCACAAGAGATTCTCCTCATCTGTGAGGAGGAGTTTGGGAACAAAGTGGTGCACTGGGGCTCTCCTGTGCTGGCAGGAGTGCAGAGTGTTTCTTCCCAAGCTTCAGGGTCAGGGTTGTGCCTGGGGAAGGAGAGAAAACCGTGGTGAGGGACTGAGTGGGAAACCCTAGCAGGAGAAGGTCCCTACACCAGGCAGCTGGGACTTGAGAAGAAACTCCAACGATTCATCTCCCGTAGGACAGCCTGGTGCATGGAGGGTTGGGATCTGTGCCAGCCTTTCTTTCTCCTGAGGGTCTGTCCTCTCCCGTATCCCTACGGCAAGTAGAGTAGCTGGTGGAGTTGTGATGCGTGTGGCTTCGGGAAGTAAATGACGAATGCACTGCAGGAGCAGCTCTGCCTGCTCTGCTTCGGAGGCAGAAATAACTGCGCAAGGTGCTTGGTGTGAGGCCTTGCAGCACGGCAAGTCTGGACGTGAAGCTTGTGAAGGTGAATCCTCGCACAGAGGGGCTGGTGAGTGACGTTGGAATGAGTTAGAATGGGAACGTGAAGGGAAGGTACGAGGAGCTGGGAGCGAGGACTGGCAGCCTTCCCCTCCCAGGCCAGCCTTTCCATATACTGCAGGGTGTCCAGTTGCCTGGAATGTGTCTGGCAGTGGCTGCATATTCCTGTTACGGATTTAGACCCGGAATGTGTGTGAGGAGCTGTTCCGAGGGGCTTGGAGATGTAGATGCCCTTCTGCTTCAGCTGGAGGCTGTCAGGATGGGAGCAAACTGTGTCCCCTAGCCCGGCTTTAGCAGCCTCAGGGGTGACTGGAGCGGTGGCAGCGGTTGCTTGAGCAGGAGAGGACATGGGACCAGCTTGTGTGAGCTTTGTGCTGTACTAGATCATAGAACCACCAGGTTGGAAAAGACCCATCAGATCATCGTGTCCAACCATTCCCATCAATCACTAACCCATGTCCCTCAGGACATCATCTACCCGTCCCTTAAACCCCTCCAGGGAAGGGGACTCAACTCCCTCCCTGGGCAGCCTCTGCCAGGGACCAATCACCCTTTCTGTGAAATATTTTTTCCTGATGTCCAGCCTGAACCTCCCCTGGTGGAGCTTGAGGCCATTCCCTCTCGACATGTCCCTTGGGAGAAGAGCCCAGCTCCCTCCTCTCCACAACCTCCTCTCAGGGAGTTGCAGAGAGCAATGAGGTCTCCCCTCAGCCTCCTCTTCTCCAGGATAAACACCCCCAGCTCCCTCAGCCGCTCCTCGGAATCCTTGTTCTCCAGCCCCCTCCCCAGCTCCGTTCTCTTCTCTGGACTCGCTCCAGAGCCTCAACATCCTTCTGGTGCTGAGGGGCCAGAACTGACCCCAGGATTCAAGGAGCGATGTCACCAGTGCTGAGATGGTCCAAGTTGGGATTTGTAGGGGAGTAGATCTCCAGGAATGGCCCTTGGAACAGGGCTATAAACGAAGACCGACACAGCGTCATTTGGAGTAAAGGTGCAACAGGCATGTCTAGAGCTCGAAGAGCTGCTTCTGCCCTGGATTCCGTGTTTTCTGGTCTGGGTTGCACAGAGCTTGGATTTGAAGGTGCTAACGATGCTGACTGCTTGGGTAACGCTCTCTCTGTTGCAGAAACGAGGCGGTCGTGATTTCTGGAAGGAAGCTGGCCCGGCAGATCAGACAGGAAGCTCGTCACGAGGTCGAGCAGTGGGTAGCAGCTGGAAACAAGAGACCTCACCTCAGCGTCGTTCTTGTCGGAGAAAATCCAGCGAGTCACTCCTACGTACTGAACAAAACCAAAGCTGCGGCTGATGTCGGTACGTCCTGCACTGCGTTCTGAAATAGTGAACGACGTAGCTGGTTTATCTTGCTTTAGTTTGGAGCTCTCTGTGCTGAAGGCTGGGGGAAATGTTCTGGGATGTGCCTCCCTGGCAGCTTTTCCCCTCAGCTGCACAGCAGCCGATGCTTGTTCTTTAGGGCAACACCAGGCTCTGTAGTTGGGATTTGCAGCCTTCCCAGGGTGATAAAAGCACGGGAAAGGCTCCAATTTGCCTTCACTCCTCCACTGCCTGAGATGTGATCGTTGCTCGGCAGCCTCTGATTCCTTCCAGTCTTGTAAGCTGAGGTCCTGCCAGGTTTGCTCTGGAGGAAATGTCCTGAAAAGGCTTAGAGGTAATAAATGGTTTCATTTTATTATGGGTTGTCTGCTGCTGATGCCACCTTTGGAGCTGAGAGTTTTTAGCCAGTGTCTCCTCACTGTGTCAAGAGGCCCCACAGGATGAGTGGTTACACTTCGGGTTTCTCCCAGCCCTCCCTGGCTTGGAGGTTCCCTGCTTTCCAATAGTCGTTTGCGGGTCATCAGACCAATACTGATGGTCCTTAATCAAACCTCACAAGGCTCAGGAAGGTCTCCAGCCTGGAAGGTGCTGGCAGCTGCACAAAGCCTACGGTCTTTGGTGTGTGTCTACCAGATTTAATAAAATAATGAAATGGGGCAGCTTAAATCTGCAGGGATTAAGGACGTTGCTCTCCTGCTTGTGCACACGAGGTTCTAATGTGGTGCTTTCAATGATCCCGCAGGAATCAGCAGTGAAACCATCCTCAGGCCAGCCTCTGTTACTGAAGAGGAGCTACTGGATTTGATCAGCAATCTCAATAATGATGCCAATGTGGATGGGCTGTTGGTGCAGCTGCCCTTACCAGGTGAGTAGCGAGATCTCTACCTGTTTCCCTTTTACATAAAGCTTTTCAGGGTTTGCCTGAGCCAGAAGCAGTAGCAGGGACTGTCCTGTTGCACCAGAGGTGGCACTCTGCCACAAGAAAGAGTGAAGAAGCCCATGCAGCTCCTCCATCCTGCCGCTGCCTGTATAAATTAAATTGCTGGGGGCCACAGAAATCTGTTCTCTTGTGGGGATTGTCAGCTTCCAGAGCCAGAAGCTTGAACTTGGTTGTGACAATGAGGCTGTCCAAAATTTTTCTTTGCACCAGTGGTGCTGTAGTCCCAGTGGTTTGAGTCCCTTTCTGCTGGGGACTGTTGGCCTTGAGCTCACCGAATTCTTGAGTAGTTTTAGGCTTTGCAAACTCTGACAGGGCTGGTGCTGTGGGTCAGGTCTCTGGCCGACTGACTGCAAAACAGGTTTTTGACTGGTCCTTGGGGTTAAAAGCTTTCTGTTCTCTTCCAGAACATATCGATGAGCGCAAGATATGCAACGCTGTGAGTCCGGACAAAGACGTCGATGGCTTCCATGTGATAAACGTGGGGCGCATGTGCCTTGACCAGTACTCCATGCTGCCTGCTACTCCCTGGGGAGTGTGGGAGATCATCAAGAGGACTGGTGAGCTGCTGCTGCGCTATTTGGCTGCTGTCTGCTGTGTAACTACTGCTTGTGTTTGTTTTAAAACTCCTTTTTGCCCTCTGCAGGCATCCCAACGCTGGGAAAGAATGTGGTGGTGGCTGGCAGGTCAAAGAACGTGGGAATGCCCATTGCCATGTTGCTGCACACGGACGGCAGGCACGAGCGCCCGGGAGGTAGGAGCTCGTTGGCCTTGGAGCCCTTCGTGCCACGTTGTCCTCTGTAGGCTCCTAAACTAGTGGGTCCTTGTCCTCTTCCATACCAGACCCTGCCCTCTAGCTCCATACGCTGTTCCCTCGGGTTTATCAGGCTCTGGTGTTCCCGATAAATACACGGATGGTTTTGAAGGGGAGGGTTTAGAGAAGTGGCTGGGTTTGGGTAGTACGAGGGAATTAAACCTCTGTGTAACCGCTCTTGCAGGCGATGCCACAGTCACAATATCCCACCGCTACACTCCCAAGGAGCAGCTGAAGCAGCACACGATCCGCGCTGATATCGTGGTAGCGGCAGCAGGTAGGACCCGGCTCTAACAGCGCAGGCGAGGGTGCTGCCGGGTGTTTCTGATAGGAATCTGTGCTTGCAGGAGACGATCATTGATCACTGATAGGAATGGTTGGACTCGATGATCCGGTGGGTCTCTTCCAACCTGGTTATTCTATGAGCAGAGGAGAAAAAAATACTGAGGTAGCATCTGCTTACCTAGAGACAGCCAGAAGGCTGAGGGAGAGCTGCAGCGCCATCTCCTGAGCACAAGGCATCACTCAGAGGATTGCTTCTCTCCAAGTGTGGAGGAGGCTCATCAGCAGAGGATCTGGACTGTTTGGCAGCAGAATCCGGGTGTGAGCCAGTGGAGAAGGATGGGAGAAAATGTGGTTTGTTCAGTTCTGGGCCCCTCAGCACAAGAAGGATGTTGAGGCTCTGGAGAGAGTCCAGAGAAGAGCAACGAAGCTGGTGAGGGGGCTGGAGAACAAGGATTCCGAGGAGCATCTGAGAGAGCTGGGGGTGTTTATCCTGGAGAAGAGGAGGCTGAGGGGAGACCTCATTGCTCTCTCCAACTCCCTGAGAGGAGGTTGTGGAGAGGAGGGAGCTGGGCTCTTCTCCCAAGGGACAGGACGAGAGGGAATGGCCTCAAGCTCCACCAGGGGAGGTTCAGGCTGGACATTAGGAAAAAATATTTCACGGAAAGTGTCATTGGTCCCTGGCAGAGGCTGCCCAGGGAGGGGGTTGAGTCACTTTCTCTGGAGGGGTTTGAGGGACGGATGGACGAGGTGCTGAGGGACATGGGTTAGTGATTGATGGGAATGGTTGGACTCGATGATCCAATGGGTCTTTTCCAACCTGGTGAATCTATGATTCTATGAAATGGGGAATGAAGAGGCCAAGTGCTGGAAAAACCAAGAGTGTTGTTGGAGTGGAAGTTGTTGATGCACGTAATGATGACAGAAGTGCTGCGAGCAGAAATGTAAATTACCAAAGGCCGTCGGCAGATGGGAGGAAGGCTTGTATGAAAGAGTTAACTAAGTGTGGGAAGCAGTATGTAGGAGAACCAGACGGACACACCCCTCCCTGAAAGGGAGGAGCAGCCCCAAACTGCTGTTTCTTGCTCCTTTCTCCCTGTCTTGTTGGGGTTTCTACAGCCCTGGGTGAAGCCAGGCTGGGCCGGGGCCCTGCTCCAGTAGAGCAAAAACACGGCTGGAGCTGCATGAACACACAGCCACAGACTTCTGAGCTGGAAGGCTTCAACTTGGAGAGGATGCTTTGCTCCAGCTGCTTTGCCAGGCCTCTTTCTGTGGGTGGATTCCATCTTTTTATGCTCTAAATTTATATGTAACCGCTCAAATATCCGACTGAGCTAAACTTCAAGGAGCAGCGTGGGATTGTGCAGCTGTGGGTAGATTTCCAGATGAAGTTTGGAGGAGCAAGGGGACTGTTTAGCAGCACCCTCAGCATGTGGTTCTCTTCTTCCCACAGGGATACCCAACCTGATCACAGCCGATATGATCAAAGAAGGAGCTGCGGTTATCGACGTGGGAATAACGAGAGTGCAGGATCCTGTCACCGCCAGATCGCGGCTAGTTGGGGATGTGGATTTTGAAGGTATGGAAAGGCCCTGCAGCTCGTTCCCGGAGCATTAAACACCTAGGATGCTCTATACACAGCCAGATTGCTTTGCTTCTACTCCAATTCATCACTTGTATCCCTATTTTTAAGTAAAAACACGCAGAACGTGCCTTCTGCCTTGCTGTGCACTGGCTGTCCTTGCCGCTGCGTGCCTGGCACAAGGCACTGGAGCTTCCTGTTGCAAGAAAGAGAGGGTGAATATTCAGGCTTTGTATTTTATTTGCGCCCACATTTAGTCTTGGACTTGACCTCTCTGTGCTCTTAAATCCAGCCATTATACCTTGATTTTTGCTTTCCCCCAGCTTGCGCTTTGCAGGGGATACACAGAGGGTGGTGTGCTCTGTCCTGCCCTGGAAAACAGGAAAAAAAACCATCCACCTTGAGCAAACTGTTCCTCAGTTTGTAATCTTGAAGGGGTTTTAGCGGTGTTAGAGTGGTTACAGCTCCCTGCTACCCGCCCTGTGGTAGGTGTGGCTGCTCTGGATTTGCATTCTAAGCTTTGGCTGCGCTTCCTGCAGGCGTGAAGAAGAAAGCCAGCTACATCACTCCAGTCCCCGGAGGAGTCGGGCCCATGACGGTCGCCATGCTGATGAAAAACACCATCATCGCTGCCAAGAAGCTGTTGAAACCCAAAGAACTGAAAGCTTTAACCGCTTAAGGTGGGACTCAGCCCTGCCGGTGACATTCCACACTTGACTCCCAAACAGGCCGATAGAAAATGCAATCTTTTAATTTATTGTACCGGAAGCGGAGTTTCTGAGGTCGTAGATATTTATTTGAAGCTGAAGCATGCGCGAAGTAGCTCTACTAAGGTGTAAGTGTCTGCGCTCCTGGCCTTACTCGTGCTAGCGCAGCCGCTTTGCGGTTTAAGCCTCTTGTAGGAAGCTGCCCCTGCTCTTGCAGGGCCCGGGCAGCAGTTGGGACCCTGAATCTGTGGCTCCCTGGGAGCTCCGGGCGATCCCCTGGGAAGCAGAGAGCGCTGCTCTGCGCTGCAAATCAACGGCCTTCATGGTTCTGTTCTCACAAATGCTCAGTCTGCCTGGACTGCTTACATTTGACTCACACAAAGTCTCCGCTCTGGAGGTGTTCAGGGAGAGTTAAACTCTTCTGGAGGATTTTTTTTTTTGTTTGTTTTACTTGGAAAAAAAGCCCTGTGTCTGTTCCCAGCCTGTGCGGGGCCCTGGGCAGCAGCAGATCTGTTGTAACAAGTTCTTCTAGTGTGCAGCTAAGCTGGGTTTTGCTATTGGAATGGTGACTTTATTTTTAAAAGCCTGTTTTCTAACCAAAGAAAGCTGGGGCGGGGGCTGTTGGTGTCTGCGCTGGGCACGCAGAAGGGTTCCTGGGCTGCTTGTCAAGCAGACGAGTACTTAGTGATTAACGCAGGCTAGCTCGAAATAAAGTATGAGAGGAAAAAAAAAAACAATTTGTCCTGGAATTATTGCTTCCCAACTGTTTCCTAACAACATCCCCATGACAGAGTAAATGCGTGTGACCGCAGACTCTACTTACCTGTTGAATATGAACCTTACCTGGGACTGTGATGCCTCAGGCAGGGTGGAAGAATTTACACTGACCAGGTCGTCAGGCTTGAAATAGAGCAAAAGAAAAAGAATCCATCTAGCAAAAAGGAGTAAAAGGAACAGGGTTGAGAGCAGTGCTGCAGATCAGGGTCTCAACTGCAGCTGGGCTTAGCCTGTGGGAGGAAAAAAGCCTCGGAAAAGCCACGGTGCTGTTGGAAAAAAAGGTAGTGAGAGCTGAGCAGAGCTGAATGCAGCTCAGTAACCACGCTGGAACCCAACCTGCTCCCTTCCCTTCCTTTCCGGGAGGTCTAAAAGGTAGTGGGGAGTGGGAAGAGCCCTTTGTGTAGCTGAAACACCAACAGACCAAGCACAAAGCAGCTGAACACGAGCCTGAACGCGTGATAGGTGGTGGGGGACACCCCCTTGCTCCTCTCCTCCTGCTTATGAGGCGCTTGCTGTGAAACCAGGTGCGAATAACCGGGACTGAGGAGATAAAAGGGAGAGCAAAGCCCCTCGCCCTGGGCTGGTGGAGCAGAGAGAGGCCCCGCGTTCAGCACCACCTGCCATGGACAGCGCCCCGCGGGGTGGTGGAGAGAGGGAAGGGAACGGAGAGAGATGGGAGAGGGGAAGGGAAGGGAACGGAGAGAGATGGGAGAGGGGAAGGGAAGGGAACGGAGAGAGATGGGAGAGGGGAAGGGAAGGGAACGGAGAGAGATGGGAGAGGGGAAGGGAAGGGAACGGAGAGAGATGGGAGAGGGGAAGGGAAGGGAACGGAGAGAGATGGGAGAGGGGAAGGGAAGGGAACGGAGAGAGATGGGAAAGGGGAAGGGAAAGGAGAGAGATGGGAGAGGGGAAGGGAACGGAGAGAGATGGGAGAGGGGAAGGGAAAGGAGAGAGATGGGAGAGGGGAAGGGAAAGGAAAGGAGAGAGATGGGAGAGGGGAAGGGAAGGGAAAGGAGAGAGATGGGAGAGGGGAAGGGAACGGAGAGAGATGGGAGAGGGGAAGGGAAAGGAGAGAGATGGGAGAGGGGAAGGGAAGAGAAAGGAGAGAGATGGGAGAGGGGAAGGGAAGGGAACGGAGAGAGATGGGAGAGGGGAAGGGAAGGGAAAGGAGAGAGATGGGAGAGGGGAAGGGAAGGGAACGGAGAGAGATGGGAGAGGGGAAGGGAAGGGAACGGAGAGAGATGGGAGAGGGGAAGGAAACGGAGAGAGATGGGAGAGGGGAAGGGAAGGGAACGGAGAGAGATGGGAGAGGGGAAGGGAAGGGAAGGGAGAGAGATGGGAGAGGGGAAGGGAATGGAGAGAGATGGGAGAGGGGAAGGGAAGGGAACGGAGAGAGATGGGAGAGGGGAAGGGAAGGGAAGGGAGAGAGATGGGAGAGGGGAAGGGAATGGAGAGAGATGGGAGAGGGGAAGGGAAGGGAAGGGAGAGAGATGGGAGAGGGGAAGGGAATGGAGAGAGATGGGAGAGGGGAAGGGAAGGGAACGGAGAGAGATGGGAGAGGGGAAGGGAAAGGAGAGAGATGGGAGAAGGGAAGGGAAGGGAAAGGAGAGAGATGGGAGAGGGGAAGGGAAGGGAACGGAGAGAGATGGGAGAGGAAAAGGGAAGGGAATGGAGAGAGATGGGAGAGGGGAAGGGAAGGGAGAGAGATGGGAGAGGGGAAGGGAAAGGAGAGAGATGGGAGAAGGGAAGGGAAGGGAAAGGAGAGAGATGGGAGAGGGGAAGGGAAGGGAACGGAGAGAGATGGGAGAGGGGAAGGGAAGGGAACGGAGAGAGATGGGAGAGGGGAAGGGAAGGGAACGGAGAGAGATGGGAGAGGGGAAGGGAAGGGAACGGAGAGAGATGGGAGAGGGGAAGGGAACGGAGAGAGATGGGAGAGGGGAAGGGAAAGGAGAGAGATGGGAGAGGGGAAGGGAAGGGAAAGGAGAGAGATGGGAGAAGGGAAGGGAAGGGAACGGAGAGAGATGGGAGAGGGGAAGGGAAGGGAACGGAGAGAGATGGGAGAGGGGAAGGGAAGGGAACGGAGAGAGATGGGAGAGGGGAAGGGAAGGGAACGGAGAGAGATGGGAGAGGGGAAGGGAAGGGAACGGAGAGAGATGGGAGAGGGGAAGGGAAGGGAACGGAGAGAGATGGGAGAGGGGAAGGGAAAGGAACGGAGAGAGATGGGAGAGGGGAAGGGAACGGAGAGAGATGGGAGAGGGGAAGGGAAGGGAAAGGAGAGAGATGGGAGAGGGGAAGGGAAGGGAACGGAGAGAGATGGGAGAGGAAAAGGGAAGGGAATGGAGAGAGATGGGAGAGGGGAAGGGAAGGGAGAGAGATGGGAGAGGGGAAGGGAAAGGAGAGAGATGGGAGAAGGGAAGGGAAGGGAAAGGAGAGAGATGGGAGAGGGGAAGGGAAGGGAAAGGAGAGAGATGGGAGAGGGGAAGGGAAAGGAGAGAGATGGGAGAGGGAAAGGGAAGGGAACGGAGAGAGATGGGAGAGGGGAAGGGAAGGGAACGGAGAGAGATGGGAGAGGGGAAGGGAAGGGAACGGAGAGAGATGGGAGAGGGGAAGGGAAGGGAATGGAGAGAGATGGGAGAGGGGAAGGGAAAGGAGAGAGATGGGAGAGGGAAAGGGAAGGGAACAGAGAGAGATGGGAGAGGGAAAGGGAAGGGAAAGGAGAGAGATGGGAGAGGGGAAGGGAAGGGAACGGAGAGAGATGGGAGAGGGGAAGGGAAGGGAAAGGAGAGAGATGGGAGAGGGGAAGGGAAGGGAACAGAGAGAGATGGGAGAGGGAAAGGGAAGGGAAAGGAGAGAGATGGGAGAGGGGAAGGGAAGGGAAAGGAGAGAGATGGGAGAGGGGAAGGGAAGGGAAAGGAGAGAGATGGGAGAGGGGAAGGGAAAGGAGAGAGATGGGAGAGGGGAAGGGAAAGGGGAGAGATGGGAGAAGGGAAGGGAAAGGAGAGAGATGGGAGAGGGGAAGAGAAGGGAACGGAGAGAGATGGGAGAGGGGAAGGGAAGGGAAAGGAGAGAGATGGGAGAGGGGAAGGGAAAGGAGAGAGATGGGAGAGGGAAAGGGAAGGGAACAGAGAGAGATGGGAGAAGGGAAGGGAAGGGAACGGAGAGAGATGGGAGAGGGGAAGGGAAGGGAACGGAGAGAGATGGGAGAGGGAAAGGGAAGGGAACAGAGAGAGATGGGAGAGGGGAAGGGAAAGGAGAGAGATGGGAGAGGGAAAGGGAAGGGAAAGGAGAGAGATGGGAGAAGGGAAGGGAAGGGAACGGAGAGAGATAGGAGAGGGGAAGGGAAGGGAACGGAGAGAGATGGGAGAGGGAAAGGGAAGGGAAAGGAGAGAGATGGGAGAGGGGAAGGGAAGGGAAAGGAGAGAGATGGGAGAGGGGAAGGGAAGGGAAAGGAGAGAGATGGGAGAGGGGAAGGGAAGGGAACCGAGAGAGATGGGAGAGGGGAAGGGAAAGGAGAGAGATGGGAGAGGGAAAGGGAAGGGAACGGAGAGAGATGGGAGAGGGGAAGGGAAGGGAACGGAGAGAGATGGGAGAGGGGAAGGGAAGGGAACGGAGAGAGATGGGAGAGGGGAAGGGAAGGGAATGGAGAGAGATGGGAGAGGGGAAGGGAAGGGAAAGGAGAGAGATGGGAGAAGGGAAGGGAAGGGAACGGAGAGAGATGGGAGAGGGGAAGGGAAGGGAACGGAGAGAGATGGGAGAGGGGAAGGGAAGGGAAAGGAGAGAGATGGGAGAGGGGAAGGGAATGGAGAGAGATGGGAGAGGGGAAGGGAAGGGAACGGAGAGAGATGGGAGAGGGGAAGGGAAGGGAACGGAGAGAGATGGGAGAGGGGAAGGGAAGGGAACGGAGAGAGATGGGAGAGGGGAAGGGAAAGGAACGGAGAGAGATGGGAGAGGGGAAGGGAAAGGAGAGAGATGGGAGAGGGGAAGGGAAGGCAACGGAGAGAGATGGGAGAGGGGAAGGGAAGGCAACGGAGAGAGATGGGAGAGGGGAAGGGAAGGGAAAGGAGAGAGATGGGAGAGGGGAAGGGAAGGGAACAGAGAGAGATGGGAGAGGGGAAGGGAAGGGAAAGGGAAAGGGATAGGGATGGGAAGGGAAAGGAGAGGGAAAGGGAAGGGAAAGGAGAGAGATGGGAGAGGGAAAGGGAAGGGAAAGGAGAGAAAGGCATAGAGGGGAAGGGATAAGGATGGGAAGGGATAGATATGGGGGAGGAAAAGGGATGGGAAGGGATAGAGATGGGGGAGAAAAAGGGATGGGAAGGGATAGAGATGGGGGAGAAAAAGGGATGGGAAGGGATAGGGATGGGAGAAGGAAGGGAGAGAGGTGGGACAGGGATAGTGTAGGGAAAGGGATAGGGAAGGTACAAGGAAGAGACAGGGAAATGGAGGGGATGGGGATGTGACAGGATGGGGTAGGAATGGGACAGGAGCAAGGAAGAGAAAGGAAAAGGAAAGGGATGGGATAGAGAGAGGAAAGGGAAGAGATAGGGAAGGGAAAGGACAAGGAAGGGGTAGGGATAGGATAGGGAAGGGAAGGGACATCCCAGCCGGATCCTTCAGAGAGGTTTTGGCTTCCCATGTGCCAAGTTTTCAATTGGCTTCTTTAACCAATGGAGAGAGATGGGAGAGGGGCACCACAATTCCTGTTGCTCATGTTCAGCTGCTGTTAACCAACACCCTAGGTCCTTTTCCTCCAGGCTGCTCTTTCCAAGCCTGGAATACTGCAGAGGAGCCCCAGGCGCTCCCATCATGGAGTGGGGGGACACACAGAAGCAGACCTGGCTGCTTAAACAATTTTTGGGATTTGGAGGGTCTGAGCTCACTCTCCTTCCCATGGAAGGAGCCCAACTCCTTTGCCATCAAGAGGATCCCAACATCAGGGAGCTGCAGCTCCGGTTCCCCCCGTCCCAGAGACAGCAGTGGGACCCCAGCATCCCCCTCACCTCCCGAGACCGCAACCAGCACCAACAGTTCTTTCCTAAGGAAATAATTTATTGGCTTAACAGTCGAACAACTCTGAGTGTCCATGGCCACAGCAAAGGGCTGGCAACCATAGAATTTCTAAAAACACCAGTGCTAACAATAAGAAAAAGCCCCATCGGAGAGGTCAGACGTGGGAGTTACAGCAGGGACTGAAAAAACAAGATTGGGATTCTCCCAGCTGCTGCCTAAAATGAAGCCAATGCTGCTCAGAAAGCTAAAAAAAAAAGAAGAAAAAGATGCAAAAGCACCAATCAAAGCGTTGGTCCCAAACCCAAGCAGCTTCTTCCATCTCCATGTTTGATCCCGATCTCCAAATAGGTCCTTCGTGTAGTTTATTTCTTAGGAATGCTGGTGGATCTGTGAATCTCGCACAGCTGGGGGACCCGGAGAGACCAAAGGCCACTGGAGACAGGCGCTCGCTGGCTTTCCAGGTTAAGGCATCGCCCTGGAGGCTCCTGTTTCAAGAGGAGGACGTGCCAACAGTGCCAAGAATTCTTTGTTCGCAGCGGGACAGAAAGAAAAAATGGGAAAATATCGAACTCCTAAAGGCACAACTTTGGGAAAAACAGAACTTTCTGAAGCCTTCAGCCTCGCTCGGTGTGAACAACCCCAAATCCCCCGCAGCTCCTCCCTCCCACTGAACTTTCCCAATGCTTGGAATCATCCTGCTCTGCGCCAAGGGAGCAAGATCCACGGTTCTGGGGGGGATTCCCGAGGCGATTTCTGCAAGAGGGCAAGGGAGGGATCTTAGCACATGCCTCCAGGGCTCGATTTTCCTTTTTTCTCTGTGCTTTTCATCTTTTTTGCCTTTTTTTCCCCTCTCTTTTTGAAAGTGAAGGGGTTGGAGCTTGTGCTGAGACTCAGGCACAGCGATTCTAAAGGCATCTGAGCTGCAGGTCCGTGGAAATCTGTTGGCTGGCGCAATGTTCCGGCTGCTTTAACAACAAAATCCCTCAGGGGGTTGATTTTCTCTCTTTAAAATCCAGACGGAGCAAAACCAGCGGAGACTTCAGAGATTTAAGCAACCTGCCTGCCCCATCTCCCACCCTCTTATTTCTCAAAGACATCAAATGATCCAAAAACAGTTTAAGGATGAAGAAAATCCCCTCAAAAAAGCGAAAAGAGGAGCTTGCTGGGTGCTGATGGGGATCGAGTGAGAGGTTTGGGATGGAAAGAAACGTCTCTGTGAGCGGATCCCTCTGTGTAAGAGTTTCCTGAGCAGGTCTAAAAGCAGAAATGCGTAAGAAAGTTCTTCCCAGTCCATTGTTTTCATAGAAAAAGGAATAAATACTCTTCATCGCTCACGCATTCATCTGCTCTCAGGTCAGGACCCTGCCCCTTCCTCGGCTTCTTTTGTTGACTGAAATCCTTCAGGAGCTCCTCTGAGGGTACAAAAAGATCCCTGAAGCTGGAGAAGGGCTTGGGACACACGTGGAGTCTCTTGGGCATGGAGGTCGAAGGCCGCGTTGCTTGCCCTCGCGTTATTGCTGAGCTGAACGAGGCCGGCAGCGCTGCTGGAAAACAAATGAGGCATCGCCTTTGGGGTTTTTTTGTGCTAAAAGGGTGGCCGTCAGCTTTGTTCATCTCACCGAGGTAGAAGAAACTTGTCCCAGAGATAAGAAGTGTGGAAAGGAGATTCCAGGAGCGCCAGCCTGGAACAGTGAGGTGCAGCTGGGATGCAGGAGGTGGGACCTCGCCCGGGATGGGGATGGGGACCAGTTGGGTTTCAGCAGGAGAGAAAACTTCCCAGAGTGCAGGTGTTTGATCCGAGGCTCTGCTGAGCCCCACAGGTCCCTGTGCAACGTTCCCCGGCTCCGGGCAGAGGGCAGGGCTGGGGCACACGGAGCTGCTCTGTAACTGGAATATTTCAAGCTGGCAGTGACCAACACGCCAGCAGCTGGTGGGGCAACCCTGGCGCCCATCTGAGATGCCACACGGTCAAAACTCTCTGCTAGCCAATCCCCAACTGCCTCCGCTCCCTCCTGGATCCAAATTACCTGAGAGGCCAGCTCTGCCATCAGGCCCTAACCCAAAAATCTCTACAATTAGGCCCCCAACACTCGTTACTGGACACGTGATGTTGCCAGGGAAAAGCGGAGCAGATCCAGAACACCAGGAGGTGACAGCAAGCCAAAAATCTCAGTGGAGAGCTTTTGGGGTTGCTGCTACTGCTGCAATATTCCCAGGCACGTCAGACACTGGCTGGGATGTATGATCTAGCAGAGAGGAGTTTCAGCCAGGAGGAGAAGCCAGGGTCTGGGTGCGGAGGTGCCACCCGCAGCCCTAGAAGGTGTCTGGGGACTTGAGCAAAACTCAGCTTCGTTTCGGTGGGTGATGCAGTCAGAGTTGCAACGTGCAAGAGGCTGGCGGGACAGCCACGTGTGCTACCTAACGAGATTCAAAGAGGAAACAGCAACGGGTGCTGGGAACTGGTTCTTACAGCCTGAGAGAAGGTTTGCAACTGCTCTGCAGCTTCAGCCTCTTCCCATTGGCACTAGAATAGCCCTCGTCGCTACAGATGCTCTGCAGGCTGCTCCTCTCGTCCGAGTCACTCAGGCTGCTGCTGCTCCAGTCGAGGTCTGCAGGAAGCTCATCCGTGCTCTCCACGTCCACGTCCATCTCCTCTGCAGGAAGAAGGGTCAGCGTTACAGCGCGGCTGGTCAAAACTCTCGCCAGTCAGTCCTGCTCCACCCCGAGCAAGGGGTCTCACCTCTGTCCGAGTCCGAGTGCTCTGAAGAAACGGTGGATCCAATGCTGTCCATCCTTATCCTCTCCATCCCCAGCTTCTCCAGCTGCCTTTTCAGGTGCCGCTGCTCTCGCTGCAGCTGCTCGATTTGGTGTACGGCTTTCCTGTCGGAGTCTTCAAGCTTCTGTAAAGGAGGAGAGAGAAGGCAACCTGAGCTCCTTACCTCCATCCACACGTACCCACCACCACCACCACAGTTTTTTCGCTACCCGAGCGATCCAAACACATCCACGGGAAGCAGCCAAGGGGCTCCCAGCTTCCATGCGCTCAGGAAATCAAGCACATGAGCTTTATGGAGCAACTTTCATCCTTCTGCAAGCCAATAGACATGGAAACAGGGTGCCCTGAGGCTGCTAGAGAAGGCACATGAAGTTCAGCAGAGAGGGGAACATCCAAACAGTCAATGTGCACAGCTACACTAGGGCTGGAACATCTTCCTGATGTATTTTGAGAGTCTTTGATGTGCCAGAGCTCCTCTGCTTATCTGAACATTAGGAAAAGATTTTTCATGGAAAGGGTCATTGGTCCCTGGCAGAGGCTGCCCAGGGAGGGGGTCGAGTCCCCTTCCCTGGAGGGGTTTGAGGGACGGGTGGACGAGGTGCTGAGGGACGTGGGTTAGTGATTGATGGGAATGGTTGGACTCGATGATCCGGTGGGTCTTTTCCAACCTGGTGATTCTATGATTCTATGACCCAGCTGTTCCCTTCATCAAATCATAGAATTGCTAAGGTTGGAAAAGACCTCTCAGCTCGTCCAGTCCAACCATCACCCCAACCTCATTGTGCCAAATAAACCCAGTCCAGAAGTGCCACATCTACACAAGTTTTGAACCCCTTCTGGGATGGAGACTCCACCAGCCTCTGCCAGGGCTTCACCACTCTGCCAGTAAAGACATTTTTTCCAATATTGACTCTAAACCTCCCCTGGTGCACCTTGAGGCTATCTTCTCTCGTCCCATCCCTTATTCCTTGGAAGAAGAGCCCAGCACAACCTCACCACAACCTTCTTTCTGGGAGCTGCAGGGAGCGAAGAGGTCTCCTCTCAGCCTCCTCTTGTCCAGAATAAACACCCCCAGGTCTCTCAGCTGCTCCAAGAACCTCTGTTCTCCAGCCCCTTCCCCAGCCCCTTCCCCAGTTCCCTTCTCCAGACGCGCACCAGCCCCTCAAAGTCCTTCTTGGAGTGAGGGACCAGACTGAACCCAGGATTCGAGGTGCAGCCTCTCCAGCATCAAGCACAGGGGGTCGATCCCTTCCTTGCTCCTGCTGGCCACCCCATGGCTGATCCAAGCCAAGATGCCATTGCCCTTCTTGGCCACCTGGGCCACTGCTGGCTCACGTTCAGCTGCTGTTGACCAACATCCCAGGTCGTTTTCAACTGAGCAGCTTTCCAGCCGCTCCTCATCCTGCTTGAGGATCTCGACCTTCCCAGCCCCGCACCCTGGGTGCTGGTGCTGCTCTCAAAGCCACACTTGGTGGGACCCAGCACGGATGCAGCCTGGTTTTTTGCCCCTCCTGCTGCGGGTGGGTTCAGCGGCACCAAGCGAGTCCCCGCTCACCTTGATGTGCAGCTTGGCTCTGGTGAGCAAGCTCAGGGTGGTGTGCCTGCCGGCGTTGGGTCCCAGCGGCACCGTCCCCTTCAGCCTCTCCAGGCACAGCCGCAGGTGGGCACGCCTGCAAGAGATCACACCACACGCTGAGCGTACAGGTAGCGCTTCCCAGGCAACAGTCACAGAATCATAGAACTATTAGGTTGGAAAAGACCTTAGAGATCATCAACTCCAACTGCACCTGTCCAGTATTAAACCCACTGGATCATCGAGTCCAACCATCCCCATTAATCACTAAACCATGTCCCTCAGCACCTCATCCACCCGTCAGTTAAACACATCCAGGGACGGAGACTCCACCACCTCCTTGGGAAGCCTCTCTCGGTGCTTGAGAACCCTATTTGTGAAGAAATTCCTCCTAATGTCCAATCTAAACTTCCCCTGATGCACCTTAAGGCCATTCCCTCTTGTCCTATCGCCTGTCACTTGGGAGAAGAGACCAAAACCCACCTCTCTACAACCCTGCAAGTGCAGATAAGCAGGGAGCTTCAAAGCTGAGCTGAACCAGATGCCTCCCTACCCTCTGGCTGCTTCCATACACTAGGAGAAAGCTGCAGCCAGATAAGAGAGAAAGACCTGGGGGTGTTGGTTGACAGCGACTGAGTCAGCAGTGGCCCCGGTGGCCAAGAAAGCCAAGGGCATCTTGGCTTGGATCAGAAACGGCGTGGCCAGCAGGTCCAGGGAAATCACCTGGTCATTCTATGACTCTAATAGAACCTCTCTGACAATCACGCTCTGGCCAACCCCACCAGCAGAACCTGCAGGTGTTGGGATGCTGCTGGCAAGGAGCTACCAAACCCTTGACTTTTGGGTGAGGGCATCTATTTTTGGGGTTTTTCCTCCCAAAAAGCTTCCCTGCAGGGATGCTTGGCGGTCATCACCTTGCTCCACCAACAGCTGAAGCTCTCCAGGCTCCCACACAGCAGCAAACCCAGCGCAGCCCTTGGGAACGCTTCCTTTCCCTATATTTATCATAGAATCATAGAATCACTGCTCGAGGAAGTCCCTTTATCCGTGGATAACCACGATGCTCCCAGCATGCGCCTGGTTTCTCTCCCGCTCGCTGCTCCCAGATTTAGGTCACATTCTTGGGTATCGCTTGCAACATCTGCTACGGAAACACCCAACCGGCACGGGCAGCTGCAAACGGGTATTTTGCAAGTTCCTGCCTATCT
The DNA here is from genome assembly GCA_033459285.1 of Clamator glandarius. NCBI lineage: Eukaryota > Metazoa > Chordata > Aves > Cuculiformes > Cuculidae > Clamator > Clamator glandarius. The sequence goes on along the minus strand of JAUNZM010000651.1, from coordinate 136,758 downwards.
TGTTTTGGGCACGTTGGGATAAACAGGTATTTGCCTACACAAAATCCTTTCTCGATCGCAATGCAAACAAAACACAAGGACTGTGCTCTTCAGGTGAATCCCAAACACCGACAGGCTCACAGTCGAGCCGTTGCCAAAGTTATTTTCCTGAGTAGAGGCAGGAATTGCTTCCTGGAGCAGTGCAGACCTGTCCAACTGTGCCAGTCTGGCTTACAGGTGATTTCCCTGTGAGATAAATGGATAAGGAGCTGGCCCAGCTGCACTTTGCAAGAGCAAAAGTGAAATGTTCAGCTACCTCTGCTCAAAAGCTGGACACTGGCACTAGAAGGTGAATGGAAAATCCTAGCTGGCCTTGCCGAGCAGTGTCATAGAATCATAGAATCACCAGGTTGGAAAAGACCCACCGGATCATCGAGTCCAACCATTCCTATCAAACACTAACCCATGTCCCTCAGCACCTCGTCCACCCGTCCCTTAAACCCCTCCAGGGAAGGGGACTCAACTCCCTCCCTGGGCAGCCTCTGCCACTGCCCAATGACACTTTCCATGAAATATTTTTTCCTGATGTTCAGCCTGAACCTCCCCTGGTGGAGCTTGAGGCCATTCCCTCTCGTCCTGTCCCCTGTCCCTTGGGAGAAGAGCCCAGCTCCCTCCTCTCCACAACCTCTTTTCAGGGAGTTGGAGAGAGCAATGAGGTCTCCCCTCAGCCTCCTCTTCTCCAGGATAAACACCCCCAGCTCTCTCAGATGCTCCTCGGAATCCTTGCTCTCCAGCCCCCTCACCAGCTTCGTTGCTCTTCTCTGGACTCGCTCCAGAGCCTCAACATCCTTCTGGTGCTGAGGGGCCAGGACTGACCCCAGGATTCGAGGAGCGGTCTCACCAGGGCCGAGTCCAGAGGGAGAAGAACCTCCCTGGCCCTGCTGGCCACGCCGTGTCTGATCCAAGCCAAGATGCCCTTGGCCTTCTTGGCCACCTGGGCCCCTGCTGGCTCATGTTCAACCAACACCCCCAGGTCCTTCTCCTCCAGGCAGTTTCCAGCCAGACTTCTCCTAGTCTGGAGCTGCTCAGGGTTGTTTTTCCCCAAGGGCAGGACCCGGCATTTGGCCTTGTTCAACCTCATCCCGTTGGTCTCAGCCCATGGATCCAGCCTGTTCAGATCCCTTTGGAGCCTCCTGACCCTCCAGCAGACCCACACTTCCACCCAGCTTAGTGTCACCCGCAAACTTGCTAAGGGTTTGCTTGCTACCTTGCTTGTTTTGTGGGCAAAGGACCTGCTGAGCCCATCGTCCCATTTCACTGCACTTGTCCTCGTGAGAGATGCTGCTCCCGTTGCTCTCCCTCCTCACACCAAGTCAAATTATTCCTCGCGCTGGGGGCAGAGCCAACCAGCTTTGATCAAGGCCAAGATTTGATGAGATCTCCAAGAAGGAGCAAAGGAAGAAGTGGTGCACGATCACTACTCGGAACACATCAGCCGCCCTGTTCGAAGGGGCGGAAAAGACGGAGCATTTACTGCCTTTGCTTGTGCAACGTTCCCAAACGGATTTCAACACAGCTCCGGTTTGGACAAGGCAGCAGCAAAAGTGATGCAAGGCCGCTCTGCAAATTCTCTTGGTCTTTTCTAGCAAGGAATGAATGGCCCTGACCTTCACAAACACTTGGGATACTCAGGACACGGGCAGTTCTGCCTCCTGAGATCCCAAACCAGTCAAGTTCACACCAGTCCTGGCAAGGATGGAGCTGTGGCCAAGCTGTGCCTAGAAAAATCACGGCTGATCAATGACTCAAGAGCTTCTTCCAGCTGGGTGATGCTGACCACACCACTAACAAACCCCTCAAAGCCACCTCAGCTCCCTGACCCCGGTTCTGCCAGCCTGGAAAAGCAGTGATTCACCCAAACCCAGCTCCTACCAAGCTCCCAGCACTGACCTGTTCTTTTCCATCTCATTGTGCGTTGACCTGGAAAAGAAAGAACAAGTTATCAACCCTTCAATCTGCCTGGGAGCCCCGTAGCCAGGAGCAACACGCGGCCTTTGGAAAACTTGAAAATCTCAGGGGCTTCCAGAGCCACTTGGTACCCCAGGGATGGCAAAAAAGGTGGAAGGGACACAGACAGCCCGGGGCAAGAAATGAAATTGTGGGATAAATGGCAGTAAAAAGGCTATTAAAACCATAAAATGGGGTTTTAATGTGGAGAAGCCCCAGGCTGGTGGCAGAGTTGGGGGAATCGGAGTCCTGAGAGCCCCTGTGTGCACAGGGACAGGGCTGATCCCGCTGATCTTGGAGTGGGAAGCTGCTCTGTTACAGCACCAAACAGACCCCAGCCTCGCTCAGGAACACAGCTGGATTGCAGAGAGCGCAGGGTTTGATTGAAAGCAGCTTTAGAAAGCAGCTTCTCGCACAAGAAGGGCACGGAAAGCATGGGGAGAGCTGGCAATTCCCAGCACGGGAGGTAAGGAGGTGACGGCTCAGCGCTTGCTGCCATCAGCTTTTTGGTGGTTGCACAGGACCCGACTGGTCACTCCTCACACCAGGAGGATTTGCACCCAGCCGGGATGGAATTGGGCCTCTGGCTCCCATGGGATCTCGCCATTAAACTTTTCTCTGGGCAGACGTCCCACATTTCATGCTGTCTCCCCTCTTGCAGCTGAAAATCATTTTCCCTTGTCCTATCCCTGCTCTCCCTGCTCATGAGACCCTCCCCAGCCTCCCTGCAACTCCTGTCAGTACTGGAAGCTGCACTAAGTTCTCCCTGGAGGCTTCTCTTCTCCAGCTTGAACAATTGCAACTCTCTCAGCCTGGCCTCATATGGGAGATGCTCCAGCCCTGGGATTATCTCCCAGCTCCTCTAGAATCGCTGCGACAGCTCCAAGTTCTTCCCAAGCTGAAGGTTCCAGAACTGCACGCAGGGCTCCAGGTGAGGTCCCAGCAGAAGAGATTTCATTCCTTCTTCATCAGTTTTTCAGAACTCTTTGCACAAAGACTTCCTTTGTTTGCATCCGCAATTGCTAATATTTACAACACGTTCCATAGTTGATGGATTCTAATTTTGGATACAGTCAAAGGGGAGCAGAGCGGCTTCCAGAACAGGAAAACCGCTGTGCTGTCCGCCCCCAGACCCTTTCTGAGCACCTGGATCGCACCTGCCCCTAACCAAAACCTCACCTGTCAGCCCCAAGAATAGAGCATCACCAGTCCTGCCTCAAATCCTGCTCCTGCCTCCCGCAGACCGCGATAAATCTAACGATAACGGCAGCGTGGTGGTGACCTGATCGCTTTTCAATACAACGCAGAGCTCTGTTCCGCTGTTGGGATTCGCTTTAAATGAAGAACAAGCTCTAAACGTTTCCAAAAGGGAATGCAGAGCGTGCACAGGCACGATCAGCACCTGGGAATTCACCCTCAGCCTGTTTGAGAGGAGAGCGAGACCTCGGGGGCTCCACAGCCCCAAAAAAGCCTGCGCAGGAGGGAGACATGGGGATTCCAGCTATGAACCAGATTCAACAGGCGTTCCGGGCGGGGTTTGTTTTTCTGGCAGCTCTCGAAGGTTCAGCAGTCGCCGCGTCACACACACAATTCGCTCCCGAGCAGGAAAAATGTGACATTTCTGGTGACATCGCCACGTTGCTCCTCCCTGGCCAAACAGCCAAAAATAAATGAGCGAGAAAATAAGCAATTGGCCAGCGGTGACGTGTCGAGAACCTGCTTGGACTCTGCTCTGCTTCACCGAGTTTCCCTCAGAGCCATTTCAAGGGGCTGGAGCCAGTTGATAAATTCACCTCAAGTGAATTTAATGTTATTGAAGTGACTTAATAAACCTCAGTGACTCTGGTTTGGCTGCGACACAGGTGGCAGTTTCCACCATATAAAACAGCAAATCGAGCCAATATAACAAGTGATTAATTAAAAACTCCCCCAAACACCTAAATGCAGGCAGGTGGGACTTGCTCCCACAAAACAATCCCACTTCCACTCAGAGAAAAACATTTCAGTAATCCAAAAATGCGCTGTGTAATTAACATCAGCAAGGAATAATCTGTATCATAGAACCACAGAATCATAGAATCACAGAATCATAGAATCATCAGGTTGGAAAAGACCCACTGGATCATTGAGTCCAACCATCGGGGCTTTGGATGGATTTGGGGGAATTAAGGAATTTCCTTTCTCCAAAGGAAAGCAGGAGTAGGTGATTTCATTTCAGCACTGAACAAACCCCAAGCAATTCCCTGCACTCGGATATGAGAAAAATCTTGCTTTCTTTATGGAGAATCCTCACGGAGCGAGAGCAGTTTCCCTTCCCCAGTGCTGTTGTAAGCAAGAATGAAATCAAAAGCGTAACTTCCACCTTCCTTTCCGCGAACACTCCGCCACATCAGGCGGCCACACCTTTTGTAGCCAAGTTTGCCCATGAAGGAAGTTTCTCCTGATGGGATTTTCCCCCTCCTGTCTGGCTGGGATGCTCCGGTGACAATAAGGTCCCCACTCCCCATATCGTGGCCCCAGTTGCCCAGTGACAGCGGAGTCCCAGCTTACTGGTCCCAGTTGCCTGGTGGCAACCTACAATAGGGTCCCTGTTTGTCACACACTGTTGCCACTTCCCCAGTGACGCGGGGGCCCCCTCTTGCCACAAACCCACTCCAAGCGATGGAGAGAAGTGTCCCCACGGCCTTGGGAGGGGAGCAGCATCCCTCACCCTCCCTGCTAAGCCCTCTCCAGCCGCACCAACCGTCCGTGCGTCCTGCCGCTGAGGGGACAGCGATACGGGACAGACCCGTCGGGGAGGGCTTTTCCACTCTTCATGTGATTACCTTGCAGATACATAATACAAGGAGTTATTTATTTTCGCTGTGGATAGTGGCATTAAATTGGAATGAAGTTACTCATAGGCTGGTATGTTCACCGCACTGACCCCTTCGGGTCTAGCCTGGATGGGAGGGTGAAGAGAAGTCTTCAGGCAAAGGAACTTGGAATCACGGAGTGGTTTGGGTTGAAAGGGACCTTGAAGCCATCCAGTTCCACCCCGTGTCATAGGCAGGGACACCTTCCAGTAGATCAGGGGCTCCAAGCCCCATCCAACCTGGCCTTGAACCCCTCCAGGGATGGGGTGACCTGGGCCAGGGCCTCCCCACCCTCACAGCAAAACATTTCTCTGTAAGATCTCATCTCAATCTCCCCTCTTGCAGCTCAAAACCGTTCCCCCTCGTCCTGCCCCTGCCCTCCCTGATCCAGAGCCCCTCCCCAGCTCTCCTGGAGGCCCTTTCAGCACTGGAAGCTGCTCTGAGGTCTCCTTGGAGGCTTCTCCAGGCTGAACAAACCCTACTCTCTCAGCCTGGCCTTGTACGGGAGGTTCCGCAGCCCTCGGATCATCTTCGTGGCTCCTCTAGACCGGTGACCGCAGGGTCCCCGTTTACTGGTCCCAGTCGCCCGGTGACCGCAGGGCCGTTACCTGTCGCCGCTCCGAGCCGTGAGGCGGCGCCGCGGTGCCTCCCGTTCCTTGGCGTAGCCGTGCTCGGCCTCTGCGGGGACACAACCGCGCGTCACCGAGGGGAAAGCTCCGGTACCGGGGCTGAGGGGGGGGACACACGTCCGGTACCTCGCTCCCGGCGCTCCAGGAACTCGGCGGCCTCCAGCAGCAGGCGGATGCTGAGCGAGCCGCCCGCAGACATCGCGCTGCGATCCGCAGGCCGGTTCGGGATCGGCGGCGACTAGGCCCGCCCCGGCCCGGCCCCCTTCCGGTAGGCCTCGCCCCAACCGGAAGGCTCCGCCCACAACAGGCACCGCCCCCTCAACGTTCATTGGTCTACATGCCTGGGGCCACGCCCCTCAGCCGGCCTCGCCCAATCGGCTCGCCTGAACTCACCGCCAGCCAATGGCGGCACGGGATGAGGGAGGGGGCGGGGCTTCCGCACAGGACGCGCCCCCAAGCAACGTCAGCCAATGGTAGAGGGGGAGTGAATGGGGCGGGGCCTACAGCTCAGGAACCGAGTCCAGCCCTGTTCAATGTCTTTATCAATGACCTGGATGAAGGCACCGAACGCACCGCTAGAAAGTTCGCAGATAACACTAAGCTGGGTGGAAGCTGGATCTGCTGGAGGGTCGGGAGGCTCCAAAGGGATCTGAACAGGCTGGATCCATGGGCTGAGACCAACAGGATGAGGTTTAACAAGGCCAAATGCCGGGTCCTGCCCTTGGGGCACAACAACTCTGAGCAGCTCCAGACTAGGAGAAGCCTGGCTGGAAACTGCCTGGAGGAGAAGGACCTGGGGATGTTGGTTGAACAGGAGCCAGCAGGGGCCCAGGTGGCCAAGAAGGCCAAGGGCATCTTGGCTTGGATCAGACACGGCGTGGCCAGCAGGGCCAGGGAGGTTCTTCTCCCTCTGGACTCGGCCCTGGGGAGGCCGCTCCTCGAATCCTGGGGTCAGTTCTGGGCCCTCAGCACCAGAAGGATGTTGAGGCTCTGGAGCGAGTCCAGACAAGAGCAACAAAGCTGGTGAGGGGGCTGGAGAACAAGGATTCCGAGGAGCAGCTGAGAGAGCTGGGGGTGTTTATCCTGGAGAAGAGGAGGCTGAGGGGAGACCTCATTGCTCTCTCCAACTCCCTGAGAGGAGGTTGTGGAGAGGAGGGAGCTGGGCTCTTCTCCCAAGGGACAGGGGACAGGACGAGAGGGAATGGCCTCAAGCTCCACCAGGGGAGGCTCAGGATGAACATCAGGAAAAAATATTTCATGGAAAGTGTCATTGGTCCCTGGCAGAGGCTGCCCAGGGAGGGGTTTGAGTCACCTTGCCTGGAGGGGTTTAAGGGACGGGTGGACGAGGTGCTGAGGGACATGGGTTAGTGATTGATGGGAATGGTTGGACTCGATGATCTGGTGGGTCTATTCCAACCTGGTGATTCTATGATAAGCGCAGATGCTCCGTTGGGATAAATCCTTGCACCACGGGAATCCGGGCATTCTGAGGCTTTAGGGCTTCGTACAACCACACACAGGGGTTTCTGGCAACCTCCGCACCTGCACTCAATTCCTGAATTATCCAAATAAAAGGGAAAATAGAGAAGGGCTTTATTGTGCTGGGAATGCAGCATCACAAACTAGGAAAACACGGAAACCCCAGCGAGGAACCACCTACTAGGGATAACGTGGAAAATAACAAACGACTCCGGGAAACAGGGACTCCAACCCGCTCCAGCTGCAGGATTTGTTAGGAACAACTCCAAATTTCTCCGAGATATGACCTCCGAGCCACCCATGCGTGGTGGGAAGCAACGTCCTCCTCAGGCGATGAAATCCAGGGGTCTGTTGAATCCTCCCTTCCTGTTCATGTACTGCCTGTGCCCGGGGAAACGAGCATCAGAACCAAGATAAAACCCCAACGCTGCCCAGTTTTGAGGAATTCCACTCTAAACCCTCAGCTACGGCCACAGGGAATCCAGTTCCCTGCGGATTTGCCAGGGAAGCAGCACTTAACGTGGGCTGGATGGCTGAGAACCCCACCACTTCCCTTTCTACCTCATAAAAGGCTGAGCACAAACCTGTATTTCCTCTTCTGGGACACATTGATGGCGTACGCATTGGCGGCACCGTCCACCTTCTTTCCCTGAAAAACACAAAGCAAAAAGGTGTCAAATCTCAGCGTATTCTCCTCAGAAAGGGCATGGTGACAGAGCCAGAGCAGTGCCCGCCACACTCACTTTTGTTGTGTCGAAAGAGGCGAAGCCCATCATCTTCATCATCTCAATCTCTTCTTCTGTCTTGCCTTGCAAATCCTCCTCTGCCGAGGCAACAAAACCAGAGTTCGACAAACGCAGCCACCAGGATCCACCAAAACCATTTCACACAGGGACTCGGTGACCCCCGGGCTGCTCTGACCCGAGCAGGGAGCCCAGGATGTATTTTAGCAAGGAAAATCCCCCCCCTCACCCGTGATCTGACGCTCTTTGCCTTTGGGGTCCTTTACCTCCTTCTTCTCTTCATCTCGTCTTTCCTTCAGCCGCGGTGGCGAGGAAGAGCTGGATCGGTGCCGTCTCGGCGACCTGGCATTGCAAATGCAGGCAGGTTTGTACCTTCCCAGCTTGTTTGTACCTTCCTGTTCCTGGGTTTATGGTGTTACTGAGTCCCCACCCTCCCTGTGCTGCTCAAATCGTGTCTTGCCTGGGCTCTCCAACTCCTCCCCACTGGCATTTCTGCCCCTCACCTGGATCGTCTCCTGTGTGGGGAGCGAGAACGGGTCCTTCTCCTGTCCCTGTCGCGGGACCGGGATCGCTCTCTTCGCCTCCTCTCCCTCTCCCGGGAGGTGGAGCGCGAACGCCTGCGCTCTGCTTAGAGAAAGGCAGGGCTTGGTTTAGATCCTGCTTCCTCACACCTCTCCCCCTTCACTGCCCAGTTCTCCAAGGAAACAACTACTAGCACTGCGCCAGCTGCCAGGCAGAGACCCTGAAACAGCCTTCCCCCAGCTCCCTCCACAGCGGGGCACAGGGATCCCCAGGGTGTTAAAGAAGCAGAAGCAGAGGCAGGAAAAGCCTCACAAACCGGGGTGATTAGCCCCGTGAAGGCTGGTGTGAGAGCTGGTGGAGCATGAGGAGGAGCCTTGGCTCCCCCTAGAGCAAAGAACCACGGCCTCATCCTCACCTCCCCATGCGTGGGTTTCACCCCCGGAAACCTGGGTGTCCCACAAAATCATGGAATGGTTCAGGTTGGAAGGGATCTCAAAGCCCCATCCAGTTCCACCCCTGCCATGGGCAGGGACAGCTCCCACTGGATCAGAGGCTCCAAGCTCCATCCAACCTGGCCTTGAACACTTCCAGGGATGGGGCAGCCACAACTTCCCCAGATAACCTGGGCCAGGGCCTCCCCACCCTCACAGCAAAACATTTCTCCCTGAGATCTCATCTCAATCTACCCTCTTGCAGCTCAAAACCGTTCCCCCTCATCCTATCCCTGCCCTCCTGATCCTGGAGCCCCTTTCAGTACTGGAAGCTGCTCTAAGGCCTCCCTGGATCCTTCTCCAGGCTGAACAACCCCAACTCTCTCAGCCTGGCCCAGCACAGGAGCTGTTCCACCCCACACGTCCCCTCCACGGCCTCCTCCGGCTCCGCTCCCCGCCCCGCCCGCCCAGGCCTCGGGTCCTCAACCTCCTCCTCCCGCTCCCCCCTGTCCCAGCGCTCTCCCCTGCCCCTCTGTCCCCCCCCGTCCCCTCACCGCGCCGCGGCGGCGACCGGGACCGGCTGCGGCCCATGCCCGCCGCTCTCCGGCCCCCCCCCAGCTTCCGGCCGCGCACTTCCGGCTCCCCCGGAATCCGCGCCGCGCTCTTTGGTTCCGCAGCAAATGCAGTCGGGAGTGGCGTGGCGGGGCTGCTCGCCTCGCAGGGGCCGTGATACCCCCCACTCCACTCGGCCCAGGACCCCAGGCAGCTCTAGCTCCTGCTCCAGACCCAGACCCTTACCCTGCTCCAGCCCCTGCCTCTTCTCCAGCTCTTTCCCCTGCTCCAGCCCCTTCCCCTGCTCCTTCCTCAGTTCCAACTCCTTCCCTGCCCCTGCCCCAGCTCCAGCCCCTTCCCCTGCTCCTTCCTCAGTTCTAGCTCCTACCCCTGCCCCAGCTCCAGCCCCTTCCCCAGCCCCTGCTGCAGCCCCAGCCTAAGCTCAGCCTCAGTCCCAAGCCCCTGTGCCAGTCCCTGGCACTATCCCCATCCCATGCAGGCCCTGCCCTGCTGTTCCACCCTCTCCTCCCAGAAAGCTCCGCAGCTGGAGGGTGCCAAACACAGGGTTTATTTACAGACAGGCGTTACCCAGCTCTTTCCAGCGACGATTGTCAGCCCCCAGCACCCAGGGAGGGGGACGCCCCACTCCCCCCATGCTCCCCTCGAGCCGTGGGCGCAGGACGCCGTCTCTCGGCCTCGTTGCGGTGGGTTCTCAGCAGCTGCAGCCTCCCCAGAGCCCTCCACACCGATCTAGGTGCCAAAACGGGCACTGAATCCAGCTGAAACCCCAGCATCACCCTCCTTCCCTGCAGCGTATCCGTGGCTGAGGATGGATCCAGCCTCTCTTCTTTTCAGTTGAGAGCGTGGACGTGGAGGGTGAGGAGCACCAGGCACCTCACGAGGCACCTGAGCGTTGATCAGCCTCGCGGGCCGCAGCCAGGGATGCTTCTCTGCCTCCCCACCCCAGCAGAGCCCACCCAGGGCAGCCTTTGCTAAAAAAAAGAGGTGAAGAGACAGCAGCGAGCCTGGGGGCTGCCTGCAGTGGGAAAACACTGGATGAGGAGAGCGAGAAAGTCGCTCAGAGGCTGGTCCTGGCCCTGCCCTGCTAAGTCAGGGAGATGTGGCGTTGATGTGATCCCGTACCTCTTTCCTTCTAGTGAAGAAGTGAGGATCTCCACAGCAGTGACAACATCTGAGCCCTTCTCCCTGCTGAAATCACTCTTTCTTCCATCTTCTCTTTCTTCCATGTGCTGCATGAGACGCCCAGCCTGCCCTGGACTTGGGAAAAATAAATCCTCCTCTCCACTGCGAAGCCCCAGCCTGCAGAGAAAAAGGTGGCAAAGCCCCTGGGGTGAGATCCTTGGAGAAAAAGGGGCTGTGGGCTCCCTGAGCGGCGCGGGTGGGTCCAGCAGTGGGGCGTGCGGCAGTGTTGGAATTCAGGTCTTTGCCCCAGGAGCCACCGTGCTGTCTCAGGGAGGTGTCACAGCTGCCCCTGCAGGGATTTTCTTAGCCTGGGTCACACAGGAGGATGGGCCAGTGAGAAAAACAGCCTCCAAAAAGCCTTAAAATCAGTGGCACTAAACAACAGCCCATGGGAAACGGTTCCAGGCTCGAGGTTTGCATCTCAGAGGTTGTCAACTGGTCGAGCACAGGGCTGGTGGTCACGCCGTCCCTTGCAGATGGAGAATTTAGGAGCTCAGGGACCTTCCTGCTGCCTCCCCCGTCCTTGCAGGAGCAGCAGGGGGGAGCTGTGGCCCTAAATCTGATGCCAGAGCTCAGGATGGACACATCAGGTAAGGCAAAGCCTTAAAAACCAGGCTCAGAGCAGCTCTGGGGCTCCAGCAAGACACCCACAGGGTGTGGATTTTTTTGCCGGTTTAAAAAACTTTGGACGTTTTGCTTTTCAATTCCCAATTTGCCTGGCACACCCCATAGTGCAGCTCCTCAAAGGACAAACCTCTTCTTTCTGACTCACAGCTCCTGCTCCACCCCACGTCACAGAACCATGAGGTTGGAAAAGACCCACTGGATCATCAAGTCCAACCTCGATGTCCTCGCTGTCCCCAAGATTGGTGATTCCAGAGGGGAAAACAAAAGCTGAGAGCTGCCTTGCTTTGAAAACAGGGTGGTGGCATGGGGTAAAATCATATTGAGGTGATGAAACCCCACACAGGATTGTGGTGAGCACCCCAAGAAGGCAAATCCCTTTGGCTTGTGGGAGGATGGGAGAGGATCTGGTTGGTTTTGACCCCTAAATATCAGTCTTGGAGCGGCTGCTGGGCGAGTTGGTGTTGTTGCCATCGCTGATTTTGGAGATTCTTCCCTTGGGGCAGGGCTGGGGGGTTAGAACGATGGTCTCGTCACTGGACGGAGCGCTAGAAGCAGGGAGGTGAGGCTGGGTGGGAAGGAAGGAAGCGCCAGAGAGGATTTTAAGTTGGGCTCTGGGATCCAGAGCTGGGGGAGAAGCAAAGATCCAGCCTCAGCGAGCCTGGAGCTGGTGTGAGCGGTGGGGCCTCTGTCTGAAGTGAATCGGCAGCGTGTGTTCATCCCGAAATAGCACTTAGTGAGTGAAGTTTTGCTCAGTTTTAAATAAAGACAGACACTTCCTAGAAGCTCTTTTCTTCTCCCTTCTCCGGTGCAGTTCGTGTGGGGTGTGGCGGGGGCTTTGCTGCTCTGCTTCGTACAGCAAATACGTGAGGTGGTGGCACCAGGAGAAGGGGACTGAGAGTGGCTCTCTGGCCCTGGAGGAGGATCCTATCCCAGGAAGAAAAGGGTCCCAGGCTTTGCTGCCTTGGCCTCTCCTTCAGGGAGAGCAACCTCCTCATGTTCAGCTTGATCTGATGCTCCAGGAGAAGCAGGTAAAGAGTTTTGCTTGGGGGTGAAGCCAGTGCCATTCCAATGGACCTTGAAACAGAAGGTTAAAAAACAAAGAAAACACAACAAAACACCCTTTTCTTCCTCAAACCAAGCAGCTGCGCCCCATGAGGGCTCTGCAAGCAGGGGAAAAGAAACAACCTCAGCCCACGTGTGGTGCCCGGGAGGGAGAGGTGGGAGGATGGAGAGCACAGCAGGTATTTTTTCCCCAAGCGGCAAACAGGGGCCACAATCTTTTCGTAAAGCTCGGTGACCACCTCCAAAAAGCAAGTGACAAGGGACGAGGTGCCTCGTGCCAGGAGGACCCGGAAAACAACTCATCTCTGGGGTTTTTTAGCTGCGCCGGGGCCAGATGCATAAGAGGAGCTGTCCCTCTGCCTCGGCGCCTCTGTCCGGAGAGGTTGGTGAGAGGCCTCCAAGGGGACTCACGATTCAATCTTTTCCTTCTTTTTGCCTTTTTTCAGGAAAGACGGCGTCCGGAATTTCTTCTTCTTCTTCGAAGGCGATTTGGAGGGGGAACCTTCAGGGGAGACGGGGCTGCTGGTCACCGTCTCCTTCTCCTTGGGGGCATCGGGGTCGGCAGGGGAGGTTGTCCGGCCGCCTCCTTTGCTTTCCTTGGTGCTTTGCTCCTCATCCTTCCCATTCACCACCGGTGGCGACTCCTTCTCGGTGGTGGAATCAGCTGGTTCTTGGCCGCCATCCACCTTCTTGTCACCTTGGCAAGAGTTAAAAATGGGAGAGGTGAGGGTTGGCCAGCCCTGTGGGGGTTTAAATCCCCAACAACTCACTGGTTTGACCTGGGCAGGAGCAGGATTTGACCCTCCCATGGATGGAGAACACGGGATCTGATCCCCTCCTGCCACAGGCACCGTTTTCCTGAGTTTTCCCCCCTCCCCGTGGGACAAGCGACAGTGGGATGGAGAGCCGGGAAGAGACAAGGCAGGGAGGGCGGCCGGCTCCATCCTGGCCTCACCCCTGGAAATAAAGCAGGCAGCAAAGAAAATGAGGTGACCCAAGGCATTTCCTTCTGCGAAACCCTGAGCAGGGCACCGCTCCCCACCGGAGCGACGGAGAGCAAGGTCACCCCAAGGTAGCTGGGAGCGCGGTGGCCCGCGTCCCTCCTCCCGCAGCGAGGCTCGAGGACAGCCTCTCCGTACTTACTACAGTGACAAGTATTCAGAGGCAGAGGTAACTCCTTGGGTGAAAGCCACACGTGGAGGAAAGAGAAAGGAAGACGTTGTGGAGACACACAGACAACATGAAACACGGTGAGAAAGCAACAAGCCACGCGCTCCTGCCCCCCTCTCCCACGTTCTGAGACCTGCTGTGGTTTGTAGATGACAGATTTGCACTTTGGGGCATATAATAGGAATATCGGAGCCATCAGTGCATCAGGAGGGGGATGGAGGTGTCCCCTGCCACCTCGCAAAGACACCATAGAATCATAGAATCACCAGGTTGGAAAAGACCCACCGGATCATGGAGTCCAACCATTCCTATCAAACACTAACCCATGTCCCTCAGCGCCTCGTCCACCCGTCCCTTAAACCCCTCCAGGGAAGGGGACTCAACCCCCTCCCTGGGCAGCCTCTGCCAGGGACCAATGAAACTTTCCGTCAAATATTTTTACCTAATGTCCAGCCTGAACCTCCCCTGGTGGAGCTTGAGGCCATTCCCTCTCCTCCTGTCCCCTGTCCCTTGGGAGAAGAGCCCAGCTCCCTCCTCTCCACAACCTCCTCTCAGGGAGTTGGAGAGAGCAATGAGGTCTCCCCTCAGCCTCCTCTTCTCCAGGATAAACACCCCCAGCTCTCTCAGCCGCTCCTCGGAATCCTTGTTCTCCAGCCCCCTCACCAGCTTCGTTGCTCTTCTCTGGACTCGCTCCAGAGCCTCAACATCCTTCTGGTGCTGAGGGGCCAGAACTGACCCCAGGATTCGAGGAGCGGTCTCCCCAGGGCCGAGTCCAGAGGGAGAAGAACCTCCCTGGCCCTGCTGGCCACGCTGTTTCTGCTCCAAGCCAAGATGCCCTTGGCCTTCTTGGCCACCTGGGCCCCTGCTGGCTCCTGTTCAACCAACACCCCCAGGTCCTTCTCCTCCAGGCAGTTTCCAGCCAGGCTTCTCCTAGTCTGGAGCTGCTCAGGGTTGTTGTGCCTCCTGCTATGATGATGATGAAGACCCATCAGATCATGATTGGATTCGATGATCCGGTGGGGCTTTTTCAACCTGGTGATTCTATGTTCAAGGCAAGTGGTGACTTTGGTGCCTTTGTGGCATGAATCCCCATCATTGCTCAGCCCAACTGGTGCTGGGAACCCCCCCCAAAGGGACCCAAGGGTGACATTTATCTGTGTTCAGTGGGGTTTGTCTCCAGCCACCCTCATCCTCCCTGGTTTGAGTTGCTGCTTGGCTAGCGAGCTCGGTCGCTTGCCAGCCCCACTCACCCTCCGAGGGCTCCGTGGTCGGCGGGGCTTGGCTCTCGGCCCGGGGGGAGCCAGGGGGTGATTTTGGGGGGGGAGCCTGGCTCTCCTCTGCCGCAGCGTCCTTCTCACCTGCCAGGGGAGAGACCAGCTGGCCCTGATCTCTGCTGGGCACCGAGGATTTAGAAATCAGGTCTCCTCCTTCCCCCACCTACCCTGAAGCCCCAGCTTTTTCCTCTCCACCTCCTGCTTGTACTCCTCCAACTCCTGGTCGGTGAGCTGGCTGAAGGGGTTCGGCGGCTCCGGCTCGGGGGGGGCCTCCTCCCGGGATGCCTCTTTGCCTTCAGCATCCCCCAAATGGCTCTCTGTGGACTGAACCCCCCCAAAAGCAGCGTCAGTCCCATCGCTTGGAATATCAGGGAGCCAGGGCTGGGGAAGCGGGGTGACCTACGGGGCTGCGGCTGCTCTCAGCAATCACGCTGGCCAGCAGCTGCGACTGGGGCCCCGCCGACTTCACGTCCTGCCGGTTTTGCTCTCGGATCTGTGGGGAAAACATCGGGGGAAATATAGGGAAAAAGTCACCTCTGCTGCTCCAGGTTCTGCTGAGACCCACGCGCCCGCACGCAAAACCCTCTGGGTCTTTCAGGACAGGGCTCTACCTTGTTCCTCATCTCCAGCACCTCCTGTGGGTCCGTGTAGAGGGGCACAAACTGATTTGGGTTCTCAATTCGGATGGCAGTCCCGCTGCTGCTTTTTTCCACCTCGTCTGCCTTCAGCCACTGCAAATAGAGGAGATAAAACCCAGATAAATACACATTGTGGAGAGAGGAGTCCCTGATAAACACGAATGGCAGAGGGGAGACCCCAGTAAAGCTTGTGATGCTCGGACCCCTGGGCTGGGGAGGTGGGATGTTAAAATAAATATAATTATTGGGGAGAGATGGAAGAGGAAAGGAAAGGTTGTGTTAAATAAAGGCACCAAATGAAACATTTCTCGCTTTGGAGGGATTTTTCATGGAAAGGGTCATTGGGCAGTGGCAGAGGCTGCCCAGGGAGGGGGTTGAGTCCCCTTCCCTGGAGGGGTTTAAGGGACAGGTGGACAAGGTGCTGAGGGACATGGGTTAGTGATTTATAGGAATGGTTGGACTCGATGATCCAGTGGGTCTTTTCCAACCTGGTGATTCTATGATTCTGCGCATCAAATATTCGTGGGGTCACTAACATCACAGGCATCCCCTGTCTGCCTTTTTTTTTTGGTACCCAAAAATCCCCCCAACCCCTCAATCCAGCTGGCACCCATTCCTCAAGCCAATCCCCTTCGCTAATTAACTCAGCACCCTGCGGGATGCTGCAGCAGCCAGTCCCCTTCGCTAATTAACTCAGCACCCTGCGGGATGCTGCAGCAGCCCCCGCACCATTGTCTTCGTCTTCTGGCTGCCGGCACTGCCCTGCTGCTCCTCAGCCACGCTGACCCTGGTGTAGGTGTTGGGGGTGTTAAGCCACCGCGTCTTCTCTTTCTGCTGCTTCTGGGCGTGCTGCCGCAGGGCAGGGACCGGGGCAGCCTCCTCCTCGAAGACGAAGGCCGTGACCGTGGCCGGGATCAGCACGTCGCTTTTGGGTTTGCTCTTCTCCTGCACGATGGGGTAGCGGTAGGTGTAGCCTGTTCGGTATCCCTGGAAAGGCAGAGAACGCTCAGTCTTGATAACATAAGGATGAAGAAAGAGGTATTTTTGTGTGTTTTGGAGCAGCTTGTGGCATTTTCCATGGAAAGGGTCCCTGGCAGAGGCTGCCCAGGGAGGTGGTTGAGTCCCCTTCCCTGGAGGGGTTCAAGGGATGGGTGGATGAGGTGCTGAGGGACATGGGTTAGTGATTGATGGGAATGGTTGGACTTGATGTTCCGATGGGTCTTTTCCAACCTGGTGATTCTACGATTCCAGCACCAGCCGGTACTCACCAGGTTGTCCAGCATCCTCATCAGGGCTTCGAATTCATGTTCGCCCAAGCGGCTCTTCTGCATGGGCCCGAAGGTGCTGCCAGCCCAGCGCACTGAGCCCACCTCGTGAGGCCGATGCTTGGTGCGCTCGAGCACAATCAGGTTCTCCACACCACCCGCGCTCGCCAGCGCCGACACCTACGGCAAAGCCCGGAGAGAGGCAGCTGATACAGCCAGAGAGCGGTGGGATAGTCCCATGCTTGTCCGTGGCCTTTGTGGCTACCAGACTGCACTGGGATGTCCCATCTGAGGCACCGCGCTGGTGGCTGAGACCTGGTAGAGCTCAGCACGAGCTCCCAGGGCGTGGTTGGTGCTGGCAGCAGAGACCAGACACAGGTCGTTGCACACCTGGGTGCTCACCTGGATCTCGCAGGCCGCCTGCAGGTGGAAGATGCTGTAGAAAGCCTCCTCGGCGGTGTCGCCCAGCGCCAGCACCCCGTGGTTGCGCAGAACCAGGATCTGCAGTACCGAGAATGAGGAGAGAGGACATTGGGGGGATGAAGAGGAGGAGAGAGGACAACGGGGGGACGAAGAGGAGGAGAGAGGACAACGGGGGGACGAAGAGGAGGAGAGAGGACAACGGGGGGACGAAGAGGAGGAGAGAGGACAACGGGGGGACGAAGAGGAGGAGAGAGGACAACGGGGGGACGAAGAGGAGGAGAGAGGACATCGGGGGGATGAAGAGGAGGAGAGAGGACATTGGGGGGACGAAGAGGAGGAGAGAGGACATTGGGGGGACGAAGAGGAGGAGAGAGGACATTGGGGGGACGAAGAGGAGGAGAGAGGACATTGGGGGGACGAAGAGGAGGAGAGAGGACATCGGGGGGACGAAGAGGAGGAGGCGATGGCATGGTTGCCCTCACCACACTCCGTGTTCCCTTCCCCTCACCTTGCAGGTGGGACCGAGGGATTTTTGGAGCTCGACCCGATCGGCTTCGTCCTCCACCTCCCCGTGGAAATCAAAGTAGGCGACATCCCCCAACAGCAGGGCAGCGCGGGAGATGGGCAGGAGGCCGCAGCGCATGGCCGACACCTGCAGTAGAGCAGCAAGGGGTCAGGGTGACAGCCCTTGTGTCCCCTTCAGTGACTCGGCTGCTGGACGAGGGAAAGGCTGCGGATGGATCTTCCTGGACTTCAGTAAAGCCTTTGACACAGTTTCTCCCAGCATTCTGCTACGGAAACTGTCACCTCTGGCCTGGAGAGGTGAACACTCTCCTGGGTGGAAAACTGGTTGGATTGAGGGCCCAGAGAGTGGTGGGAAATGGAGTTAAATCCAGCTGGAGGCCAGTTCCAAGTGGTGTCCCCAGGGCTCAGGGCTGGGTCCAGCCCTGTTCAGTGTCTTTATCAATGACCGGGATGAAGGCATCGAGGGCACCCTTAGCAAGTTTGCGGGTGACACTAAGCTGGGTGGAAGCTGGATCTGCTGGAGGGTCAGGAGGCTCCAAAGGGATCTGAACAGGCTGGATCCCTGGGCTGAGACGAACAGGATGAGGTTGAACAAGGCCAAATGCCGGGTCCTGCCCTTGGGGCACAACAACCCTGAGCAGCTCCAGACTAGGAGAAGTCTGGCTGGAAACTGCCTGGAGGAGAAGGACCTGGGGGTGTTGGTTGAACAGGAGCCAGCAGGGGCCCAGGTGGCCAAGAAGGCCAAGGGCATCTTGGCTTGGATCAGACACGGCGTGGCCAGCAGGTCCAGGGAGGTTCTTCTCCCTCTGGACTCGGCACTGGGGAGACCGCTCCTCGAATCCTGGGGTCAGTTCTGGCCCCTCAGCACCAGAAGGATGTTGAGGCTCTGGAGCGAGTCCAGAGAAGAGCAATGAAGCTGGTGAGGGGGCTGGAGAGCAAGGATTCCGAGGAGCAGCTGAGAGAGCTGGGGGTGTTTATCCTGGAGAAGAGGAGGCTGAGGGGAGACCTCATTGCTCTCTCCAACTCCCTGAGAGGAGGTTGTGGAGAGGAGGGAGCTGGGCTCTTCTCCCAAGTGACAGGGGACAGGACGAGAGGGAATGGCCTCAAGCTCCACCAGGGGAGGTTCAGGCTGGACATCAGGAAAAAATATTTCATGGAAAGGGTCACTAGGCACTGGCAGAGGCTGCCCAGGGAGGGGGTTGAGTCCCCTTCCCTGGAGGGGTTTAAGGGACGGGTGGATGAGGCGCTGAGGGACATGGGTTAGTGATTGATGGGAATGGTTGGACTCGATGATCCGGTGGGTCTTTTCCAACCTAGTGATTCCGTGATTCTATGACTTTGTCCCCACTCACCGCAGCCGTGGCCGGCGTGTGCAGGCGGATGATGCAGCGGGCATCAGGGCGGGCAGCGTAGATGGCAGCGTGGAGGCTGAAGCTGCGGGCATCGGGGGTGAAGCCAGTGCTGCCCTGCTCCACCACAGCCCCCAGCACGTTCACCTTGATCTGCAACGGGAATTACAGGGGGGCTCAGAGCTGGCTGGGTTCAACCCCAACCCCAGGGAGCGAGGATTTAGGGAGGGCAGGCGTGCTCACCAGGCTGGCTGCTGTCACCTCACTGCACGCCAGCCCCTGTGGGGCCACCAAGAAATGCTCCTGCTCCTTGCTGACCCGCAGCTGCGCCAGGAACGACCCCGAAAGGTGTGAAAAAGAATAAGGAAAAAAAAAAAAGGCAAAAAAAAGCAACCCTCCTCCAAAGAAAACCATCCTCCCCCCAGCCCCTAAGCTCCCCAAAACCCCTAAGCTCCCCCCAAAAGACAGTACCCCTCCAAATCCCACCCTGCAAAACTCCCATAATGAATCCCCCATAATCCCAAACCCACCCCGTAAAGAATCACCCCATAAACCTCAAACCAGCCCAGCCCACCCTCCCAAATTCCAACCTCCCTCAAAAACCTGAAAAATGCTCAAAAATCCTCCGATCCCCCCAACTCCACAAAATACTCCAACCCATTCAACTCCCCCAAAACCACTCCCCTAAATTCTAACCTCCCTCAAAAACCTAAAACACCCCCAAAACATCCCCCAATCCCACCCAACTCCACAAAATACTCCAACCCATTCAACTCCCCCCAAACCCTCAACACCCACACCCCTCTCAAACCACCCCCAACCAACCCCCAAATTCTCCCTCAACCCCCCAAGACCCCCAGCCACCCCCAGTGTCCCCCCAGGCTGTGGGGTGCTCACGGTGACGGCCGCGTGTCCCAGCTGGGCCCAGCCGTAGAGGTCGAGCAGGCGGTGGATGCTGCCCACCTTGCAGCGCATCAGCCGCTCACCCTTGGCCAGCGCCGGCACCTCGGGGCCGTGCAGGTCGTTGATGGGCGTGACGGCCACCAGCCCTGGGGATGGGCCACCTCCTCGTCAGCAGGAGATGGAGGAGCAACCCACCCAACCCCAGGGGTTGAACAGGTGGTCATGGAGCTGCATTTGGTGGCCCCTAGGGTTTGGTGGCCCCTCAAGGTCCCTGGGACAGCTGGTTGGGGTCTGCAAAGTTTAGGCTGGAGAAGAGGAGGGTGAGGGGAGACCTCATTGCTCTTTCCAACTACCTGAGAGGAGGTTGTGGAGAGGAGGGAGCTGGGCTCTTCTCCCAAGGGACAGGACGAGAGGGAATGGCCTCAAGCTCCACCAGGGGAGGTTCAGGCTGAACATTAGGAAAAAATATTTCGCAGAAAAGGTTGTTGGGCACTGTCAGAGGCTGCCCAGGGAGGGGGTTGAGTCCCCTTCCCTGGAGGGGTTTAAGGGACGGGTGGATGAGGCGCTGAGGACGTGGTTTAGTGATTGATGGGAATGGTTGGACTCAATGATCCGATGGGTCTTTTCCAACCTGGTGATTCTATGAAAGTGACCCCCATCTGTCCCCAATCCTCATCCCTTGCCCTCTCCTTTTATACAAGACTCTGCAGCCTTGTGGGATGTTTTCTCATCTACAACTCCATAAATTAAGAAAAACCCTCAAGAAATTAGCCAAAGCATTCCATTCCTCCCCCAAAAAAAAACCCTTGGTGGGCATGGCCGTACCCATGGGAGAGGTTGGGAACACAGCGGGGGACGTGGTGGCCATGAAGTCAGCAATCTGCCTCAGAGCCCAGATGTGAGACGAGTTGTTCCCCTTCTTCATCTGCTCCTGGATGAGGCTCTCCAGCTCCTCCCTGAAAGACTGGAGCACCCCGGCCCCACCAGCGTCACCTTCCTTGGGGAAGGGACATGGGGACCCAACAGGGACTGTCTGGTGGCACCGGGGTGGAAGAAGCACCAAAAGGTTAGTGGTGGCATCCTCGCCGCCTTGGTGGAAGAGGCATGGTGATGGTGGCACGGTGACAATGACATTGCCAGCTTGGTGTCAGCAGCACCGCTGGCTTGATGGCACAGGCTTCACGGTGATAGCACCAGCCTGGTGGCACAGGAGTGGTGGTGGCACCACCAGCTATGTGGGGATGAGCCAACGTGTGGTGGCATTTCCTTTGGGAAGAGAGGGAGCAATGGAGATGGAATGAGATAGAGGGATGGGGATGGAACGAGAGGGATGGAGCTGGAATGAGAAGGAGGGATGGAGCTGGAACGAGAGGGATGGGGTTCTCAGAGGAGCAGCCCCTCACCGGGCTCTGGAGGATCATGGTGACCCGCTTCTTCTGCTCCATCATGTTGAAGTCTTGCCGCAGGTCAGCTGCCACGTTCCGCGCCCGCAGGTACTCAGGGTCGTCCTCAGCCGAGCACCCCAAGTACCGAGGCCCGTGGGTGGGGGGCGAGGGCAGGGGCTCTGGGCTGGCTGCCATGCTCATCCTGCCAGCAGGACAGCCAGACAGACGGACAGCGTTGGTCACTGCCACCCTCGGCCCTTCCAGGAATACGGATTGAGAAGATGCGACCAAACCCACCCCCAGCTGCACCCCAGAGATAAGCGCCAGCCGGCCCCCACCCTGCCCAAGGCACAGCCCATCCCTGTGATGAGTTGGCAGGCAGAGAACAGGATTGGGGGGGGGGGGGGGAAAGCTGAGAACAGCCAGCTCAGTGCAGCAGTGAGAGCAGCACCTATGGGGGCAGTGCCTGCGATCCCCACCTTGGGGTCCCCATGTGCCATCGAATGGGTGGATGCCATAGTGCCGCCACATCTTCCAGGTGACATCCCCAGCCGCCCCCTCCCCACAGCAGGCATCATCAATGAGGCATTTGGGGAGGGGCTTTGCTGCAAAGGGAGCCCCCAAATCCAAGTCTTGCCCCCTCCCTCCAAATTATGCGGGGTGCACACAAGCCCAAAGCTGAGCTGCTCCCCCAACTCCTGGAGCATCCTCCATCACCACCCCGCATCGCTCAGGGCTTTCACCGAGGCGAAAGCAGAGCCCATCCCCACTGCAACCCCCCCAGTTTTGCTGCTCCTGGACCGACCTGGGTCAGATGGAAGTGGGGAGCCTTTTCCAAGCTAAAAATTCCCAGGGGGGGTTCCCCAGAAGCCCCCGGCGAGCGGCGAGTTCCTGAGCATCCCAAGGGGATTTGCCCCCAAGGAGAAAAAGCGGGGAAAGAAAGAAGAGGGGGGTGTCAGGGCTCCCCCCATCCCTGGGTGAGGGGACAAGACATCCCTAGGTTGTTCACCCCCCCACCCCCAGCATCCCCAGCCGCACCCAGCGCCGCTGCGGCAGCCGCAGGGATGGCGGATAGGGATGAAAAATAGGGAATCTGGAAGGATGGGGGGGAGGAAAACTGCATCCCTGCCACCCCCCCCCCCCCCCCCCCACCTTCATGGAAAGGGATTGATGGAGAGGGGAGGGGGATGGGGGCTGGTACCCACCGCCCTCGGAGATCCAGCCCTGGGAGGATGCACCCTAGCCCCCACCCCGCACCCAACCAGCCTTGGGGGGGTGGGGTACAAAAGAAGGAAAAAGGGGGAGCACTCAAGTGGTTTCCCCCCCACCCCAGCCCCTCCTCGAGGGATGCTGCGGCCCGGAGGATGCTGCCATCACCCACCTCCTCCTCCTCAGAGCATCCTGACAAAGGAACGCCCCCCCCCCCCCCCCCAGCCCCTCCAACGCCAGGCGTGGCCCCGCCCCCCTTTCACCCCCCCCTAGAAAAAAAACGGGGGGAGCCCCCTGGAACCCCTCCAGTGCGAGTAAACAGGGATGGACACCAGCATCACTGCATCCCGAACCCCGCTTCATCCGCAGCTCGTTAATTGGGAACCCTCGTAATAACCAGATGGATAGAAAAGCAGCACCACCAACTGCTAATTACATTTTTATAGAGCTATTAATTACAGTTCTCGCTTCCCCACCGTGGTTTTGGGGGGATGGACACCCCCCCTGCCCCCCCCATCCTGCTTCTGGGGGCCAGGCAGGTTGGGGCACTGGGTTTAATGGGATGCAGGGCAGAGCCATGACCTCAAAACTGGGGTTCGGACCTCAAACTCAGTGGGGTCCCCATCAGACACCACAGCTTCTCAGGGATTGGCAGGAAAAACCTGAAAGATTAAAAAAAAAAAAAAAAAAGTTTTTTAATTCCTCTTTTGGAATATTTACGGGGAGGGGTCCCAGCCTGGTCCTGGGGGGTCCCTGTCCGCTGTCACCCAGCTCTGGCTCAGCATCCGTGTCCTGACACTGGGGAAAACTGGGGATGGAGGGAGCAGAGAAAAATAAAAATCATGAAAACTGAGCTTCCCCATCCCCTCCACCTTCCCCACATTCATTATTCCATTTGTTTTTCCTTGTAAAATTAATTGTGACCTGAAACAAGCGTGACAACCCCGGGTCAAGCCCCCAAACCCGCACTTGCTGGAGGGGAGGTGGGATGCAGGGGTTCAGTTTTGTTTTGGGGGGAGCTCCCCTGTACCTCAATGCCCCCCGTTTCTTCCAGCACCAGGCGCAGCAGGCGGATGTACTCGGCCGCAGCTTTCAGGGTGTCCACTTTGCTGGGCTTGCGGTCGCGGGGGATGAGGGGCACGAGGGTCTTCAGCCTCGAGAAGCCGCTGTTCAGATTTTTAATCTGCCAGGGGGAAAGAAATTGAATTATATCCACAGGGATCCAAGCGGGGAGGGGGGTAGTTACCAAAGCAGGAGGCCAGGATCAAACTGGGACACCCTAGGGTCAAACTGGGGGTACAGGATTCCAACTGAGACCTCTCTGGATTGAAACTGGGAGCCTGGGACTCAAACTGGGGCCTCTCACAATCCAAACTGGGAGCCCAAGGCTCCAATGGGAGCCGCCTGGCATTCAAACTGGGAGCCCAAGGCTCCAATGGGAGCTGCCTGGCATTCAAACTGGGAGGCCGGGACGCCAGCCGGAGGCCTCCCAGGACCCAAACTGGGAGGCCGGGACGCCAGCCGGAGGCCTCCCAGGACCCAAACTGGGAGGCCGGGACGCCAGCCGGAGGCCTCCCGGGACCCAAACTGGGAGGCCGGGACGCCAGCCGGAGGCCTCCCGGGACCCAAACTGGGAGGCCGGGACGCCAGCCGGAGGCCTCCCGGGACCCAAACTGGGAGGCCGGGACGCCAGCCGGAGGCCTCCCGGGACCCAAACTGGGAGGCCGGGACGCCAGCCGGAGGCCTCCCGGGACCCAAACTGGGAGGCCGGGACGCCAGCCGGAGGCCTCCCGGGACCCAAACTGGGAGGCCGGGACGCCAGCCGGAGGCCTCCCGGGACCCAAACTGGGAGGCCGGGACGCCAGCCGGAGGCCTCCCGGGACCCAAACTGGGAGGCCGGGACGCCAGCCGGGGCCCTCCCGGGACCCAAACTGGGAGGCCGGGACGCCAGCCGGGGCCTCCCGGGACCCAAACTGGGAGGCCGGGACGCCAGCCGGAGGCCTCCCGGGACCCAAACTGGGAGGCCGGGACGCCAGCCGGAGGCCTCCCGGGACCCAAACTGGGAGGCCGGGACGCCAGCCGGAGGCCTCCCGGGACCCAAACTGGGAGGCCGGGACGCCAGCCGGAGGCCTCCCGGGACCCAAACTGGGAGGCCGGGACGCCAGCCGGGGCCCTCCCGGGACCCAAACTGGGAGGCCGGGACGCCAGCCGGGGCCCTCCCGGGACCCAAACTGGGAGGCCGGGACGCCAGCCGGGGCCCTCCCGGGACCCAAACTGGGAGGCCGGGACGCCAGCCGGGGGCCTCCCGGGACCCAAACTGGGAGGCCGGGACGCCAGCCGGGGCCCTCCCGGGACCCAAACTGGGAGGCCGGGACGCCAGCCGGGGCCCTCCCGGGACCCAAACTGGGAGGCCGGGACGCCAGCCGGGGCCCTCCCGGGACCCAAACTGGGAGGCCGGGACACCAGCCGGGGGCCTCCCGGGATCCAGCCGGGGCCTCCTGGGATATAAACTAGAAGCCTCAGGATTTAAACCAGTGCCCCAAATACAGAGGCAAAGCCCCCATAACCTGCTGGTCATCCCCTTACCCCTCCAGGGCCACCCTGGGTGCCACCGCGGTGGGACACCGCTTGCAGCCCCCCCTTGATTTGATTTTCTGGGGGCTGCCAAGGGGTTTTGGGGTCCCCTCACCCTCTGGCGCTCCTTGGCATTGGCCGCCTGCCGCCGCTCCAGGACGTCGGCCAGGTCACCCGCTGGGCAGTAGTGCCCGTCCGGCTGCTTGCGCAGGCGGGCGATGGCAGCGACACGGGGCAGGGGGCCATAGCGTTGGCTCAGCACCATCTCCAACATCTCTGGGGCCGGGGTGGGCTGCAGGACCCCCCCAAGCAGCTCCCCAGCTCCATTGGCCCCCTCCATCCCTGGGGGAAAGGACAAACCCTACACCTCAGCCTCACCCCACAGCTCTTCCCTTAAATACTCAAGACTCAACGAGGTGCAGGTGAGGCTCAACCTGGCCTAACGAGGGGTGGGGTTGGGCTCTGACCCTGCCTCAGTTTCCCCTCTCAGCACCTGACACACACACGAGGCCTGACACCTTGGGGATGGGCAGTGAGCATCGCCCCGCATGGGGAAATATGGATTTGGGAGGCTTTGTGTGTCCCTGAAAACGTGGGAAGCTCTTTTGGGTGGGGAAAATATAAATATGAGAGGTTTAATAACAGTGAGGGCTCTCTCAGTAGATGGCAGTGTTAGTCCCTGCAATGCAGGAAACCCTAGGGAGGGCTGGAAAAAGGGGAAAATTCCCCTTTGCCTACTAAAAACTGAGGCCAGTGGCTGCCTGGTCACTCCAGGTTGTTCACTGCAGGGGGAAAATTCATCCCAGCCCTGGGTTCCCCCTTCCCAAAACACCATCCTGCCTCCCCTCTGGTGCTTGTGGGGAGGAAAGCCCCCCAGAAGCTCACCTCACTTTTCCAGGTTTGGGGAGCTATGGGGTGCAGAGGGGACAGGCATGTTCCTCCATGCAGGGCTACAGGTGCCGTGCCTCAGTTTCCCTAAACCTCAAAACACCTGAGGGGCTGAAAACCTTTTCCAGTCTGCACCAGGTTCTTGTACTGCAGGGAGACCAGGGGTGGAGGAGCAAATGGTTAAGAAAACCAGCCCCAGAACAAGCCTCAGACACACCTGGAAGGTAAATGAGCTTTTATCAGAACCTCAGAAATCCTAAGTTTCCCTTCTGTAATGCTCCATAATGAGCTTCCTTCTCCTGCAGTCGGATCTGGATAATCTCATTATTACTGCCTGACCAGGAGGGAGTGAATCTTGCAATGAATCCAAGGATGGGTGGGCTTGAAGCCTCCCCACCCCAAAAAAGTGGGTCTGTGCATGCGTGCTCACTTTTATTTGAAGGTGGAAACATCCAAAGCAGGTGTCTGCTCCTTTCCCTTTGTTTTACAGCTGGGAAAAAACAAATTGCCCTGATTGGGACGTTTTGTGGATTAAAAATTGAGGGAAATACCAGAAGTGGAGGGAAATGCTGTAGGAGAGGGGACAGAGGGGTGTTTGTGGAAATGAGATTTGCAGGAGTCTTGCCCAGATGGGAAATGAGCAGAGCTGGGAGGTGAGATTATAGGGGTCAGGGTTATTAGGGGTCACAGATGTTAAGGGTCATGGATATTAGGGGCCACAATTTCTAAGGACCATGCTTTTAGGGCTCAAGGTTATTAGGAATCTGAGTTGTTATCGTCTGTGTTTTTTAGGGGTAACAGTTATTAGAGACTGTGTGTTTTAGGGGCCACGGTCAGGGTTATCAGCCTCTGCTCACAGCAAGTGCAGGGGAGCAGCTGCAGCAGTTGAGGATGCTGCAAAGCCAGAAAGGAGCTTATTCCCCTTTCTCCCCTCTCTATTTTTTGTTTCTGCCAGCCTGACGTGCGACGCGGGTGGCCAGCACAGCCCCCTAAAAATAGCAGCAGCCTCATGGAGCCGGCATGAGCAGGGGGGAAAGGGCAGAGCTCCTCCAAAAAAGCCTCTCTGGAGGATTTGGAGAATGGCTTCTGTCACCCTGGCTTAGGGCATCCCCAGGATTTCTGACTTTTTGCCCCCATTTGCACCCTTCTCCTGGGCAGTCAAGCATCCTCTGTGCTGGGAGATCAGGAAGCATCCAGGGCTGAATTCCTGGAAACCAGCATCCTGGCAGCTCAGATGCGGTTTGCCCGTTAGGAATGCTTTGGGACGAGGCTGCTTTCCAACAGTTCAGTCTCAAACACCCTCAGTAATCGCTTTCATTGTTCCTGCTCCGAGTGTGGCTGGAACAAGAGCTCGGTCTGGGTCTCAAAAACCCAGCACCACCTGCTGCCCCCAGGATGCTCCCCAAAATCAGGTGCCTCCATCCCATTGGCTTCAGCCCATTCCTGTCTCCACTGGGGTCTGATATTTCCCATTATCATGAGACTGGAAAAATGACCCGGTGATTTCTAAAGACTGTGGCAGGGTAGGTGCCAGGAAAGGTGAGGGAAGAAGGGTGGTGCCAGGGCTGCAGTGTGGCCGGATCCTGGTGTTGACGTGTGGTTAAACCCAATCTTTCTTGACGAGGCCCCAAATGTCTCAGAGGCGGACGGTCCTTGCCGGAGCCACCTTGTTTCTGCTAGCTCCATGCCACCCGTGAGTGCCAGTCATGGGCTGCTGGCCATATCCTAGCCACACTTCAATCATAGAATCACAGAATCACCACGTTGGAAGAGACCCATCGGATCATTGAGTCCAACCATTCCCATCAATCACTAACCCATGTCCCTCAGCGCCTCGTCCACCCGTCCCTTAAACCCCTCCAGGGAAGGTGACTCAACCCCCTCCCTGGGCAGCCTCTGCCACTGCCCAATGACCCTTTCCATGAAATATTTTTTCCTGGTGTTCAGCCTGAACCTCCCCTGGTGGAGCTTGAGGCCATTCCCTCTCGTCCTGTCCCCTGTCCCTTGGGAGAAGAGCCCAGCTCCCTCCTCTCCACAACCTCCTCTCAGGGAGTTGGAGAGAGCAATGAGGTCTCCCCTCAGCCTCCTCTTCTCCAGGCTAAACACCCCCAGCTCTCTCAGCTGCTCCTCGGAATCCTTGTTCTCCAGCCCCCTCAAACCCTTCGAGACTCTTTACTGAGTGGTGGCATCACCTCTGGTCATGGTAGAAGGTGCAGGATATGCAACCGGCACCTCCACCTCTCTCTCCATCCTTCCCCTGCTGCCAAATGTGTTCTGAGATGCCAGTTCGCAGGGGGCAGCTGCACCCAGGGGTTTGTGGCATCATTTGCAGCTGGGATCCCTCACCAGTTTGATGCTGAATTGGCAGATCCCCTGAACCAAGGATGGAGCCAAGTCTGGCTTGGGACCACCTGGTACCCAGGGATGGGGCTCACAGTTGCTGAGGTGGAAAATAGAGGAACATGGGGTGATGTACAATCAGCGGTTCCTCCAGAAAAGCTTTTATCCTGCCATTAAACCATAAAATCATTTCTCTCACTGCCATCAGCGCTGCTGGTGATACTGACATTTGTGTCTCCCACATGCCTTATCTTAGCGAGAGGCAGAGCGCTCCGGCTTCCTGAGGTTTTCCACTTTGGCTGAAGTTTCCTGGCTTGCCCGACTGTTCGAGCTCGAAGTGTGAAGGTGGATTTGAAAGGGAAATTCCGGAGGCTGCTTTTGCACCCAGCCTTGGTGTTGGTATTGTGGGAGTTGAAGCCGGGCGGGTTCCCAGTGTGATGCCTGGGGGACCAAGGGGCATCGCTGTCCTCCTGGCCGGCTGCTCCTCCATCACTTCTTTATAAAGATCTGATGGAAAAGCAGGAGGGTTTGTGCTGGAGACAGGGGGACCGGCCACCCACCGAGGTCGCTGGGAGGTCCCACGCTGGGAAAGTAGATCTCTCCCCACCATGTGCTGAATTATACATGAGGCAAGAGGGACAATAACAGGGTTTATCAGCCAGTGGCGAGGATTTCGGCAGGGACAGCGTGAGCTCGGTGGGAACGGCCAGGCGATAGGGCTCAGCACCGCTCGGGTCCATCAACCTGACCCTTCTTTGTTATGGCAAGAGATGAAACAATCTCAGCTTGGTGGAGTAAAAATAATTATTAAAGACCTGATGGGGGTGGGACAAGCAGCGACGCCCCAGCCCCCAGCACAGATCCCACCACCTGCCCTTCACAGTTTATTTTATTTTCCCTTTCTTGGAGGATCCCGGAGCGTACGTGCCAGGAGGTGGATTGTAAAGCTGCTGGCGCCGAGGGCTCAGTCACATTTCCTCTGTGCAGGCAGCAAGGGGAATGGGGATGGAACAAAGGCAGCTCTGTCCCTCCTGGCTCGAAGCAGCCTTTCTGTAGAAGTCGGTGGCCGCTGGAGGGAGAATCCCAGCCTGGAGCAGCCAGAGCTTTCCCTGACCAAGCACAGAGGAATTTTTGAAGACAAATCCCGTGGCCTGGGATGGGGATGAGATGGGGACAGGGACCAAGACAGGAATGGGGATGGGACGGGGACATGGACAGGGATGGGATAAGGACAGCGACCTGGTTTGAGCAGGGTTGGAGATGAGGATGAGGACAGGGATCAAGACAGGGATTGGGATGGGGATGAGGTGGGGACATGGACAGGGATGGAATAGGGACAGACAGTAGGACAGGGGCAGAGAAGGGGATGGGGACAAGGATGGGAACAGGGACCAAGACAGGGATGACGATGGGACAGGGATGTCCCTGGAGGTGTTTAAAAGACGGGTGGATGAGGTGCTCAGGGACATGGTTTAGTGATTGATGGGAATGGTTGGACTTGATGATCCAGTGGGTCCTTTCCAACTTGGTCATTCTATGATTCTATGACGGGGACAGAGAACAGGGTTGAGATGAGGATGGAGATGGGGATGGGGACAAGGGCTGGGACTCAGCTCTGCCTCGCTCTCCCCAGCCAGTGCGAAGGGAAGGGGTCAAGCTTAGAAACTGGACTGAAATTTAGGGAGGGGTTTAACCACCAGCAGATCCAAGTGGTGCCTGATTTCTGGCGAGGAAGCCTTGCCCCTTCTCTCAAGCCCTTCCATCCTGGCCCAGCCACCTGTGACTGGGAGAACTAGGGCAGCAGTTCCATCGTCTTCCTCTCTGATGGCAATTTCTGCCTTGTCCATCCCAGATAACCAGTGCTGACGGCTGGTTCTGCCTGGCTGGACGAGCCGGATAATCTCTGTTTGATAGAATTAGTAAGTGCATCAACCTTAAACCTCTTTTCTTGGCAGTTCCTTTCCAGCAGTGGGGAGAAAGGACTCGCATGCCCGTGGTCACGTAGGGTTGGAGCCACAGGGCCAGGGAGGCTGTCAGGCCACCGCAGCAGCTGGACTCTTTTTTTTTTTACCCCCATTCTGGGTTTTTAGGGGTTCCCCAGGGCTCCAGAAGTGGAGGAGCCACCACCTCCCTGCCAGATGCCCGCAGATCCTGATTAAGCACTTGGCCATATAAAAGCCACGTGGGTGGCCACGTGTCCCTGCCCCATGTGCACATGCACACGCACGTGTGCACACGCATGAAACCTGGTGTCCCAGGACCACCTCCACGGCTGTTAGCAGGGCTGGGGCTGAAGCTTAGAGCTCCCAGCCCCTGCAAACACATCCATCCTCCCCTGGTAGGAATTTCCTTGTTGGTTTTTTTTTTCTCTCACCATGAAAAAGGAGAGAGGTTTCACTCTCTGCACTGAAATTCGGGCTGGGGGCAAGCAAGCCAAATCACCAGCATCCTAGGGAATCACCCATGAGCTGCTCCGTGACCCGAGTGCAGCACAGAGAGAAGCTCCGCGGGGATGTCAGCGAGAGCATCACCTCCAGCCCTGCTGTGACAGAGCACGATGTAGGATAGGAGCAGCTCAAACCCGACAGCCCCACGCATAAAACATCACGTCCCAGACAGCTCCGTCGTGATCATCCCACGGTTCCGGATTACAGCGGTGCTGCTAAAATCCCATATTTATCTCCACAGTG
Source organism: Clamator glandarius (assembly GCA_033459285.1). Lineage (NCBI taxonomy): Eukaryota > Metazoa > Chordata > Aves > Cuculiformes > Cuculidae > Clamator > Clamator glandarius. Next base: position 106,036 of record JAUNZM010000651.1, on the reverse strand, counting down.
GCCAGCCAATGACCTCGGGGCTGACGTGCAGGGCCTTCCTCCGCGGGGATCAAAGATGATAAAGCTCTCCTTGCTTGCCACAGGACAAGGTCCCAGTCTCAGCAATCCGGCTTGGATGCTCCAAGGATGATGTCCAAGCACACAGCAGACAGGATGGACAGTGAGGGCATCAGCCAGGTAAGGGGATTTTCTCCCTGGATTTGAGGTGTGGGGTTTTTTTTGGCTCCTTGCAGCTGGTGAAGGAGCTGTGATGGACCTTGGGGTGAAGGGACACAAAGCCAGTTCCACTCCTTGGAAAGAGAGACCCTGTGGGTAGCAGGGGATCACGGGATCAATGCTGGTCAGAATTAGTGTCAACAGTAAGGAATTTATTTTAAGCGACAGATAAAATCAAATTCGCGATTTCTGTTGATAAATCCAATTGCTGCATTGGTGCTTGGTGATTATAACTGGTTAATAATGATCATTGGTTTAGTGATTGATGGAAATGGTTGGACTCGATGATCCAGTGGGTGGTTTCTAACCTAGTGAGTCTATGATTCTATGATTTACATATGAAGTAACAATTGAAACTTGAATTAGTAGTTATTTTCCTGGGGAAAAAATAAACCTGACAGAGTCAGAGGCACATGATTCTTCCCCAAAAGGTGTCCCATCTTGGGTGGGGAAGAGAGGTCCAGGTCCATCTCTCAGGGCATTTTTCCTCCCCTGCAAAGGGTCTCAGGTGCCATTTCTATACTTTTTGAAAACTCTTTGGTGCCTCTTGGTGAGGTGGGTATGAGTCCATCAGTGAGGGTTGGTTGGCCCTTGGCAAGGCTGCTTGTGTCCTCAGAAGGGGATTTGGCTGTTCTCTACGTCTTCAGGGTGGGGACCTCAGCCTGGGCTTTTAGGGGTGTTCCTGCTCTTATCTGAAGCAACACCAGGCTGCGAGCCCCGCAACCCAGTCCGTTCTCCTGTAAGATAATGTTTTTCAAGTAGAACCGTGCCTTTTGGTAAACTTTGCCATCCACAAGACCGAGCAAGCCTGCACCGCTCCACAAGGTCTCCTCCCCATCCTCTAGGCTTGCAGGGTCAGTGGGGCTTAAACCAGCTTGGATGCTCCAAGGATGATGTCCAAGCACGCAGCAGACGGGATGGAGAGTGAGGCCATCACCAAGGTAAGGGGATTTTCTCCCTGAATTTGAGGTGTGTGGGGTTTTTTGGCCCATTGCAGCTGGTGAAGGAGCTGTGATGGACCTCGGGGTGAAGGGACTCAAGGCCAGTTGCACTTCTTGGAAGGAGAGATGGGTTTCCTGAAAGCCTGACAGGGCTGAAGGCTGTAATGCTGTTGTAGCTGTGCACCTGCGTCTTCTTCAACACCATGTTTTGGGTTGTTTCCTCCGATTTCCGATGCTGGGTGGGAAGGATTTTGTAGGGACTGGTGCAGGCAGAGATCCTGGAAGGAGGCATTTGGAATTTGGCCTCAAGTCAGTCCCTCAGCTTCCTCTGAGCCTTCAGCTTGATACTTCGCCTCCGGCTGTGTCCAGCCTGCTGCTTCTGCAGCCCGTCCTGGTGGAGCTGGAGACTTCCCGCATGCTTCTGCCAGCTGGGGCTTGAGGATCAAGCCTGTGCTGAGCTGAGGTTGGATGCAGTCATGGCAATGGGGAGTTTTGGGGTTCCTGGGTGATGGCAGAGTTCCCCTGTTGCCAGAACATTCCAGGATGTGTCCGCTGAGACCCAGCTTCAGGAGCCTGGTGTAGCGTGAGAGATGAGGGAAAAACACCTGGCACCAAGCATCCCCCTGCCTGCTGCCTCTTGCCCTGCGCTGCGGTTTGGTGGCACCGGGGACGTGCTGGCACGCCACACGCTGCAGGACACGGCCGTGACCCAGCTCTGCTGCTGCCAGCGCTGGGAAAGCACCTGGGGGATGCTGAGGAAATCTCCCCTTTCCATTGCAATTGAGAAAGTGCTGTGCGTGGGAGTTATTCATCCCAGGCTGGCATGACTCAAGGTCCTGTGTCCTTGACGGGACGTTTGACCTCAGAGGTGTGCCAGGCTCACACAGTGCCCTTGGCAGCCCTGGAACACCCAGAGTTCTCTCTAACTTTGGCCACGCCAGCTTTTGGGGACATTATCCCTCCTGCCAGGTCTCCTGGTAGCTCTGACATCCCTTCTAAGGTTTGGGATCTTGATGGGACTTTGGGGATGGCGTGGCTTGTGGAAATAGAAGAGGCTAAGATGTCAGATGTCTCCTCCTCTCACATCACGGGGCTGATCTTAAGCCCCCCTGGTCCCATGGGGGATCCGATGTCCCCTCGGATAAGGAGACAGTTGGTGGAGCTGATAGACTCCTTGGCAGCTGGACAAGCTGAGAGCAGTTGGTGCTGCACGAGGGACGTCAGGGCAGGCAGCTGAAAGATAAATGTCAGCCTCCCCTCACAGTAATTCTGCAGGAGGCAGAGGGACAGGCAGCAGCAGAAGTTTGGGACACATGGGGCAAACTGGATTTTCCGGTGCTGAGGCTCCCAGTATAAAAATCCTCCTGGGCAGGAGAGGCTGCTCAAGGATGGAGGTGCTCCCGGGGCTGAGGGTGACCATAACCAGTGGAGGATGGCCATCACCAGTGGAGAGCGACTGTCACCAGTGGAGGATGGACGTCACCACCAGTTCCACCTCATCATTGAATCCTGGGGTCAGTTCTGGCCCCTCAGCACCAGAAGGATGTTGAGGCTCTGGAGCGAGTCCAGAGAAGAGCAACGAAGCTGGTGAAGGGGCTGGAGAACAAGGATTCCGAGGAGCGTCTGAGAGAGCTGGGGGTGTTTATCCTGGAGAAGAGGAGGCTGAGGGGAGACCTCATTGCTCTCTCCAACTCCCTGAGAGGAGGTTGTGGAGAGGAGGGAGCTGGGCTCTTCTCCCAAGGGACAAGACAAGAGGGAATGGCCTCAAGCTCCAGGGGAGGTTTAGGCTGAACATAAAGAAAAAAATTTTCACAGAAAGGGCCATTGGTCCCTGTCAGAGGCTGCCCAGGGAGGGGGTTGAGTCCCCTTCCCTGGAGGGGTTTAAGGGACGGGTGGACGAGGTGCTGAGGGACATGGGTTAGTGATTGATGGGAATGGTTGGACTTGATGATCCAGTGGGTCTTTTCCAACCTGGTGTTTCTATGATTCTATGATCAGAGGTCCAGCAAGTGCCAGTGCTGCCCGCACACCCCAGCTCGTACCCGCCACAGGGTACCACCTTCTGCCCCAAACCTCCTGACCTGGCTGGTGGCTCCATGTCTTTGAGGGGAGCAAAGGGTTTGAGGAAAGCAAGGCAAGAGTCAGAGCAGGGTGCCTGCAACATGTGAGGGAGCTAAAATCAGGCAACTGCACCTAATCTAATTTAATCTCCACTTTTCTGTCTGTCTAACGGCGATTAACCTGGTTGGATGGAGTGTGAAGGCTGGATGCAGCAGCTCGGGGTGTCGCAGCCTAGTGCCATCCCATGTCCTGGTCCCAGCTTAACCCACAGGGCATCCCTCCGGCTGTTCTGGCTGCTCATGGCGAGGTGGCCTTGGGATGCAGCTGGATGTTTTAGGATGGGTAGCTTGGACGCCAGCTCCAAGGTTCTGACCATCCATGTGGAAGCAGTGGAAGGGACAGACAGACGCTTCCCACCGGCACAGACAGGGCACGATCCTCCCTCTGCTTCCACCTCCGTGGGGTGGTTTGGGATGGGCAAACCTCACCCCTTGCCACAGAGCCGGGGAAAGGTTGTTTCACCGAGCTCAGCTCCGAGGTCACGCGCTCCATCCCACGGCTGCCGACGAAAGAAAACTTCTCGGACCGGTTTTCTATTCCCAACCCCCTGTGAGGGCTGGTCCAGCCAAGTTTAAGGTTTCCGGTGCACTGGGTGACCAGGCAAAGTCAATAAATGGTCACCGGTGTCATTCTTCTGCCAAAGGGTTCATTTAGGATGTGTGTGTGTGTGTGTGTGTGTGTCAAATGAAAGGTTGTTGGAAACTATGTAGAGCAGCGATGGAGCGGTGAATCACAGGCAGGTGATCTAAGATGAATTAAAGCCTCTCCTGGAGCGGGTCCAGCTCCGAGATCGCCCTGACTGCTTCGTGCTGCCTCAAAAAATCGGATGTCTGGGTCCCGATTCCTCTATCCTCATCACGATCAGTGCCTCAGTTTCCCCACTAGAAAAGAGAGACCTTGTCCTCAGCAGCTTTGTTCTCTCTTACGGGTTCCCACCCGCCGAGCGGCCGCGGTCCCCGTGACTTTTCCCTGCGTCGTAGGTTGCGTTGGTCTCACTTGCTTCCAGAGCGGATCCTGGGATGCAGGGATGCTCCATCCCTGCTCCGACCACTGGGCAAGGCCCTTCCTTTCAAGCTCCAACATTGTCATTACCGCAGTCCTACGTCTTTCAAGAATCCCATTACAGAAATTAGAGCCGCTTGTAACTCCAACCCCTGCAATCAGCCCATTTCCTTTTGCTAAGGAGCGCGGCGTTACGTGCCGGTAGATTCTTACAAGCCCATAAGAAGCTGGGAAGCAGCTGGGAGGGACGGCTCCGAAAGATTTCGGTTTGGAGGTTGGTTACATGAAAGGGATTATGAAATGTGTTAGGAAAAATAAGCTCATTTTAAATTAAAAAAAAAAAAAAAAAAAAAAAGACTTTAAAAGCAAGCCCTGCACGGACCAGGGAGCTGCTCCTCCTGCCTTCTCGTGACCAGGGTGTTGCCCTGCAGATAACTTTAGTGTCACCCTGAATGAGCAGGTTTTGCAGAGGTGAACGGAGCTCCTGAGTGGGACAGGAGGACGAGACAGACCCCTCATTCTGCACAGACAGTCGCTTCCTTCATCCAGCTGGGCAGGCGGCAGATGGGGAAGGTGGACAGATGTGCCTGGCTATTTTTAGAGAATTTGGGTATTTAGCAAAAAAAAAAAAAAAAAAAGAAAAAAAAATGGACGTGAGGGTGAATTGAAGTGGAGGCGTAGCAAAACAGATTAAAAAGCATCGGCTGAAAATTCAGTTTTAACCAAAACCCTGAGCAAACTGGGTCTGCTGGGCAGGACTGGGTCACCCAGGAGAAAGAGCGTGACCTTGGGGTTCCCTCAGCTCCGTATTTTGGCTGCTTCCTCCCCTCCCTCTTTCCTTTGAAATAGAGTCGCAATTCCTTGGAAAGGAAAAAACCCAAAAATTATGTAAACGACCACTTTGAAAGAAATAAGACAGAGGAACACTGGGAAGAGCTCGAGCTGCTCCAGACTGGTTGGGAAAGCGTGGCAGGAGCAGGCGGACGGGTTGAGTGACTCTGCCCCAGGGCTGCTGGGACCGGCTCTGCTGGGAGCCACGAGTGGGGCAGCCGGAGCGGGGTTGGAGGGCCAGGAGGGTGGAGGACGTGCCACGGCCCGCGTAGGGTCCTGCCCCAGCCCTGGATGCCCCAGCGGAGCCAGAAGGGAGCTGGGATGGAGAAAGGAGAGATGGTGCAGTCCTGGGATAACATGAGAAGAGGCTCCCAAAGCTTTGGGGGGCACCAAGCATCCCAGACCCTGGATGCTCCAATGAGCCAGAGGGGAGCTGGGATGGAGAAAGGAGAGATGGTGCAGTCACATCCTGGGATAACATGGGAAGAGGTTTCCCAAAGCTTCAGGGGGATGTCCAGGACACCCCAACGGACCCAGAAGGGAGGTGGAATGGAAAAAGGAGAAACGGTGCAGTTGGGTCCTGGGATAACATGGGAAGAGGCTCCCAAAACTTTGGGGGCACCAAGCACCCCAAGCCCTGGATGCTTCAATGAGCCAGAAAGGAGGTGGGATGGAGAAAGGAGAGATGGTGCAGTCAGGTCCTGGGATAACACGGGAAGAGGCTCCCAAAGCTTTGGGGGCACCGAGTACCCCAAGTCCTGGATGCTTCAATGAGCCAGAGGGGAGCTGGGATGGAGAAAGGAGAAATGGTGCAGTCAGGTCCTGGGATAACACGGGAAGAGGCTCCCAAAGCTTTGGGGGGCGCCGAGCACTCCTTCCAGCCCTGCTCGAGGCCTGGGGAGGGAGCCCATGCGTGTAGGCGTGGGAAGGGTCCGTGATGGATGCGCAGTGACGGCTGCACATGGATGCACACGTTAAGGCGCATGTGAGCGCACACGCACACACACACGCAGCACGGAGCGTGCACACTCGTGCATCTGCAGGAACGCAGCAAGGCACACGCAGACACCGAGGATGGACGTGGTGTCTGCTGTAGGCCCCCCCCAGGGATGCATTTACACCAGCAGGTTCCCCCCTAGAGCTGGAGACCCCCCACTCCCTGTGTCCCCCCCATACACACTGCCCTCCCCAGGTCACAGGCAACCCCCAGTACACCCCAATGTGTGCACACACCCCAGTTCCCCCATTACCCCCAGTTCCCCCATTACCCCTTTCCCCCCTCACTCCCCATTCCCCCATACCCCCCATTCACCCCCACATCCCCCTTTCCCCCCTTCACTCCCCATTCCCTCCAGCTCCCCCATTCACCCCCATTCCCCCCTTCACTCCCCATTCCCCCAGCTCCCCCCCCTCACTCCCCATTCTCCCCTCGCTCCCCCATTCCCCCCCCCACTCCTCCCTCACTTCCCATTCTCCCCAGTTCCCCCATTCCCCCCCCACTCCCCCTTTCCCCCTTCACTCCCCATTCCCCCACCTTCCCCATTCAACCCCCATTCCCCCATTCCCCCCTCACTCCCCATTCCCCCCCACTCCCCCCCTCACTCCTCATTCTCCCCTCGCTCCCCCATTCACCCCCATTCCCCCCTCACCCCCCGTTCCCCCCAGCTCCCCCATTCCCCCTTTCCCCCCTTCACTCCCCATTCCCCCCCATTCCCCCCTCACTCCCCATTCTCCCTAGTTCCCCCATTCACTCCCATTCCCCCCTCACTCCCCATTCCCCCCATTCCCCCCTCACTCCCCATTCTCCCTAGTTCCCCCATTCACTCCCATTCCCTCCCTCACTCCCCATTCCCCCCATTCCCCCATTCCCCCCCTCACTCCCCATTCCCCCCATTCCCCCATTCCCCCCTCGCTCCCCCATTCCACACTCACCCCCCATTCCCCCCTCACCCCCCGTTCTCCCCAGCTCCCCCATTCCCCCTTTCCCCCCTTCACTCCCCATTCCCCCATTCCCCCCTCACTCCCCATTCTCCCCAGTTCCCCCATTCACTCCCATTCCCCCCCTCACTCCCCATTCCCCCCATTCCCCCATTGCACCCTCACCCCCCATTCCCCCCTCACCCCCCGTTCCCCCCAGCTCCCCCATTCCCCCTTTCCCCCCTTCACTCCCCATTCCCCCCCATTCCCCCATTCCCCCCTCACTCCCCATTCTCCCCAGTTCCCCCATTCACGCCCATTCCCCCCCTCACTCCCCATTCCCCCCACCTTCCCCATTCAACCCCCATTCTCCCATTCCCCCTTTCCCCCCTCACTCTCCATTCTCCCTAGTTCCCCCCTCACTCCCCATTCCCCCCTCACTCCCCATTCCCCCCTCGCTCCCCCTTTCCCCCCTCACTCCCCATTCCCCCCTCACCCCCCGTTCCCCCCAGCTCCCCCATTCCCCCCCTCACTCCCCATTCCCCCCATTCCCCCTTTGCCCCCTCACTCCTCATTCCCCCCATTCACTCCCATTCCCCCCCTCACTCCCCATTCCCCCCATTCCCCCATTGCACCCTCACCCCCCATTCCCCCCTCACCCCCCGTTCCCCCCAGCTCCCCCATTCCCCCTTTCCCCCCTTCACTCCCCATTCCCCCCCATTCCCCCATTCCCCCCTCACTCCCCATTCTCCCTAGTTCCCCCATTCACTCCCATTCCCCCCCCTCACTCCCCATTCCCCCCATTCCCCCTTTGCCCCCTCACTCCTCATTCCCCCCCATTCCCCCCATTCCCCCCCACTCCTCCCCTCACTCCCCATTCCCCCCCATTCCCCCCTCACCCCCCGTTCCCCCCAGCTCCCCTTTTCTCCCCGCTCCCTCCCTCCCGCCCCCCCCATTCCCGCTGTGGCGCCCCCTGGCGGCCCCGCCCTCCCCTCACACACCCTCTCGCTGCCGCCAATGGGCGCGCGGCGCGGGGGCCGCGTCAGCGCCGGGGCCGGGGCCGCCGCTCAATGAGCCCCGCGCGGCGTGCGGAGCGGAGACAGCGGCCCCGCGGCCACAGCCATGATCGCCTCCCACCTGCTCGCTTACTTCTTCACCGAGCTCAACCATGACCAGGCGCAGAAGGTGAGGGGAGAGGGGGGAGAGGGAGAGAGAAGGGGAGAGGGAGAAGGGGAGAGGGGGGAGAGAAAAGGGGGGAAGAGAGAATGGGGGGAAGAAAAGGGGGAAGGAGAAAAGGGAGAAAAGGGGGGGAGAAAAGGAGAAAAGAGAAAAGGAGGGAAGAGGAAAGGGGGGAAGGAAAGGGGAAAGGAGAAAAAGGGGAAGAGAGAAGGGGAGAGAGAGAGAAGGGAGAGAGAGAAAAGGGGGAAAGAGAAAAGGGAGGGAAGAAAAGGGGGAAGGAGAAGAGGGGGGAAGAGAAAAGGGGGGAAGGAAAGGGGAAAGGAGAAAGGGGGGGAGAAAAGGAGAAAAGAGAAAAGGGGGGAAGAAAAGGGGGGAAGAGACAAGGGAGGGAGGAGAAAAGGGGGAAAAGAGAAAAGGAGGGGAAAAGGGGAAAGAGAAAAAGGGACAAGAAAAAGAGAAAAGAGAAAGGGGGGAAGAAAAGAGGGAAAGAGAAAAGGGGAAAAGAGAAAAAGGGGAAGAAAAAGAGAACATAGAAAAGGAAGGAAAGGGGAGAAGAGAAAAAGGGAGGAAAGGAAGGGGGAAAGAGAAAAAGGGGAGGAAAGGGAGGGGGAAAAGAGAAAAGGGGGGAAGGGGGCAAGGAAAGGCGAAGGGAAAAAAGGAAAGGGGGTAAAAAAGGGGAGGAGGGGGAAAGGGAAGAGGGGAAGAAGGAAAAATGGGGAAACGGAGGAAAAGAGTGTAAAGAAAGGGGAAAAGAAGGAAAAGGGTGTGGAAAAGGAAAAGGGGAAAGGGAGGAAAAGGGGGAGAAAAGGGGGAGAAGGAAAGGGAGTGAGAAGGAGAAGGGGATGAAAGGGGGGGAGAAGGAAAAGGGAGGGGAAAAAGGAAAGGAGGAAAAAGGGGAAAGGCGGGAGGGAGATGAGGAAAAAGAAAAGAAAGGGAAAAAAAGAGAAAAAAGACCCCAAAAAAAGGCAGGAAAGGAGGGAGAGTGGCGGGCGGGCGGCGCCGTGCGGTACGTGCCGGCGGGACCCCGCGTGGCCGGCCGGGAGGAGGAGGAGGAGGGGGAGGAAGGAGAAGAAATCCGTGTGTGTGTCTGTGTGTGTGTGTGTCTGTGTGTGTCTGTGTGTGTGTGTCCACTCCCTCCCGGCCGCCCCGGGGCAGCCGCGCCGTCCACGTGTGGCCGCGGAGCATCCATCCCCCCTGCATCCCCCCGAGCATCCCCTGCATCCCCCCCGAGCATCCCCTGCATCCCCCCCCGAGCATCCCCTGCATCCCCCCCGAGCAACCCCTGCATCCCCCCCGAGCAACCCCTGCATCCCCCCCGAGCAACCCCTGCATCCCCCCCGAGCAACCCCTGCATCCCCCCCGAGCAACCCCTGCATCCCCCCCCGAGCATCCCCTGCATCCCCCCCCGAGCATCCCCTGCATCCCCCCCCGAGCATCCCTGCATCCCCCCCGAGCAACCCCTGCATCCCCCCCGAGCATCCCCTGCATCCCCCCCCGAGCATCCCCTGCATCCCCCCCGAGCATCCCCTGCATCCCCCCCGAGCATCCCCTGCATCCCCCCCGAGCAACCCCTGCATCCCCCCCGAGCAACCCCTGCATCCCCCCCCGAGCATCCCCTGCATCCCCCCCCGAGCATCCCCTGCATCCCCCCCGAGCATCCCCTGCATCCCCCCCGAGCATCCCCTGCATCCCCCCTCGAGCATCCCCTGCATCCCCCCCCGAGCATCCCCTGCATCCCCCCCCGAGCATCCCCTGCATCCCCCCCGAGCATCCTCTGCATCACCCCGAGCATCTCCTGCGGCGAGACAGCCCCCCAGCATCCCGCAGAGCATCCCCTGCATCCCCCCCAGCAATCCCTGCGGCGAGGCACCCCCTCAGCACTCCCCCAGAGCATCCCCTGAATCCCCCAGAGCATCCCCTGCGTCGAGACCCCCAGAGCATCCCCTGCGTTGAGACCCCCAGAGCATCCCCTGCGTCGAGACCCCCAGAGCATCCCTTGCGGCAACCCTCACCTCTGCATCCCCCCAGCATCCCCCAGAGCATCCCTTGCGGCGAGAACCCCACCCTGCATCCCCCAGAGCACCCCCTGTGGCAAGACCTCCTCCCAGCATCCCCCGCAGCGAGACCCCCCAGAGCATCCCCCCCAGCATCCCCTGCAGCGAGACCCCCTCAGCATCTCCCCAAGCCTTGCGGCGAGACCCCCTGCCTGGGTAGCCGGCAGATCCCGGGGGTTGCCGGTTGGTTTTTTGCCCCAAGGCTCCCCTTCCCCCCCGGCTGTGCCCCCAGTTCGTGCCCTGCCTATGATGGGACAGCATCCTCTGGCTTCTCCCCTGCCTTAATTTACGGGTCCGAACGGCCGGCGCCTGTCCTGGACCGCAGAAGCGAGCCGGAGCGTCCCGTTGGGATGCACGGGGCGTTCGTCAGCAGCCATTCATGAGTTTAAGCACTTGAAAAATGCGAGCGTTTTTTGCTCTCCCGCGGCTGATGGAACGCGGGCTTGGGTTGGCCAAGACAGCGCTCGGGCTTCAAACAGTGAGCGTTCAATCAATGATTCCTGGAAAAAAGCGCTGGCTGGGAGACTGCGTGGAGGCTCTGGCTCTTCCCCCAGCCCTCCGGCAGCCTTCGGAGCATCTAAGGATAAGTCAGAGAGGGTTCTGCCTCGGAACCCTGAGGTCACGCGGTGGTTCCTGTTCCTGGGGTTACGGAACCCAGCGTGGGGGGTCAGGACGAGCAAACGCTCCTGTCAAAAGGAAGCAAAACGCGTGTCTTCTGAGAATCGTGGCTCGCTGCATGGGGCAGCGCTGGCGATGCCAATGGAAGAGCGAAACTCGCCACGTAGCCCTTTGCCTGCATTAAATAGGAAGTAAAACAAGAGAGAGCGTTTAAAAAAAAAAAAAACCAAAACCAAATCTAGCGCACAGAAATCCCCTTCCCAGTGCAGAGCGATCCATGAGGAAACGCGAGCTCACGAGTGTCGCGGGGTTGTGCAACAGCCAGATCCACGGGAAGGGTTGTGTAACCCAGAAATAGGCTGGTGGCACAGCCCGACTCCGGGCTCTCAGGCAGCTCGCAAGTTCCTTATTGGGAGCTGGAAATGATGGAGGGGGAAGCTTTGGGCTTCCCATCGGGAAAAGGGTGTGCAAAGCCTCGGGAACTGCTTCGATTTTCCTCCCGGCTCCAAATTAAAAATGTAACTGAGATGCGGTGGAGGGCAATATCCTAGAGCTGCCAGCCAGGCTCTGTCCTCTTGGCCCAAGTAACCGCCTCCAGCTTTTATTTTTCTGGGTTATTTTGAATCAAATGCCTGTGAATTCTCCCAGTACGGCAAATCCAGGATGGGTGCAGCCCCCCCGGCGACCGCTGCAAGGGAGCTGGGTGCTTCCACCATGGATGCAAAATTATTCCTGGCTTATAAAACTTCACAGGCATTGCGGGAGTCCCCGGCACAGGGCTATGTAAGGGCTGGAATTCTTGGAAAGCCGCGCTTTATTTTAATTTTTATCAAACCCAGAGGCTTCACCAAGCATTTGAGACTGTGTTTGGGAAACGATTTCAGGGTGGTAGCCTGGAGCGTGTTTGTCGTACGTAGCCTTTGTGCTTTGGATCCGGTTGAAAAGGGGCTTGGCTGTGGGAAGGAATTGTCCTTTCCAACTTCTGTGCTTTGTGTGCGCATCAGGCCCTTGAAAGTAGCCTCCAAATAAGAGTTTTCTTCCTATTCTTGACAGAGAGCAGCGTTCCCTGCTCTGCTACCCACCCTGGGGGGACGTCAGCGCATCCCCAGCCTCCTCCTGCCCTTCGCTTTGCCCAGTGGCTCCCAGGACTGACTTACCTGCCCCCCTAAGGGATTGTGTGAACTTTAATTAACCTCAGCAGCGTCCTTTGAGAGCCTGGCTTGAAAGTTTGCCGTGGATGAACCACGTTCCCTTCGGATGTGCCGGCTCACGCTGGGTTTTCTGGTCCCTGAACCTCAGCCTCCTCGTGGGACGGGAGGAGCAGGAGGCCAACGAGCCAAATAACCAGGCTGGAGGCTCTTCTTCCCCCACCGCTCCTTTAAAAGAAGGGAAAACTAGAGATGGAGTTAATTTTCCTATATCCATGGCCGTACCCAGGCAGGGGCAGGTTTTCCTCTGCTTTGTTTTTTCACCTTTGCTGTGGGGATTGGTTTTACGAGGCTGATACCTTCCTGGCTGCCTCCCTCTGCAGCTGTGGGAGGGAACCCGATTGCAAATTCCTGAAAACCAACTTAACAGCTTCTCTTGACCTGCCAAGGTCAGTGGCAGGACGGCCTCTTCCCATCCTTGGCGCCTTCGGGGAGCCAACACGCGTCTCCTCGCTCCTCGGCTTCTCACTGGAGCTGCCTGGAGGAGCCTGGGCAGGGTGCAGCCTCAGTTTCCCCAGCTGGGGTGAGATGCTCCCAGCATCCGAGGGAGGATCCGTGGCACCAGAAAGGCACCATCTGATGGGGTGCTGCCTCTTGTATCTGCCCCGGAGACTTTCTGGGTTTCAAACAGGAGAGGAGGGATGCGTGGGCAGGGTCTCAAAGGCCGGTGGGAGAAGTTTGACGTCACCGACTTCTGAGCTGGAAAGCAGAATTTTTTTTTTTTTTTCCCCAGTTAAATAGGGCTTTTCATGGGGCTGGAGAGCTGGGGGGTCACCCAAGGACGGGGCCCCAGCTGCTGCCCGATGCTCTGCAGCGTGACTTCTTCACCATGGGTGCCCAGCTCCACCTCTAGCGCTGGGTTCAGCTGCTCTCCCAGGGGGTGAGGATGGGGAGGAACCGGCCGAGCAGGAAACCATCTGACTCAATCAGGTTCAAGATGACTCCAGGCGTGTGTCATCAGAGGCTTGGCTGCGGCGGGGAAGGCACGTGGGGTTTAATTCGGCGCAGAAGAAGCAGCCAAGGACGTGGGTGCTGGCAGGGTCGGAGCTGAGGGAGGGTGGGTGCAGCCCAGCATCAGTCCTGTGTCACCAGAGGTGGGGCGGTTGGGGAAGGGGATGAGCCGGCTCCCTGCACTGAGTCAGGGCTGGCTGAGTAACGGTGCAGCCGCACGGGGATGGGGAGCGTTGGTTTTTCGGGGGGCCGAGCGCGTGGCGGTGCCCGTCGCGGATCCAACAGGAAAAGTCGCAAAGTGCGTGCCGGGTTATAGTCCCGACCCAGGAAAGAAAACGCGCTTTGTGCTGGATGCTTTCCAGGTTTCACCCTGCAGCCTCGGTGAACCGCGGTCGCTCTCGCTGCCTCGATTTCCCCAAGTCTCTTGGGTCACACCTCGGATCCGGGCAGGACAGCTGCCACCTGCCCTGGGAACTCCTGGCTGCTTGCGTAGCATCCTCCTCTGAAAGGAGCCCGGAGAGAATCAGGATTCTGAAAAGCTTCAGTTAAAAATTGGGATAGAGAGGAAGTAATTTTTTATAAAAAAGAAGTCATTTCAGGCAGAATATACCCTGGAGAGAGGGTTGACTGTGCACACATGTGGGTTAAGATCATTCAAGCCTTCCCTAAATCTGAACTTCTTTCTGTTGTTCTTGTATACAACAAATATTTGACTTTCCATTGCCAAAAAGGAAAAGAATCCAGCCCAGGAAGCAGCTCACCTCCCCCAGTGTTATGCTCTTTCCCAAAATGCTGCTGAAATTATGCATGTCCTGCTGAAAACTGCAGTGAGTGGCTACTGAGGGGCTGGAACCCTTTGCTCCCAGTCTGGTTCTCACCAGAGACGTGGCTTTAGGAAGAGACTCTGAGCAAAACTAAAGCTAAGGAGGAGCAGCTTCCCTATCCCAGGGCGTTAGCAGGCAAGGTCATAGAACGGTTTGAGTTCAAAGGGACCTTAAAGATTATCTAATTCCAACCCCCCCTGCCATGGGCAGGGACACCTCCCACTGGATCAGGGGCTCCAAGCCTCATCCAACCTGGCCTTGAACCCCTCCAGGGATGGGGCAGCCCCCACTGCTCTGGGCAACCTGGGCCAGGGTCTCGCCATCCTCAGTGTGAAGAATTTCCTCCTTCTGTCTAGTGTAAATCGTCTCCTCTCCGATTTAAAGCCACCCCCCCTCGTCCCATCACTCCAAGCCTTTGTAAAAAGTCCCTCCCCAGCTTTCCTGCAGCCCCTTTCGGCACTGGAAGCTGCTCTAAGGTCTCCTCGGAGCCTCCTCTTCTCCAGGCTGAACAACCCCAACTTTATTCTGTGAGAAGGAGCCACCCTGAGTCCTTCCCCTCCGTTCGCTGGGCAGGAAGCTGTTGCTTTGCCGGAAGCCGCTGTCGCGCCGTAATTTCTGTCACCCTGCACCGTGTCCCCTCCAAGCGATGGGGAGCAGCATCCCTCACCCTCCCTGCTAAGCCCTCTCCAGCCGCACCAACCGTCCGTGCGTCCTGCCGCTGAGGGGACAGCGATACGGGACAGACCCGTCGGGGAGGGCTTTTCCACTCTTCATGTGATTACCTTGCAGATACATAATACAAGGAGTTATTTATTTTCGCTGTGGATAGTGGCATTAAATTGGAATGAAGTTACTCATAGGCTGGTATGTTCACCGCACTGACCCCTTCGGGTCTAGCCTGGATGGGAGGATGAAGAGAAGCCTTCAGGCAAAGGAACTTGGAATCACGGAGTGGTTTGGGTTGGAAGGGACCTTGAAGCCATCCAGTTCCACCCCGTGTCATAGGCAGGGACACCTTCCAGTAGATCAGGGGCTCCAAGCCCCATCCAACCTGGCCTTGAACCCCTCCAGGGATGGGGTGACCTGGGCCAGGGCCTCCCCACCCTCACAGCAAAACATTTCTCTGTAAGATCTCATCTCAATCTCCCCTCTTGCAGCTCAAAACCGTTCCCCCTCGTCCTGCCCCTGCCCTCCCTGATCCAGAGCCCCTCCCCAGCTCTCCTGGAGGCCCTTTTGCTGCTGGAACCTGCTCTAAGGTCTCCCCACAGCCTTCTCTTCTCCAGGCTGAACAACCCCAACTCTCCAGCCTTTGCATCATCTGTGGGGTGTCCTCTGGACTCGCTCTGGCATCTCCATGTCCGTCCTGGGCTGAGAACTCCAAAACTGAACCCTATCCAGCTGTGGTGCTGGAGCCAGGAGTTATTACCATCCTTGCGAAGGCAAATCTGGCTTTTGGGGTACTTTAAGCTCAGCTCAGCATGACATAGGTCACTTGGCTTCCAGCTGGCAGCAAAAATTGAGCAACTTGAGGTTTCTTCAGCCTTGGGGGTGGTGGACCTTGCCCAACAGTGGCCTTGCAGCCAAGAAGGGTGATGCTGGGCACTTCCCCAGCACCCAGCAGCAGGAGCTCAGTGGGCCGAGCCTTTGGAGCCAGCTCGGGGCTTGGAAATGAGGATTTGCTTGGGTTTAGTTGAAAAACAATGCATCAAACCCATTGTACCCGCAGCAGCTCCCACAATCCGGTTCTTTAACTGAATGTCCTCGGCTAAGAGCACAGCCGGCACTTCCCAGCTTAAATCTGTTCCTCCTCCATTCTGTTTAGATTTCCTCAGGGAAACAACCCTATTATTTATGAAGGATGCTTTCCAGAAATTAAATTGCCCCATTCTGGATCCTAACCCGGTGGCTTTATTTATTTGGGATTGGCAGTGATCTTACGAAGAAAAGGTTAAACCACCGAGAGGGTTGTTTGTCTTGAAAGATGCTCATGCTTTGGGCCTCCAACTGAACTACCTGTCTGCCTAGATCTTTGCTGTGGGTCCAGGTGCCCTTGGGTGCAAGGTGGGTGATTGGAGTAATGGACCGAGCCATGGGGCTGGGGAGCTTTGGGGGTGAAGGTGGTCGTGGCTCTTCCTTGGTGGGGTCAGGGTGGTCTCACTGGGGAAGGAGCTGAGCTCTGCTGCCCAGGAGCCGTTCTGCAGGACGCCCTGACCTGCCTTAGCTGCCAAGTGGGACGTCTACGTCCGTAGGAGAAGATGATCCAGGTTTTAAAGGGGCTTTGGAGATTAAAAGAAGGTCACCCTGTTTCTCATGCTGCCGATTATTCCTGGTACGGTGAAGCCTGGAGGACATGGTGAACGTGCTGAGCAGAGCCTGTCCTGGAGAAAGGAGGCAAAACCTCTGCGTCGTTTCCCTGTGCTGTGATTTTAGGGGCTGGTGAGTTGTGCGAGCAGCACCTTCACTGCCCCGTGCCTCGGGCAGGAGTTGAGGAGCAAACAGTGATGATTTCTTCTGCATCTGAGCTTCCAAAGCAGCCGCCTCCGTTGGGATGAGACCTTCCCCTAGCAGCATCTTGCCAGTCTGGGAGAAAAAGCAGCATCAGGGTGGCAGGCAGGAGAGAAACACCAGCGGCGTGGAGTCTGTGCAAGGGAGAAGCTCTGCCTTGAGCCCTACTGGTGTGGTACCCCACCGCTGAGAGGGGGACACCTCTCTGGGACCCCAGTCCCACTGAGGGTGCTCTCACCAGGACCCCCTGTAGGCTGCCAGAGAAGTCTGGTGAAGGGAGATCTCACAGGGGTAAGAGGCAGAGCACCCAGTGTCAGATGGGTTTATCTCTGATTTAATCACTGACACCCCGGTCAGATGCTGCTGGTTGAGGTCCTCCCTGCGCCTGGGGCAGGTCAGCAGCTCCTGAAGCTGTTGTGAAAGGCTCTGCGAGCCGGGATAACGCGATCTGTTCTGCTCACTGCTCAGAAATGGGGTTGGGCTGTCTGGGATCGATGGCGTTGGCCGATAACCACTGGGGCATCTAAACAGGACGTTTCCTACCCTGGGGCTGGGGTGGGATTGGGTTCTGGACCCGACACCCTTCTGGAAGCTGGAAGAGGAAGATATTGGAGTTGAGCTGGGGCTCTGGCCACCTTCCCTGCTCTGGTAACCAAAGGGAACCTGGTACCTGGGTGGCAATTTCAGCAAGCGAAAGCAAACAGTGAGAAGAGGGCAGTGTTTGTCTTCCTGCTGCTGGGGTGGATAAGGAGAGGCTGGTAAGCAGCTGGCACTAGGAAGCCTTCGGATTTCCTTATCCTCACCCTTTCCCTCACACCTGCCCCATCTCCCAGCTGGCAGGTGCTCACCCTCTGCTCCCGATTGATGGGAAGGAGCTGGAAACACCAAGAGATATCAGGGGGAAGTTTTAACCCATCACACCGGTTAGGGTGCCCCATGGAATAAAGCATCTTTCCTGGAGCGTGCTTGGCTGGCCTTCCCTCCGACCTTCCCGCGGCAAGTGGAGCAACTGGGGACTCGGCTTCCGGATTTCCAGCCGAGCTGGTGCAGAGGGAAGGATGCACCGGAGCATCCCGAGCCAAAAACACAGCAGAGCTGTTTTGTTCAGCCCAGGGTCCGACTGGCTGCGTCCAGGAGCGAGGTCACGCAGGGGCGGGTGGTTATTACTCGCCCACAAAATGCCAATTTCCTATAGCAAAGCCCTATAAAAAAAAAACCCTCACGCTTGATTTCTGATGACCTTACGTTACGTGCCGACAGGCAGGTGAGCTACCTGGGTGGAGTTTTCCTCTTGACTTCGCAGGGCTCGCAGCTGCCCTTTAATTAATTTTAAGTGAAGTTAATTGAAAGAGGGCACAGTTTGGGTGCTGCCACTCTGTCCGCCTCTCCGTTTCCCTTCGCTGCTCCGGCCAGGCTGTGGAGACAGCGCCGATGAATGGCTCCGGGAGGAGTCCTTCCATGCTTTTCCCAGGGAAGATGAGACGCTTTAGTGCCATTTAAAGAAGGAGCCGGTCATCTTCATAGCCTCAGTGTGAGGGTAGAAACGATTGCCAGGAGGGGGGGTGGATTCCTTCCTTTTCTGGCCAGTCTGGCCGGGCACCCACTTGTGTCACAAAGCGTTGCTTGCTCAAGGAGGGTGAGTCGCTCTCGACACCGTAACCCTTTGTAGGGGTGATCTCAGCAGCGAAGAAATGAATGAGCAGTGGATTCCTGCTGAGCATCCTTCATGTCGGAAGAGGCCCCGAGGGTCAAGGTCAAGGCGTGTTGCCACTGCAGCGGAGGAAGGGCTCCACAGCTGGAAAACCGCTGGCGCTGACCTTCTGACTCACAGCTAGGGCAGGGGAGGTTGTTGAGTTTGAATCCTGTTTCTGTCACAACCTCTTTGGGTGCCTGTAGGTGAAGGAGCAGAGAGGATGCTGCGAAGCATCCGGAGCTCCTCAGGGTCTGGGGTGCTGAGGTGCTGAGGACGGTGCAGGGTGGCTTTGGTGAGCTCCTTTGGAGAGCAGCCCTGGATGCTCAGGAATTGGTGCGAGAGCAGCGATGGGCGTTACGAGATAAGCTGGTGGTGCCGCGTTGGCCGTGTGCGGGTGGGTCACCACCTGCTCCTGCATCTTGCGTCAGCCCCAGTAGATCTAAGAGGGGCTGAACGCTGTCCTGAATGCGTTCATGGAGGTTGTCCCTATGGCCCCAACACGCCAGCTGACTTTTTGGCTTTAACTCCACCTTTCAGATTGACAAGTACCTCTACCACATGCGGCTCTCCGAGGAGACCCTCCAGGATGTGTCCCAGCGTTTCAGGAAGGAGATGGAGAAGGGGCTGGGAGCGGACACCAACCCCACTGCCACGGTGAAGATGCTCCCCACCTTCGTGAGATCCACCCCGGATGGGACAGGTACCATGAGATAGATGGGAGATGCTCTTTCACAGCAGATTAGAGGGAGAATGTGGTGGGGAGGTCTCAGTAGGTGCCAACGTCTGCCAGGAGGGAAGTCTGGGGCCACCCATCGTCGCGGTGCTGCCAAAACAGGGGTGGCACCCATGGCCACATTGACTCCTGGTCCTGGGGGACTTAATCCTGCTTATACTGAGCGAGGTTTAGCATGAGGACAGGTCTCATTCCTCGGTCTGTGCTGGGACTGGAGGGGCTCTCGGTTCCCACTGGCGTGAGGGAGGGTGGGAACCAGCCCTCGTGTGCCCTTCCTGGCAGGACAGAGACAGTCACGGGTCCAGCTCATCAGATTTCATTAGTGCTGAAGCAGCAGTGGTGCCAGGAGCTCTCTGAATGCCACAAGGGCCACGAGAGGAGAAGGGGGCTCTCCAGACTCGGCTTTTCACAATGTGCCCTTTCTGCCAGCTTCCCGCGCTGGCAGGAGCAGGGCTGCCTGCAGCAGCGCTCCCGGCCAGGCACATCCTCGTTTCAGCCTCCGGTTGCTCCTCTCGACCCAAGAAAATCATAGAATCATTAGGTTGGAAAAAACCTTTGAGACCATCAGCTCCAACCGTTCCTGTCCATTACTAAGTCATATTCCCAAGCACCTCATCTACCAGCTTTTTAAACGCTTTCAGGGATGGGGACTCCACCACCTCCCTGGGCAGCCGTTCCAATGCCCGAGAAACCTTTCTGTGAAGCAATTTTTCCTAATGTCCAGTCTAAACTTCCCCTGTAGCAGCTTGGGGCCATCACCTTTCACTTGGGAGAAGAGACCAACACCTAACTCTACAACCTAATTCTAGATAGTTGCAGGGAGCAATAAGGTCACCCCTCAGCCTTCTCTTCTCCAGGCTGAACAACCCCAGATCCCTCGGCTGCTCTTCTTGTTCTTCTGCCCCTTCACCAGCTTTGTCACTCTTCTCTGGACCCTTGAGCACCCGTATGGGAAATGCTGTTGCCCTTCCCTCTCAGAGCCCCATCCAACCTGACTCGGAATGTTTCCAGGAATGGGGCTTCCGCCACCGCTCTGGGCAACCCGTGTCAGTGTTTCACCACCCTCAACATCACCAATCTCTTCGTCAGATCTAGTCTGAATCTCCTCTCTTTCAGTTTAAACCTGTTTCCCCTTGTCCTTTTGTAACATACCTTGATAAAAAGTTGTCCCCATCTTTCTCAGAAGCCCCCTTGGAGCATCCCTGCACCCAGAGCCACCCTGCCTGCAGCATCACCCCTGCCCTGTTCACTTACACCCAAAAGCTGGACCTGGCTGCTTGCTCCAGGATGGAGATTTCAATCTATTTAAATATTTGAGGATGTTTTTAATTACAGAGCTAGTCAGAATGCCACCCCGGGGCATGGGAACCATTGCAGCCAAATGTGCTGTGTGTCCGAGCTCCTGAGAGGCAGAGCTCTCGGCACCCTGACCCATGTTAGGGAGAAGGTTCGATCCCATTCCTTGGCCTTGAAAGAGCAAGCCCTGGCTTCTCTCACCGTATCTTCCCGATTTGCAGCTTCTCCAGCATCCCAGCTGGCATTTCCCACCCAAAGCAGCTTAACCACGTGGGGAAGAGGGACATGGCAGCATGGAAAATGTTAAACAAAAAGGATGTGGGGGCAGTGATGGGGCTGCAGCTGCCCTGGGGCTGGAAACCGTGAATTTTTCCAGCATGTCCCAGGGAGGCGAGAGCTGGGGTTCCCTGTACATCCACATCCATGCTGTGAGCAGCACCGGGGTCTCTGCTCCTGTGGTTGGGGACGGGGGGGCTGGAGGGGTGAGGCGAGGGCAGCTTGAGGGGGGTCTCACTGCCAGCTCCCCCGGCACATGATGTAGAACAGCTCAACGCCCGGGGATGTGTCCTTCCTTCCGCCGCTTTTAAGCTTTGGGGCAAAGTCTGATGTTGGCTGGGCACGCAGTCCTGTTCCCACCCGCTTTGGGCGTCAGCAGCTGCCTCCGGTATGAAAAACAGGGTGCCAGGCTGGCTTCAGGGCTCTGCACCTCCCTCCTCCATAGCATCCCTGCCCTTCCTGCCCCTCCTCTCCGCAGCACAAGTTGTCTCTGCTTTTGGATTATGCCCTGTCTGATATGCAACCGGCAGCTCCGCGGGCCCCAGGCGGATGAGAGGCACTTAGACAAATTCAAGGTCACATCTGCAGGTTGAAGTCAAAGCAGAGACCCGGCTCCTGGCCGCTCCACCCTCCTCAGCGCTCCTGTGGCTTCGCTGTTCCTGATGCAGCGTGATAAGGGGGTGGGGGTCCTGCTCCTGAAGCAGCATCTCTCCTAAAACCAACTTTTCTTGCCTTGCTCAGTTCCGGCTCGAACCAAAATGCCTTGCAGCAAGGCAGTGGGCATCCTACCACAGGCTGGTGGGGGAGGACAGGTCCCAGAGAAGCTTTTCCTTGGAATCCCAGGGACTGAGCAAGGGCTCTCCCTGCTGAGTGCAAACACCTCCTTCCTCCCTGCTCCTTTCCTGCTTTTCCCAGGCTTTGCTGGCATCGCTGCGTTTCCTCCTCTGTGCTGATGTTGACACAAGGATCTTCTGGTGCATCCACCGTTAAGCCCTGGCAGCTGATAGCCATGGGCTGGGTTTTTCAGGAAGGTGCTGCAGGACTTTGGTGGTCAAATCCCTGGAAAATTCCAAGGATGGTTCTTTGCTAACCCTTCTCTTGGCTAGTGGGCTCAGTTCCGGACAAGAATCAGCTGCTTCTGCAAGAAAATCAGCTCATACGACCCATTGTATTGAAAAGCTTTAATGAAAATGCTGGTTTTGTGCCCTCATCCAGCGATTTACTGCACTTTCCAGCAAGGAATTGTGTTGGGGAATTGCTGTGGTACGACTCCTACTGTGGTCAGGGAGACTTGCTCTTTGCTGGACCTGGTTCATTCCAAGCCAAACCACCAAGCTAATCCTGGATCTCTTCATAGAACACGATCATAGAATCATAGAATCACTAGGTTGAAAAGACTTTTGAGATCATCAAGCCCAACTCTACCTGTTCACTATTGAATCATATCCCTAAGCACTTCATCTCATTGCCTTTTAAATCCCTCCAGGGATGGGGACTCCTCCTGTATCTCCCTAGAGGGCAGAGCCTGGACCTGCTCCAGCTTTTCTCTGCCTTTTATTTTTTTTTTTTATTCCGCTGATTTGACTTGAGGGTTCCTAAAAAACGGGATTGCAGCTGGTTGGGAACCTTGAGGTTTGAAGTGGAGGTGTGGGGTGACCTCAGAGGTGCTGGGCATGATCCTGCGTGTGATGCTGTGACCCAGCCTGGTCCTGGCTGTGTTTTTAGGAGTGGCAGAGCTCCTCTGCCCACTCTCCCTACGCTTTCATGTAGGGATTGGAGGCGTTTTTACCCTTAGGTGGTTTGCGGAGAGCAAATAGACCCTTGAATCAGAGCTCCGTGTTTGCTCTCCCTGTTTGAGTTGTGAGCTCAGCATCGCAGCTTCTATCTTATCACGTAACGAAGGAGCCCTAATCAAAGGGAGGACCCAGACATGATACCGAGCCGTGTTTGGCCCATTGTGCAGCCGCATTGCTTCAGCTTGGGAGTTTTCCAGGGGAGATTTCTCTGCTTTTTTCGTCCTGAAAAGCCGATCTGACCAGGAGTGCACCCCTTGACTTCAGTGACTGCCGCTCAAACCACTTGTACTTCCCCCGTGGCTGTTGTGCAGCTCATACAGGTTTTTTTGGTTGTGAGGTTGGGTCTTGCTGCTGCTTTGTGGCAAGAATTGATGGGTGGTGGGTCAAGAGAAAGCTGCTTTGATACGGCTCTGCGAGGCATGAGCCTCACAGGGCTGGATTGGCTGAAATACTGAGTGTGCAGAGGGCTGGGAAGAGCAGGAGGACAGCCCTGTCCGTGGCTCCTTGGCCGTTTTGGGGGGAACCTCCTGAATTCCCTGTGCTATCTCCAAGGAGATGAGCAATCTGTGGCACTTTTGGCTCCAGCATCCTTAGGTTTGTCACAGTTTTCAGCCCCACGAGGTATTTTTCACGCTCTGCTAGCAAGGAGGTTGGTGTCAATGGCAAGAGAAGCAGGAATACGGCTCGACCCGCGATGCCAGGAGTGCCCAGCCAGGGCATCGCAGCTCTACCCATCTGTGGCTGAGCCTAAATCCCCACGGGGGGCTCACCGGCCACATCAGGACAGCGAGGAGCTTTCCTGGAGGTTTTCCTGGTGCGTTTTCAGCATCCAGGGCATGCCTTGTGGCTGCCAGACAGCGTGCAAAGCGAGCTGACGGACTGGTTTAAACCTTGTCGCTGCAAAGGGTCAACGTGGGCGTGAGGCAAGGAGGAGGAATGAGTATTGCGGCTTGGACTGCCCCGACACATGAGCTCCAGTGCTCCACTGGCTTCCACGCTCTCCTTCAGCCCCGCAGGCACTGAGCTGAACGTCTCCTGGCCACGCCGCCTCCCTTAGAGCTCAGCCAAGGGTGTTATCTGAGCAGGGAGGAGCCCCAAAGCTTTAACGCGGTCCGGGTTTGGAGCACGGCGTAGTTCGGGGTTAGCGGTTCTTGCAGGGGGCGTGCGTTTCTCCAGAGGGGAGTTGAGGGACCTGTGCAAGGACTTGGCAGGTCATTGGAGGCGATTCTGCCCCTCTGTTCCTCTCTTCCGAGACCTCACCTGGTGTATTGTGTCCAGCTCTGGAATCCTCAACGTGAGACAGATACGGAACTGTTGGAATGGGTCCAGAGGAGGCTACGAAGATGATCTGAGGGCTGGAGCACCTCTGCTATGAGGACAGACTGAGAGAGGTGGGGGCTGTTCAGCCTGGAGAAGAGAAGGCTCTGTGGAGACCTTAGAGCAGCTTCCAGCGCTGAAAAGGACTCCAAGAAAGCTGGGGAGGGACTTTTTATAAAGGTATGGAGTAATAGGATTAGTGATAGGCTTTAAATTGGAGGGAGGCAGATTTAGATTAAACATAAGGAGGAAATTCTTCACAGTCAGGGTGGGGAGGCCCTGGCCCAGGTTGCCCAGAGCAGCGGTGGCTGCCCCATCCCTGGAGGTGTCCAAGGCCAGGTTGACTGGGGCTTGGAGCAACCTGATCCAGCGGGAAGTGTCGGAATTTGTTAGGCTTTGAGGTCCTTTCCAACTCAAACCATTCTATGATCTTCAGCTTTGGTTAAAATACTGGTGTGACTGCCTCCGCGCCTCCTTGTCCCGCCGGCCGGCTGGTCTCAGGGTGTGACCTTCACCGACAGAGCATCGTTCCCCAGGGCGTGAGGGCTTGGCATGAGCTGGTACTCCGCGAGCTGGCACCCGACGTGCCCCACATCACCCTGGGATGATGTGCTGACCTCCTTCCCCCACCCCATTCTCCATCCCGAGCAGCAAAGCTGTTGAATGCTTCTCAAGACCTCTAAGCCTCTCTTATTCCTCATCTTCTCATTTCCTCGGAGCACGAGGGCTGCTTTTAATAGACCTTTTCAGCTGCGGAGGGACTTTATAAAGCTGCTCTCGGCTCAGGCTCTAGGTCGGTCAGCGCCTGCGGTTCCCTCGCTCCGAGCCCTCGGAGGGTCAGCGCCAGGAAAGGCGCCAGGACAGATGGACGCCCCGCAGGCTTGGCCAGCGAGCTGCCTTTTCAGCTGGAGTCACTGGAGATGCTGGCTGGCCTGGTGTCATTTGAATACTAATAAACCACACTTTTTGTTTCAACTCCAGCCCCTTTGTAAAAGCATCGGTGGGCACAATGCGGCCCCCGGGTGCTGTAATCTGCCCAGGGGAGCCAGCGCAGCACATTTAATGCATTCAGAAATCAAACAGTGCTGATAGAGGGCTTTCCCCCGGCTCTCGCCCCACACCGCTAGGTATTTAAAACAGCCAGCTTGGCGCTTTTCCCGCATCCCAGATCTCGGTCCGAAATTCAACGAGCTGCCTTGGTGCCTGCTGCAATAAAAAAAACAAACAAGAGGCGAAACCTGCTGGGCTCAGGTCTTGGAGGCTACGGGACCCGGGGCTCCTCGCTACCAACTCCAACGGGGAAACTCTTCTTCCCATGGGAAGGCGGCAATGAGTCCCTGAAACTCTTTTTGGATTTTCTTTCCCCCCTGGTTTCCTGCTGACAACTTTCAATCTTGCCTTCAGCGAGGAGCCACATGCCAGGAGTGCCCGGGATTCCTGGGGCAGGGCAGGGAGGTTGTTCTGGATCGTGGCTGCCTAGCCTGAACATGAAGCTTTTTTCCATAAATCAAATGTTCCAGCAGGGTTTTAACTGCCAGGGATGGCGATTTAGGAGCTTTCACGTGCATCTTGCATCAATGGGATCAGGAGCGGCTCTGCCGCCTTCTTATGGAGCCCGAGGCTGGAGGTTTTCTTCCCTGAGAGCACTTGGGTCTTGGGCATGGGCTTGTCTGGTTGGGGTTGGTGGGATTTGTCCTCTTCCTGGCTCGGCCACCGCCTCTGCGCTCCCTACCCAGGGCATCAGGATACATCTCAAAGACTTTGCTTTGATCGCTCATCAGCTGGGGGGGATGCCGAGAGTGCAGAGAGGCAGGAAAGACAGACACAGCAGTGATAAAAGAAAAGAAATACATAAAAAAATATGAAATATAATGAAAACATAATGTGATAATGAAAAAAAAAAAGTAAAATATCCTACCTTACCCTCATAGGTGAGAGGTGGCTGGTTACTCCCTCCCCTGCTCGGGGCTGGCCGCTGTGGGCACCGATGCTGCTGAGAGGGACCCACCGAGTTAAGTGATTGTTCTTGTCTGGTCTCTCCCGCAGAGGACGGGGACTTCTTGGCGCTGGACCTGGGCGGCACCAATTTCCGCGTGCTGAGAGTGAAGGTGTCCGACAATGGCCTGCAGAAGGTGGAGATGGAGAATCAGATCTACGCCATCCCCGAGGAGCTGATGCGAGGCAGCGGGGTGCAGGTGGGTTCAACTCTTCTTTTTCCTCCCCGTCCCAGCTCTCCTGGGCTGCTCTCCAACTGCAGAGCTTCTCCCCGTGGGTGGAACCACCCACCTTGGAGCAGTTCTTCTATCTGAGGGGTGGGTTGGCGTCACCTCAACACTCGGAACTGTGTCACGGGGCTGGAGCAGGACTGAGCATCCTATTGCTGCCTGGTCCAGGGGGATCCAGATAGATCCTTGATTTGTTTAGCCTGGAGAAGAGGAGGCTGAGGGGAGACCTCATTGCTCTCTCCAACTCCCTGAGAGGAGGTTGTGGAGAGGAGGGAGCTGGGCTCTTCTCCCAAGGGACAGGGGACAGGACGAGAGGGAATGGCCTCAAGCTCCACCAGGGGAGGCTCAGGCTGGGTGCATCTTCTTGGTCAGAGCAGCTGGGTGAGGGCTTACTCTTTGCCTTTTTTTCAGCTCTTTGACCACATCGCTGAATGCTTGGCCAACTTCATGGAGAAGCTGAAAATCAAAGACAAGAAACTCCCTCTTGGGTTCACCTTCTCCTTCCCATGTCACCAGACCAAGCTAGATGAAGTGAGTGAAGATCTCGCTTCCTCTCGAGGATCGTGGCTGAGCTGGGGGTGCAGTGAGATGGGGGGGTGAACTCTCACAGGGAGCAGTAGATGTCCCACACCAATTGAACTTTGAAAGCTGCCTGGAGGAGAAAGACCTGGAGGTGTTGGTTGACAACAACTGAACATGAGCCAGCAGGGGCCCAGGTGGCCAAGAAGGCCAAGGGCATCTTGGCTTGGATCAGACACGGCGTGGCCAGCAGGGCCAGGGAGGTTCTTCTCCCTCTGGACTCGGCCCTGGGGAGACCGCTCCTCGAATCCTGGGGTCAGTTCTGGCCCCTCAGCACAAGAAGGATGTTGAGGCTCTGGAGCGAGTCCAGAGAAGAGCAACGAAGCTGGTGAGGGGGCTGGAGAAGAAGGATTCCGAGGAGCATCTGAGAGAGCTGGGGGTGTTTATCCTGGAGAAGAGGAGGCTGAGGGGAGACCTCATTGCTCTCTCCAACTCCCTGAGAGGAGGTTGTGGAGAGGAGGGAGCTGGGCTCTTCTCCCAAGGGACAGGGGACAGGACGAGAGGGAATGGCCTCAAGCTCCACCAGGGGAGGTTCAGGCTGAACATCAGGAAAGGATTTTTCATGGAAAGGGTGATTGGTCCCTGGCAGAGGCTGCCCAGGGAGGGGGTTGAGTCACCTTCCCTGGAGGGGTTTAAGGGATGGGTGGACGAGGTGCTGAGGGACATGGGTTAGTGATTGATAGGAATGGTTGGACTTGATGATCCTGAGGGTCTCTTCCAACCTGGTTATTCTATGATTCTATGATTTTATGAACTTGTGCTCTTAATTAGGCTTGTTGGGTTTGGGTAGTGTGTAAGGTCTCTGTGCTGCTGGGAGCGAAGGGGCACGGAGGGCTCTGGGAAGTGATGTTTCACGGGCTGGTTGCTCCGTTTCCACTTTGCACGGCTGCCTCCACGGAAAGTGGCTTTTCCCCCCTCTGCGGACAGAGCTCGGGGAGAGCGGCTGTGGTGGGGAGAGCGGCTCCAGCTGCCCCCAGCCAAAGGCAGCCCAGACGTGCCGAACATCACATTCCCCGTCATGCAGCCGGCACAGGGAGAGGGGGGGTCACCCACTCGCCGAGCCCCAGGCAGGCTGGGAATCGATGGCTGTCAGCTCCGCTCAGCCGTACGCGCTCTCCGCCGGGAGCTGGTGACCTTGCTGGGAGACTAAACATCTCGACGAGCGGAGCCCGGCTGAGACACGTGGCCCCTCTCCTGCCACCCACGGCCTCTGCCGAGCTCTCGCGGCGGATTGGGGGGGGCTGGTGCTTTCCTTGCCCTTATCTCACCCTGCTTCCTAGGGAAGGATCGGAAAGGAGGGCGGCTCCATGGCGCGCTGGCCGTCCAGCACGTCCTCCCCGGGCGGGAGCGCAGCAGCAGTTTGTACCAGGGATGGGGCAAGTCATGCTCTCGTGCCTGAGCGATTCAGCCGTAGCAATGAGGAAGAAGATTTAACGCTTTCCCCGTGGTGGAAGTGGGGACTGAAAAAAATAAAGAAGCTGGGGGAGGAAGCGTCTGCCCCAGCGGCCTTGCCCGGTTCCCTTCTCTCCGTGCCTCAGTTTCCTCATGTGTAAGGCAGGGCGAGCGTTTGCCTTGCTAAGGGTGGAGGGTTTCCAACACAATCGATTCGTTTCCCTCCCCGCAAGGCTCAGCTCAGCCTCTGGCCGGTGACAGCGATGGTTCTGCTGGGTGGGGACACAGCCAGTGCCTCCGGCCGTTGGGGCCAGCGAGATCTGTGCCCTGCAGGAATGGGTTAAGGCTTTCTAGAGGCTTGGGAACAGGTTTTGCTCCAGGGCTCCATAAAACCCAGTCACAGGAATCACGTTCCCTCCTGCTGGCGGGAGGAATGAGCTATTTGCGTGCTATTTTGTGATCATAAACTTAACCTGCGTGGAAATCCTTGCTGGGAGGGCGGCTCGCAGGCTGAAAACACAGAGGAACTCGCCTGCGGCGCTGTGCGTCCATCCAGCCCTTGCCTTGCGAGGGGAACCCTTGGGACGCACGGTTTGATGGGTCCATCCTCCAAGCATCCCTTCTTGCTGCTTCTCCACAGAGCATCCTCGTTACGTGGACGAAGGGATTCAAATGCAGCAGCGTGGAAGGGAAAGATGTGGTGTCGCTGCTGCGCAAGTCCATCAAGAAGAGAGGGGTAAGAGGCTGGGCAGATCCCTGGGGTGCTGGGATGGGGACACAGAGCTCTGTGGAACAGGGTTCTTAAGAAGGAGGTTTAGGCTGGACATCAGTAAAAAAAATTTCATGGAAAGAGTCATTGGACACTGGCTGAGGCTGCCCAGGGAAGAGGTTGAGTCCCCTTCCCTGGAGGGGTTTAAGGGACGGGTGGACGAGGCGCTGAGGGACATGGGTTAGTGATTGATGGGAATGGTTGGACTCAATGATCCGGTGGGTCTCTTCCAACCTGGTGATTCTGAGAATCCACCTTGGCTTCTCCCTGGCAGCAGAGATGTCTTGCTCTGTTTTGGCCAGGCTTGACCCAATCTCTTTCTTCGCCATCTTCTCAGGACTTTGACATCGACATTGTGGCCGTGGTGAATGACACCGTTGGGACCATGATGACCTGTGGCTATGATGATCATAACTGTGAAGTTGGCCTCATTGTTGGTGAGCAAGAGCGGGGATTTGGGGTCCATCTCTCTATGACCTCCACAAGGAGAGGTGCTGGAGCACATCCCATTGAACAGGCCGAGAGAGTTAGGGTTGTTCAGCCTGGAGAAGACAAGGCTTCAAGGAGACCTTAGAGCCACCTTCCAGTACCTGAAGGGGCTACAAGAAAGCCGGGGAGGGACTTTTCATAAAGGCGTGGAGTGAGAGGACTAAGGGAATGGCTTTAAATTGGAGAAGGACAGATTTAGACTAGAGAAAAGGATGAAATTCTTCACGATGAAGGTGAGGATGCCCTGGCCCAGGTTGCCCAGGAAAGTTGTAGCTGCCCCGTCCCTGGAGGGGTTCAAGGCCAGGTTGGATGGGGCTTGGAGCCCCTGATCCAGTGGGAGGTTTCCCTGCCCATGGCAGGGGTGGAGCTGGATGATCTTTAAGGTCTCTTCCAACTCAACCCATTCTATGATTCTGTGATCACATTTCTTGCGGGTGTCAGGGTATTTGTAGGACGGGGGGAAGAAAGATGTTAGAAAACCAGCATTGCCCAGTGTTTGTTTTCTTCCAACTTTGCTTTGGGTTGACGAAGCTGGAGAACAAGGATTATGAGGAGCGGCTGAGGAAGCTGGGGTTGTTTATCCTGGGGAAGAGGAGGCTGAGGGGAGACCTCATTGCTCTCTCCAACTCCCTGAGAGGAGGTTGTGGAGAGGAGGGAGCTGGGCTCTTCTCCCAAGTGACAGGGGACAGGATGAGAGGGAATGGCCTCAAGCTCCACTAGGGGAGGTTCAGGAAAAAATTTTTTCATGGAAAGGATCACTGGGCACTGGCAGAAGCTGCCCAGGGAGGGGGTTGAGTCCCCTTCCCTGGAGGGGTTTAAGGGACGGGTGGACAAGGTGCTGAGGGACGTGGGTTAGTGATTGATGGGAATGGTTGGACTCAGTGTTCCAATGGGTCTTTTCCAACCTGGTGATTCTGTAATTCTATGATTCTGTGATTTGACTCTTGCTAATTATGTGGGACAAGGATGGGGAATAAGGGAAACGTCCTATCTCACTGCATCCCCATACTTGACTCAGGTACCGGTACCAACGCGTGTTACATGGAGGAGATGAGACACATTGACCTGGTGGAAGGGGATGAAGGCCGTATGTGCATCAACATGGAGTGGGGAGCCTTTGGTGACGATGGCGTGCTCAACGACATCCGCACCGAGTTTGACCACGAGATAGACATGGGCTCGCTCAACCCTGGCAAACAATTGTAAGCAGATCTTGGCTTCGGCTCAGGCTCAGGGTTTGCTCTGCATTGTCTGTCCTCCCCTTGCACTGGCGGCAGTGGGACCAAAGAGGTCGTCCTAGTTAACTAGGTCACCGTATCCTCCGCTCTACCAGTTACACCAATGCAAATAGGGGCTCTATCACCAGTTGGGGTTGGGACGCTCAGCTAAACCACTCAACACCCGCTTTTGTCATGAGCCCTTTGCTTGATTGCGTTGGGTTCTGCTTCTTTCTCCTGCCACTGAAGTTATCTGCCAGCCAAGGCAAACACCACCGCCCGATGTCCACATCTAAGACCTACACATTTCCCATTCCCCGCGACTTCTGGGCAGCGTGGGTGGGATTTGGGGGGGTCTCTGCAACCTCACAGTCCCCTTTCAGGCAGCCACAAGTTCTCCTTGCAGAATGATGGTGGTGTCAACAAGGCTTTATTTTCTTGGTGATGGATAAGCTCATTTGATTTGGGCCTGTAAGGTGGCCTGATGGTTTTTAAGGAAAACATGTGGCCACCTGATGGCACCTGCAGCCAAACAAACGCATTTTTTGCTTCCTTCATGGGCAGGTTTGAGAAGATGATCAGCGGGATGTACATGGGAGAGCTGGTCCGACTCATCCTGGTGAAGATGGCCAAGGAAGGGCTCTTGTTTGGAGGAAGGCTCACACCAGATCTTCTCACTACTGGCCACTTCGAGACCAAATACGTCTCTGCTATTGAGAAGTAAGTAGGACCTGGATGGTTCTCTGGGGTCCCAGCCCATCTTCTGACATCCAGTGGCATGAGGTTCATCAAGGCCAAATGCCGGGTCCTGCCCTTGGGGCACAACAACCCTGAGCAGCTCCAGACTAGGAGAAGCCTGGCTGGAAACTGCCTGGAGGAGAAGGACCTAGGGGGGTTGGTTGAACATGAGCCAGCAGTGGCCCAGGTGGCCAAGAAGGCCAGTGGCATCTTGGCTTGGGTTAGACACGGTGTGGCCAGCAGGGAGGTTCTTCTCCCTCTGGACACAGCACCGGGGAGACCGCTCCTCGAATCCTGGGGTCAGTTCTGGCCCTCAGCACAAGAAGGATGTTGAGGCTCTGGAGCAAGTCCAGAGAAGAGCAACGAAGCTGGAGAACAAGGATTCCGAGGAGCAGCTGAGAGAGCTGGGGGTGTTTATCCTGGACAAGAGGAGGCTGAGGGGAGACCTCATTGCTCTCTCCAACTCCCTGAGAGGAGGTTGTGGAGAGGAGGGAGCTGGGCTCTTCTCCCAAGGGACAGGGGACAGGACGAGAGGGAATGGCCTCAAGCTCCACCAGGGGAGGTTCAGGCTGGACAGCAGGAAAAAATATTTCATGGAAAGGGTGATTGGTCCCTGGCAGAGGCTGCCCAGGGAGAGGGTTGAGTCCCCTTCCCTGGAGGGGTTTAAGGGACGGGCGGACGAGGTGCTGAGGGACATGGGTTAGTGATTGATGGGAATGGTTGGACTCGATGATCCTGGGGGTCTCTTCCAACCTGGTGATTCTAGGATTCTATGATCTGTTGGCGGGACCCATCACCAGGCTCTGCACGGAGCAAACCAGGACGCTTGAGATGACAAAAGTTGGGTTTCCAGGCGTGAATCATTTTTTCATTCTTTGATGCGCAGAGAGAAAGAAGGGCTGCAGAAAGCCCATGAGATCCTCACCAAGCTGGGCCTGGAGCCGTGTCACGAAGACTGTGTGGCCGTCCACCGCATCTGCCAGATCGTCTCCACCCGCTCGGCCAACCTGTGCGGGGCCACCCTGGCAGCCGTGCTGCGACGCATCAAGGAGAACAAGGGAGTGGAGCGGCTGCGGTCCACGGTCGGCGTGGATGGCTCCGTCTACAAGAAACATCCTCAGTGAGTCCATGAGGATAGGCGAGGCTGGTGGGGAGAGAGGGTGAGCGCCCGAATCTGCTCCTGCCAGCAGTGAATAAAACTTGGCACAAGCAGAACATCTCCAAATGTTCCCCTGGGCGCTTCCGTATGGATCCCAAAGGGGCCCCGGACATTCACAACCCCAGAGGGTCACATCAGCCGTGGTGGCAACACTCAGGTCCTCTTTCCTCCTCTGTAGCTTTGCCCGACGTCTCCATAAGACAGTGCGGAAGCTGCTGCCGGACTGTGAGATCCGTTTCGTGAGGTCAGAAGATGGAAGCGGCAAGGGGGCAGCCATGGTGACGGCGGTGGCCTACAGACTGGCCGCCCAGCATAAGGCACGGCAGAAGATTTTGGAGGCGCTCAAGCTGAGCCATGAGCAGCTCCTGGAGGTGAAGCAAAGGATGAGGATAGAGATGGAGAAAGGGCTGGGCAAGGAGACGCATGAAGAGGCAACAGTGAAAATGCTGCCCACCTACGTGTGCTCAACTCCAGATGGGACAGGTGATGGACTATGTGTGTGAGCCCACCTATGTCCTGTGTAGGGCCGAGAACCAGCATCTGCGCTGCTTAGGGAAGGGCTGGGACCTTTGCCGTGGCCAGTTCCCTCTTCGTGGTGGGAGTGGCACAGAGCTTTTCAACCTCCAGTACGATACTGGGAAACGCAGCCGAGCCTCCAGGACGTTCTGCACTTGACTTAACACAAAGCCTGGCTTTCATCTGTGGGTTTCGCTGCCACAGGTTTCTCCCCACCATTGTCCTAGGTTGTGCTCCCAGTTCGGTCTGTGGCTTGGGTGTGCGCCTGCCCCTTGGCTTGAAGCCCTGTGATCTCCCCGAGCCTGGAGCAAACCTCTCCATCACCTTCCTACCCATACCTGCTCTTCTCCTTTCCCAGACACGTCTCGGTTTCTGGTCCTCTCCCAGGAAGAGGGCAGATTCAGATCAGCTTTGTGCCACGTTCACGATGCCCCTTGAGCTCTCTCTCCTAACGATTCTCTCTTGGGTTTCAGAAAAAGGAGATTTCCTCGCCCTGGACCTGGGCGGCACCAATTTCCGTGTGCTGCTGGTGCGTGTGAGGAGTGGGATGAGACGCGGTGTCGAGATGCACAATAAGATTTACTCCATCCCGGTGGAGGTCATGCAGGGGACAGGAGAGGAGGTGAGGACGGGCAGGAGGAGATGGAAAACCAGGGCACCTACCCTGGGGTGGCAGCCAGTAGTGCTGAGTGACCACGGGAGCTGGTTTGGCCTCACTCTGCTTTCCAGAGTACAAAAGCAGGAAGGTGGAGAAGGCTGGTGCTCTCCTGCCTTCGGAACAGCGAGTTCTGCCCAAGGCTTTGTGCTTTTAGAAGCTTGAAACTGGTTTTTTGGTTAGAAATGGTTTTCTTCCCAGACATCCCTGAATCCCACACACTCCACAAGGGCAGATAAGCATCATCCCCATTTCCCAGAGAGCAAAACCACAACACAAGCAGTAAGCAATGTCTCCAGTGCCTTATTTGCAGGTGGAAAGGGTTTTGCAAAGCACTCCAGGCACTGCTCAAGGACTGGGAGTGTTACTAGCAGACGGGCTCTGGGGACACCTTGCAGAGGGACTGGATTCCCATGTCACCCCTGGGAAGCTGGTCACCTCCTCCCTAGTCCCTCAGTCCCTTCTGGGTGCAGGACAGGACCTGCAAGTTGGAGGGATCACGGTGATATGACCACGTTGTCCGTGGGGAAGAGGATGAAAACAGAGCTGGTTTGGCTTGCTGGCCTCCCCCAGCGCAGCTGAGCAGCATCCTGGTCTGTCCAAAGCCCTGTTGGCTTGAGAACAGCTCAACATCTCCAGCAGGTCAGGCAGGCGAGCATCCAGCTGAGATTCTTGCTGTGATGGTAACTTCTCCTTTTGGCTTTGTGCCTCCAGCTCTTTGACCACATTGTCCACTGTATCTCTGACTTCCTGGAATACATGGGAATGAAGGGTGTATCGCTCCCACTTGGATTCACTTTCTCCTTCCCTTGCCGGCAGACCAACCTGGATGAGGTAACCTTCAACCCACCTGGTAGCACGTGCGTAGGGTCCTCAGGGCTGGCTGAAAAGCCAAAGTGTGCTGGCACCTCTCCATCCAGGACGAGAGGGGCAGGACGAGAGGGAATGGCCTCAAGCGCCGCCAGGAGAGGTTTAGGCTGAACATTAGGAAAACATTTTTCATGGAAAGGGTCACTGGGCAGTGGCAGAGGCTGCCCAGGGAGGAGGTTGAGTCCCCTTCCCTGAAGGGGTTTAAGGGACGGGTGGACGAGGTGCTGAGGGACATGGGTTAGTGATTGATGGGAATGGTTGGACTCGATGATCCGATGGGTCTTTTCCAACCTGGTGATTCTGTGATTCTATCCCAGCATCAGTGACCATGGGGCAGGTCAGACAGAGACCCAGGAGAAGGGGAGGCAGGAGCTCGGAGCTGCCAGGGCTTCCGACTCGCTCCTTTGCTGCATCAAAGCAAATGCAGGTTCCTTGAGCTCTAGAGAAGACCCTATTGAGGCATCTTCCCTATGTGAAGATCTGAGCTCCACACGTTGGGTGGTGCCTGCTACGAGCTGGTGGCTGTGGGGTTCCAGCCCCTCCTTCCTAGCAGCCGGGGTGACTTCCTTTGGGGTTTCGCCACAACAGGGGATTCTCCTGAAGTGGACAAAAGGTTTCAAGGCGACTGGCTGTGAAGGAGAAGATGTGGTGAACCTGCTGAAGGAGGCAATTCACAGGAGAGAGGTGAGTGTCCATGTAGCGGTGAGAAGTTGCTTGCTGGCTTCCACGTCCCGGCTGTCTTGGGCATCTTTAATTGGCCTGTAGAGCAAATTAATGGGCTGAGCAGAGGGCTAATGAGTCTGTGAATTTTAACAACCATGCTTAGTCATTGCTAGAGGTTGGATTTTTGGACCCCGGAGCTAGGAGCTGGCCTCTGGCCAGGGCTGGAGCAGACTTGTCTCACCGTGAGCTCGGAAGACAACGCGCGTGTTTCCTCCCTGCAGACCACGTGAAGCTCCTGCCCCTGGGGCTGTTTCTGGTGGGGTTGTCCCAGCTCCTTTGCTGATGGGGCTTGCTGGAGGTATCTTGAAGTCTTGAGCGTCCACACGTGGTGCTGCAGGAGCTCCGTGGGTGCCGGGAGGAGTCCCATGCTCAGCAGACGCGTCCTTTCCCGGTCATGGGAGCAGACAGCAGTGTAGGGAGCCGCGTCCTCCAGCAGCAAACCGTACAATCCCATTCCTCCTCAGGAATTCGACCTGGATGTGGTGGCGGTGGTGAACGACACAGTTGGCACCATGATGACCTGTGGATACGAAGATCCGTATTGTGAAGTTGGGCTGATAGTCGGTGAGGACTCAAACTTTCTTATGGAGCCGCTCTGGTTCAGGTGTCCAAGGGCTTTTATCTTGGATTCACGCCCTGCTTCCCCGACAGCCCAGATGAAAGATGCTTCTCTCCGCAGGCACCGGCAGCAACGCCTGTTACATGGAGGAGATGAGGAACGTGGAGCTGGTGGAAGGGGAGGAAGGCAGGATGTGCATCAACATGGAGTGGGGAGCGTTTGGCGACAGCGGGTGCCTGGATGACATACAGACAGAGTTTGACGTGGCGGTGGATGAGCTGTCGCTCAACCCTGGGAAGCAGAGGTGCGTGGTGGCTTTGGGGGGCTGGGGAGGGGCCCCTGGTGAGGTTGGGTGTCCAGGAACAGTTCATTGCTGCCCCACCAGCTTCTTGGTGAAGCATCAGGGGATGATGAGCAGGGCGGAAGCCGGCTTTGCAATGTCCCCATGTATCCATTGTCCACAAGGAGGGGACTGAGCTGCTGGACTTGCTCCATGGTGTCAGACCAGGGGGTTGTGTCAAAGGCATCTGGCAGAGCTGTCGTCCCGATGTTCCTTCTTGTCCTGATGTCCTGCCTCGCCCTTTCCTTCCCAGGTTTGAGAAGATGATCAGTGGGATGTACCTGGGGGAGATCGTCCGAAACATCCTGATGGATTTCACCAAGCGAGGGCTGCTCTTCCGGGGACGGATCTCAGAGCGGCTGAAGACCAGGGGGATCTTTGAGACCAAGTTCCTCTCGCAGATAGAAAGGTGAGGTCCAACAGGCGGTGTGAGCACCAGCTCTGGGCTTACAGCTGCAGACCAGAGCAGAGATGTCCTTTTGTCACCTTCCCTGGAGGGGTTTAAGGGACGGGTGGATGAGGCACTGAGGGACACGGTTTAGTATTTGATAGGAATGGTTGGACTCGATGATCCGGTGGGTCTTTTCCAACCTGGTTATTCTATTCTATGATTCTATGTGGGAGAAGTCCCAAGCACTTGGTCTGGAGCCAGGATGATACAGGGTGTGCAATACAGATAACTCAGCAAAATCCACGTGGTTCTGACAGCACCGGTGTTGAGAGACGAGGAAACCGGTGATGGCAACACAATCGTCTCTTTATCCTCTGCCCTGGACAGAGAGGAGCCGCAGGTTCAGTAGCTCCACAGTTTGTTCTGAAATAGCCTTACTGATAAGGATGTGACATCCGAGCTACATCCTGATCTGAAAGCTGAGGTTGGAGAGGGACTGTAGAGTCTCTCCGGTCCCTGTCACCCAAGCTGTGAGTCCCGGGGCTCAGCAAGATGTAGATAAGCAAGGGGAAGCCACACGTTCAAGTTGCTCCATCTCCTAACGCTGCCTGGCCCTTGTGTCCTCCCCAGCGACTGCCTGGCCCTGCTCCAGGTCCGCTCCATCCTCCAGCACCTCGGCCTGGAGTCCACGTGCGACGACAGCATCATCGTGAAGGAGGTGTGCACGGTGGTGGCGCGGCGAGCGGCTCAGCTCTGCGGGGCCGGCATGGCAGCCGTGGTGGACAAGATCCGCGAGAACCGCGGGCTGGACTTCCTCAAGATCACGGTGGGCGTGGATGGGACGCTCTACAAGCTGCACCCTCAGTGAGTCGCTCAGCGGTGGGTGGTGGGCACGGGGAGGTCTGTCCTCCAAGCTGGTGCATCTACCCATCTCCTAGTGGGGTGCTAGGGAAGAGCCAGCTGGGGGACGTGGTTTAGTGATAGATGGGAATGGTTGGACTCGATGATCCCGTGGGTCTTTTCCAACCTGGTGATTCTGTGTGATTCTGTGAAAGCTGGAGAGGAGGGGATGAATTTTAGGGTCACCAGGGCTGCCGGTAGCAAACTGATCTAGCAAGGCCCGGCTGCTCCCTAAATTGGTGGGAATGGTTGGACTCGACGATCCAGTGGGTCTCTTCCAACCTGGTCATTCTGTGATTCTGTGATTCTGTGAAATGATGGGCACCCAGACAGAGGACACAGCAGGGACCTCGCACCCCCGAGGCCAGGCTGACCCCGAGATGGGGAGCGGGTTCAAGAGGAGTCCAGCTCATCCAGCAGAGCCATGGGGGTGAGGCAGGTCTACGAGGAGAGGCTGGTCTGTGATCTGGATCAAGAAAAATGCAGGCGAGCAGAGATAGGACCGTGCCGGGTCTGGAGGCTGATGCTCCTGAGACAGCGTCGCTCCCACAGGCGCAGGGCTGAGCTTCGATGGGGCCCGTGGGTAGAGGGTGGGCTCTGAAGATCCCTCTGGGTGAGGCTGGTGAGGGCTATTTAGGTTCATTAGTGCTCTCGGGGCTTGGTGGGACTAGAGAGCCTGAGTTGGTCAAGAGTGGAGGGAGAACATGAATGTGTTTCGCTAACTGTCAAGCTGGAGCGTGCAGACTTGCTGATGCCTCCAACCTGACAGCTTTCTCTCCATCCATCCATCCATCCATCCATCCACCTTTCTCCTGTGTCTGTATCCCTGCTGGAGCTGCTTTTGGATGGGTGTGCAGGGTTTTTTTTTTCTGACGTTGGGGCTGGCAAATTAAACCAGCAGCTCTTCTCTCCCCCCGCTGTGCCCTGCAGCTTCTCTGCCGTCATGCACGAAACAGTGAAGCAGTTGTCTCCAAAGTGCGAGGTGACCTTCCTCCAGTCGGAAGACGGCAGCGGCAAGGGCGCAGCGCTCATCACGGCCGTGGCCTGCCGGATCCGGGAGGCCGGCCAGCGATAGGAGGAAGGAGGTTTGCCGAAGAGCTTGGTTTCAGCAGAACAGGACGTTTCCCCCACCCGATCCCTCCTTCCGTACACACACACGTAAAGAGATCCCCTTGCAAACAGACTCTCGGCTTTACTTGTTCCCATGAGATGCCACCAGTGGGACTGGAGATGCTGTGTGCTTTCTAGAAAGAGCTGTCGTAGGAGTTTCGTTGCATGCCATAAAACCGCGTATCGAGTAAAGCTCAAAGCGTCTTCTGGCTGTCTGCCTGCGTTTCCAGTTAGAGCTGGACCTGTTCCACTTCGCAGCCTCCATCGGACACCAGCTCTCCTCCCCACGTCTCCTAACCACTCTCCCACCTTCCCAAACAGCAGAAAGGATAATGCTGGAATAATTAAGACACTGCATTGTCACTTTACAGTAACCGGTACCTATTTATGTCTGTCGTAGCGTGTCCGTGCTGTAGAACGCAAACCTCTCCAAGATTGGGCTAAAGACCTCCGTTAGTCTTTTACCCTGATCAAGGCTGTATTATTTCCATGAAAGTCATGGTAACTTTTAAAGCACAGGGTGCAGAACTCCAACCGGCGTGTTCCGGGTCTGCACTGAGAGATACCGGGTATCTCTGTTGGTGAGCAATATTAAAGAACCTGCTGGCTCTGAGTTCGAGGCGCCCCCTTTAACTGCACCAGCAGAGCACGTGCCTGGAAATAATTGGGGACTCAGGGTCTAATCCCATTTCCCGACCTCTCACCTGCGCCCTCGAGCATCGTCACGTGGCGTGTCCGTGTGGTTGTGTTGCACCTCTGGAAAATCCTGGCATCCCTCCCCGGTGCGTGTGCGGATACGGGAACCACCACCCGGCCGGGGCGCTCTCCTCCCTGCAGCTCCGCGTGGCCGTGCTCGGCGCGGTGAGTGTGGTTTGCTTCTTGTCTGTGAAATAGTTCTGCGTCTTCAGCCTTTTAGGTGACACCTGGATTTCCACGCTGTATATTTATGTTTCAAGAGATCTTTGTATGTACATAGTCTGGGGGTTATATTGGTTAGTTTGGGCTTCACCCTTCTATGTCCCTGCAGAATGGTACAGAGAACTTATTTTCTTTTTCTCTTGTGGTGTTTACTTTTTAAATTAAATTCTTCTCGGGGTAGATTGGAGAGACACCCAGATTCCTGAGGATGGGCTTTCTGAATTCCTCACCAGAACAAAAGGGAAACTAAGAAGCCAGGGACGTGCTGCGCGGGGAGCAGCGAAGCTTTCAGGCTTAGGCTGGGTTTAACCTAAAGAGAGGGGTGGGATTTTTTTGTCCCCCTTCCCTCTCCAGCCCAAATCGCTCTGGAAGGTCCCTCTGGTCCCTACGGCAGCGTGCGCTCAAATAACCCTGAGCCCCTCGAATTGAGCCGGGACGGCGAATCTCAGCACGGGTGATGCTGGTTCGCGGCGAAACGCTGGCAAAACCAGTCCCTGTGAGGGGGTGGGGGCTGTAAATATTTAGCGGAAGAGAATGAAGGTCCAATTATGTACAAATATAATAATTAAGAATTCCCAGGAGCAGCCCTTCACTTTGGAGGACAGAGTTTTTGTCTATTTTGATGTATATTTTTACACTGCTTGGGGTACCCTCGTTCCCAGGAGTCTCTCTGCTGTCTTGGGGGTCATAAGAAATCACTCTTTGGGCATTTTAAATGCTTATTTTTGTATAAGCCTCAAGACAATTATAGCAAAACAAATCTGACTGTGTATAGAACCGATGTAAGAAACCAAGTTCAGTGAAAAGTTTTAGAAGATGTTAAATAAATTTTGGAAAGATGATCCCAAACTCCTCTACCACAGTCCCAAGCAGTCGTGTGTTTATTCCTGAGAGCAAGCAATTTGCCTGCTGAAAAACTGAA
Organism: Clamator glandarius; assembly: GCA_033459285.1. Lineage (NCBI taxonomy): Eukaryota > Metazoa > Chordata > Aves > Cuculiformes > Cuculidae > Clamator > Clamator glandarius. The sequence continues at coordinate 66,086 of JAUNZM010000651.1, read as the reverse complement.
CCAGAAATATTTTTATTAAACCGTGCAGAAGGTTGTGTTAGTGACAGGGTGAGGGGAGCGGTTTTCAGCTGCAAGAGGGGAGGTTGAGATGAGATCTTGGGAAGAAATGTTTTGTCGCGAGGGTCGAGAGGCCCTGGGACAAAGCAGAGGTGGCTGCCCCATCCCTGGAGGGGTTCAAGGCCAGGTTGGATGGGGCTTGGAGCCCCTGATCCAGTGGGAGGTGGAACTGGATGGGCTTTGAGGTCCCTTCCAACCCCACCCATTCCATGATTCTGTGATTAGTGGCTGTATTTTTAAACTCTTATCCAGCTGTGCCCTTCTTGGAACATGTAGTATTTCCATTAGTTAGCGGGGCCAGTATCAGCTCTGTGGGGCTAACGAGGTGAGGGAGACGTGCTGGAGCTCGAGGATACAGTCTGAAGCTTTCTGTGAGGTCAGGGAGGGCTTTTGGCTGAGCTTGGTCTGACGGAATCCCACCTGGATACCACCCAGGGCTCTCATGATGCTCGAGAACCTTTGCTTCCCCCTCGCTTTGTCTCAGAACCGAGCAGGGGCCGAGGTGTCCCCAGGTAAACGGCAATACTTGGGGTGTTTCAAGACCCCATCGTTAACCTGTGGCTGCAGAGATGCCCTGGCTGGGAGAAAGGTTTTTATTAAACACGAGGAGACATTTGTGCTCCTTTTTTTGTCTCAAAGAGGCTGTCGGATTGTCCCTCGGGTGGGACTGTAACCTCGCACCCACGCAGGGCCGGGGGATGATCTGTGAACGTGTTTAAAACGAAGAAGGGAAGGTGAATTCCTAACGATTCACACGAAGGGAAGATCCAATCTGTTCTGTGGAGGGACGGACAGACCAATCAGCTTGACCTGCCCGCTCCGTCTCTCCTCCAGTCAGAAGCTCCGCTTTGTGCATTCACGCTGGCTTTTGTTTCGTTTAGTTGTTCCCACGAGGATGCGTTTTCCTTGCACTCCCGGTGTTGTGCTGGCACGTTCTCTGCCCACGTGGGCAGCAGGAGAACAGGGTCTTCCACGGTGTCAGCTGCTGTCCCAGAGGCTCCGGCCTCTCCTCCTTGGTGATTCTCTCCTTGGCAGCACGCGTGGCAGGATTTATTGTTACCGCACACTCACACGCACAAGGAACAAATGATTGAGCCTCGCGAAAGGAATTCGCCTCTTCCCTTCTCGGGGTTGAGGGACACGGAGGGAGAAGCATCACATTCCATCAGCCAAGACGCGCGAGGAGGACCCGAGATGCACAGAGCCCCCGGCCTGGAAGCTGCACGGCTTCTCCTCAGCCCATCCAGCTCTCGGTCAGAGGAGAGAAGGGGAAAATGGTTGGACTCGATAATCCCGATGGGTCTTTTCCAACCTGGTGATTCTATGATCCGATGAAAATTCTTGCTCACAACGCAACGTGGAGTATGAGAGTCCAGTTATGGATCTTGTTGACATCCTTAACCAGCCTGAAGTCTTAACACATCTCGCTGCAGGCGATGGCTCCGTGTGGGGCAGGGGAAATTCATTAAAGCCAAAGACTGTTGGGCTGCTGGCAGGAACCTGAGACTGTAGATTCACCTGATGTTGTTAGTTTGTGTTTACAATATTTATTTTTAGTAATCGACTGCAATTATATTATAGAGAGGCTTCCTTATTTTTGTACTTCTCCTCCCGGTTTCCCCCGGTGTGGTGGTGTAACTCTCACCTCCCTTTGCCTCGATTGCTGCTCCGAGTCAATGACAAATAAAAGAGAGAAAAAAAAAAAAAGAGCTCATTTTCTGGGGTTAGTTGTGATGTGTTTGGGTTTCTGTGCTCCTCTCCTTAGCAATCCCCTAGGAAAGGCCCCTGGGAAGCAGGACGGAAGCCGGAAAGGGATTTGTTTCTTGGCACTAACAGCCCCTTCACAGCCGCGAGGGCACAGAAAGGGCCCAGGAAACCCAGAAACCACAGGAAAGGGGTCATTAATGTCTGGAAAAAAATCCCAAGATGAGTTTCAAGCCAGCAGGGCGCCAGGACAGAGCAGGATCTGGACCTGAGCAGGAGCTGCTAAGCCCCTGGCACAAAGCGGGAGCCTTGGGAGAGCTCAACCCACCACCAAAGCTCAGATTTCAACCCTGACCTCACATAAACCCCAGGTGTTTTACTCTTCCTCCTCTCTGGTAGTTCAGTTAAGAAGAAGAACTGCTTACTTAAGTAGCTAATTACCAAGTTCAATGCCTTAAAATGCTTCTGCTTTCTGCTTCCAAAGAAGTACGATGCAACGCAAGATTGTAGAGAAGTGCATCCACCAGCCGAATCTGGTAGAAAAGGACAAAGGCTGGTGAGCATTCCACTCATTTATTGACAAGGTGCCACATTTTCCCATCTTGCCAAACAGATTTTTGCGTAAAATAAGAGTCAAAATGGTCAAATACAAACGGTTTTGTATTTTTCTCACAACGTATTAAAAAAAATTAGCCTACTAAAGAGGCAAAATTCCCACTTTGAATCCAAAAGTCCTGCTGTAAGAATTCAAAATTGGACAGACAAACATAAAAAGCCAACTCGAAGAAAGAAGGAATACAGTGCACGCTTGGGCCACTCGCCAAACCAGCTGAAACGCCTTGGTCCCGGCTCTTCCCTTGGATCCTTTGCTTAACGGATGGGAAATCCGCGTTAACACCTACAACTCCAAAGGCACTCAAAGGTCACAAGTTCCTGAGCAAAAACGGGATTGATTCCCAACATAAGAGATAAAACGAGTCACAAAAAAAAAGTGATGTTTAAAAACTAGGATTTAGTTCATGCCTACGCTCAGCGTTCCATAGAATCCTAGCTGCGAGCTGCTGCTCTATGGCTCTTTTTTCTTTTTGGATTACGGAAGGGCTGCTCTGGTCCACTGAAGAGGTGTCAGTTTTCCGCGTTATCCGGCGGTGCCTCCCTGTCCACCTTCCTCTCCGGCGACGTGTACTGGAAGTTGCAGCAGATGTAGAGCGGGAAGGTGGGGAGTCTGCCTTCCACCAGCAAATTCATCACAATCTGCTCCTGTAAAGCAAACCCCGGAGAGGGAAGATCATCCAAACACACCAGAGTGTTGCTAGCAGTCAGTCTGGAAATTTTAATTACTATGTGTTAAAAAGCAGAAGATAAAAAAAAAAACAAAAAAAAAACACAAAACAACCCAAGACAGTAATTCACCTTAAGCAGATATTTTATATTATTATTAACTCTGATGAGATATTCTCAGAGCGCTCATCGCCCTTCGAGCCGGCGCTGCCAACTCTTGCGCAGCCAAGAGAGCAGAACCCCAAGAAGAGGCTGAGAAACCAACACCTGGTGAGAAAAGGAGCCTCTTCTGCCACTCTCAGTTTCAGGAGATTTAGCTGACAACCCAGAATAGTTCCTGCTTTAAAGCAAATTACAGCTTGTTGAGAGAAATGTTTCGGTTTTACTCTGTAGGGACTGGTTTATGGCTGGAATTAACAAGGAGAAGCTTCCTGTGTGCTCGTTTTCTCTGTATCCCTGCAGATTAGGATTTCAGAAACTCAACGATCAAGTCTTTCACAATTCACTTTCCCAATTGCTAAATCCCAGTGTCACAGATGGGTGGAAACGAGCACATTCTCTCAAGAAAACTCCACTCCTCCAGGAGTTTGTTTGATTTATTTAACAGAGCAATAAGCACCTTTGAACAACGGACTCCTCAGCCTACAAGACGGTCTTCCAAAAAACTTCAGCTTTGCTCTAAACAAGCAGGAGTGTGATGGGCGTATTATCCAGAATAATAAGTCTCGGAAAGCAAGCAGCCATCCAGCAAAACCCTGCGCTGGCAGCAGCTTCCACAGCCCCACAGGGATGAATTTCACTGTTATCAACACTTAGGAAACCCGTGTTATCTCACTGTAGTTACACTCCACAAATCAGCTTATCTTCCGGCACCTATAGGAGGAACGCTTGGAATTCCACATAAGCAACAACACGACCCCCCTCTTCAAAAGGATCGTTGATTTAGTATTTGATAGGAATGATGTTTTTCATGCCTTGGACTTCAAGTTCAACAGCTCAAAAATCCACAAACGTACCTGGTCCTTCCCAAGACTTAGGATCTGAAATCCTGTGGTTCTCTTGAAAATCTTTTTCCCGTTGTTATCAAAGGAGGCCAGACGTAACCTGGGGATAGAACAACAGTTCAATTAGTCTCCCAGAACTCAGTTTGTCCACCAAAAGTTTCTTCCACGGATACAGAAGAACATTTATAAAGGTAACTATCTTGTTGGTGAGAAAATTTAACACAAGCACAGATGGAAAGCCGTAGTTTGGATAAGGGATTTTATCACACTCCACAGGGTCTCCCTTGTTTACCTGAAGGCCACGTTTCTCCGAGGCTGCAGGCTGACTGATCCGCTGCTTGGCCGATCCAGCGTATTCCGTTTGAAAATGATGCGATGGTTCGTGTAAATAACGAGAAGGTCAAAGCCAAAGTTGAACCCAGTCCAGCGCCAGGAGTACTGAAGGACACAAGTGAAAGATATCAAACAAACCAGCCTGAGTCGTGCTTACAAAATGAATGGGAAGCGTTGCTTCTCCAGTAAACGAAGTAACGGAGCTGGAGGAGCGGCTTAGAGAGCTGGGGGTGTTTATCCTGGAGAAGAGGAGGCTGAGGGGAGACCTCATTGCTCTCTCCAACTACCTGAGAGGAGGTTGTGGAGAGGAGGGAGCTGGGCTCTTCTCCCAAGGGACAGGGGACAGGATGAGAGGGAATGGCCTCAAGCTCCACCAGGGGAGGTTTAAGCTGGACATCAGGAAAAAATTTTTCATGGAAAGGGTGATTGGTCCCTGGCAGAGGCTGCCCAGGGAGAGGATTGAGTCCCCTTCCCTGGAGGGGTTTAAGGGACGGGTGGACGAGGCGCTGAGGGACATGGGTTAGTGATTGATGGGAATGGTTGGACTCAATGATCCGGTGGGTCTCTTCCAACCTGGTTATTCTGTGATTCTATGATAAATCAAAACCGGGAAGGGGATTCCCAGCTACAGAGATGGATGAAGGATTCAAAGATACTTGCAAACATCTGTTTGAAACATAAGGCATCTTGGTAGGCAACCACTTGCTTTAGCAGCCAGTCTTTGCAGACCAAGACAAGCTCAGCGCCAGCAGCTTTCCAAACATACAAAAATACATTTAACACGCGTTGCTCAAAAACATCCTGCTCACTGCTTTATTTCCAAGTAGCACTTTACTACACACCCCATCCATGCTGAAAGCACTCCCTGGAGAACAACATCCTTATGGTAAGTGACTGCAGTGGGGAAAAAGTCACAGTTCCTGGTTTTTTATAAGATTCATAAAGACACGTGGACAGATATGGACATACAGGGGTTCTAGCTGTGGCCATTGTATATTTTATCTAGAAAACCTCCTTTTCCAGTTAAAAAGAAAGAGATGTCAGTGATAAAAGCTATATTTGAACTGCTTGTATTTTACAAGTCTCAAATGATAAGTCATGGCTATGTTCCCTCATTTCACACACTAAGTTTTCTTCCAAGCAGGGGCTTGGAAGCGCAAGAGCACAGTTACAACGCTAATTCATTGCACAGACAGCGAGTGTTTTCATCCTTTTAGGGAGAACAAAATCATTTCTTTAACCATCTCCATTACATCTTTTCATAGAATCATAGAATCACCAGGTTGGAAGAGACCCACCAGATCATCGAGTCCAACCATTCCCATCAATCACTAACCCATGTCCCTCAGCATCTCGTCCACCCGTCCCTTAAACCCCTCCAGGGAAGGGGACTCAACCCCCTCCCTGGGCAGCCTCTGCCAGGGACCAGTGACCAGTGACCATGAAAAATCTTTTCCTAATGTCCAGCCTGAACCTCCCCTGGAGGAGCTCGAGGCCATTCCCTCTCGTCCTGTCCCCTGTCCCTTGGGAGAAGAACCCAGCTCCCTCCTCTCCACAACCTCCTCTCAGGGAGTTGGAGAGAGCAATGAGGTCTCCCCTCAGCCTCCTCTTCTCCAGGATAAACACCCCCAGCTCTCTCAGACGCTCCTGGGAATCCTTGTTCTCCAGCCCCCTCCCCAGCTTCGTTGCTCTTCTCTGGACTCGCTCCAGAGCCTCAACATCCTTCTTGTGCTGAGGGGCCAGAACTGACCCCAAGATTCGAGGAGCGGTCTCCCCAGGGCCGAGTCCAGAGGGAGAAGAACCTCCCTGGACCTGCTGGCCACGCCGTGTCTGCTCCAAGCCAAGATGCCCTTGGCCTTCTTGGCCACCTGGGCCCCTGCTGGCTCCTGTTCAACCAACCCCCCAGGTCCTTCTCCTCCAGGCAGTTTCCAGCCAGACTTCTCCCAGTCTGGAGCTGCTCAGGGTTGTTGTGCCCCTAGTGCAGGACCCGGCATTTGGCCTTGTTCAACCTCATCCCGTTGGTCTCAGCCCATGGATCCAGCCTGTTCAGATCCCTTTGGAGCCTCCCGACCCTCCAGCAGATCCAGCTTCCACCCAGCTCAGTGTCACCCGCAAACTTGCTGAGGGTGCCCTCGATGCCTTCATCCTGGTCATTGATAAAGACATTGAACAGGGCTGGACCCAGCCCTGAGCCCTGGGGCCACCACTTGGAACTGGCCCCAGTTTGCGTGCCGTTTGACAATTAAGGGATCTGAAAGTCCTTAACGTGTCCCAGACGCCAGCCATGCAGAAACTTCACCACACGCCGTACTTACATCACCATCCTTTTCAAGTTTCCGACCGCACCGCATGGAGTTTCCTTCCAGTTCCTCTTCATTTATTTCTTGAGGCCTACATAAAAAAAAAAAAAGGACACCTTTAAGGACACTTAAACAGCTTCGCATGGTACTTTAACGTGAGGAGGATGAACAGAGCTGAGTAAACTGCTCTGACCACACCACTGACCCTTCTCTGAGCAGAGATTAGAGCTCCTGAGCTCCCAGGCCGGGTCGGATGGGGCTCCGAGGAACCCGATCCAGTGGGAGGAGGCTTGGAATTAGATGATCTTTCAACTCAAACCATTCTACAATTCTGCAGAACAGCAGCTCCACAGAGACATCGCGGAAAGTCTCTTAAGCAGCTGGTTACGTCACTTGTGTAAAAAAAAAAGTTCACCCGCAGTGATCGTGAAGCCTCTTGATTCCGTCACCCGACACCAACATGCCCTTGTCCCACCCAGCAGCTGCCACCAGCGCTTCCACACGCGGAGAAATCTCGCAGAGCCAGCAGAAGTGAAATCAGGCCCAGTTTTCCAGAGATATCTCACTCGCTTAACTTTAGCCACGATTACATCACCAACCAGACAAGCGATCGCTGCCAGAAAGTCTTCCAAGTGACGCTGAGGACAAACGCTTACGGTAAGTGGTGTAAATCACAATGAAAAGCGCTTACGGTAAGTGGTGTAAATCACAATGAAAAGCAATTCCACCACCACCATGCCCCCCCAGTTAAATTACAAACCTGCAATATCAAGCAATAAGCTTTGAGAGAGATAAGCAAGAGGAAAGGCAGCAATTGTTCTCTTCCTACTGCGCACACACCACAAGGCCGTAACTTTTATGAACAACCTCTGTCTGTGGGCTTTTCACCCCATTTCTGGAAAAAAACACTCCTGGAAGATTAAGCATTTGATGAATAAGTTAAGCAGATCAGTTAATCATGCGAATCAAATCCATTCAAGAACCTCCCGTGGGCTCTTCCCACGTCCTCGAGCTGAACTGGTGATGGAGCTGACCCAAATTCAGTAGTGGTGGTAGCAGATTTATTCCTATTTAATTTGTAATTAATTTCACAAACATTAGTACTCATGTTCAGACTGACATGAGTATTTTCCCTCACCCAGCTCCTTGAGCAGCCTCAAAAGACGCAGAATTTCCAGCTATACCCACTCACGCTGGCCTGGCACGTGCTTAGGGAGCAGCCAAGTGGTTTTATTTTGTTGTAAAACAAACTGTTAAAGCAGAAATTATCCCAGTCATGGACTCAAAAGATCTGTCTTGCAGCTGCCACGGAGCGAATGTTTCATTAAAAAGAGAAAACTAGACAAGTAAAACATGGAAAACCACTCTGCTCGTTCCAAGAGCCACTGAACACATCAGCACTGTGGATGGACATGAAAGTTGGTCATTTTAAAGCTGGGGGGATACTCATCATAAAACAGTTTCAGTCGCAAGGAACCTTTAGGGTCCAATCACTCTGCAGGGACATTTTCAACTGGATCAGGCTGCTCAGAGCCCCGACCCGACTTTGAGCACCTCTGGGCAACCCGTGCCGGTGTTTCACCACCCTCATCGGAAAAAGTTTCTGTCTTACACCTAAACTACCCTGCTTTAGTTTAAAACCATCACTTCTAGTCCTAACACACCATCTCCTCTTCAGTTTGGTACGGGAGTTTCCTTTTTCAGAAGCACAGAAAAAACTGAAACGGTCTCAGTACGTGACGCCGAGCTACCAAGAGACATCAAAAATCGGCGATTCCCTGGTCTTGTGTCAGAATTGCGATGACTGCGGCAATACTCACTTCCCTATTAACTGCTGTTCCCGCACGCGCTCGAAGGTAACGCACGACGTACAATCAGCTCCTGGCAGACGACAGCAATAACAGCAAGTTATGGCAAGAAAACGCTTCCCAAGAAAATAACAGGAGCAGCGACAAGCTACGACCGCCCCACAGACCTTCAGGAGCTGAAATGATGAGAGTCACAATTTGACAGTTTTCTAAAGCACTGTCATCGACAAAAAGAACCGCTTCGTAAAGCTCTTGGCAACTCTTCAGACCAAAGTCAGAGTTCGGGGGACTTTTTTTTACACTATTACATTATACGTCCAAAAGGGAGTAATTCGAGAAATTATTTCCTCCACAAAACGCAATTAAACCATGGAAGCCACTGCCGCGGGACGCTGGGGCTAAAGTATAAGCTGCTCCAAACCCAGAACCACACATCCCTGGAGGTGTTTGAGGCCAGGCTGGATGGGATTTAGAGCAACCTGACCCAGTGGGAGGTCCCCGTTCAGGGCAGGGGTGGAACTGGATGGGCTTTGAGGTGCCTTCCAACCCAAACTGTGATTCTACGATATTTAACAACAGGCCTATTGGTGGTTGGTCATTCAATAACAATCCAGCCAAGACCTCCAGCTGGAAAACCCTTAACTACTCGCTGCCAGAGTACGTCAAGAGAACACTCCCTCTCCACTTGAAAGAGAGATTTATAACCCTCTGCCACTGATCGCTGCGTGGGTTTTGGTTCAGATCAGGACGGTAATTCTCATGTTTTTCAGACTGCAGTTTGAAAGTGAAGCCTCCGATGGGAATGGAAGATGCTCTTCTTCAGAACAGCCAATATGGGGCTAAAAGAACTGACAGAAGAAAACAAAGCGGTCGGATCGCTGCTTTTTGAAAGAGAACAAACATTTCGCAGCTTCCTAACCTGCCATTTATGCTCCACAAAGCAGACTGAAAAAGAGAAAGCAGAGGGAGAACAACTCCCCCAGCTATATTTTGCCACAGTTTCAGTATTTGGAAAGCGATCACGGGACCTCGGTCGGTGCAAAAAGCAAGCAGAAGGGAGGGAAACAGCTTGTGACCACAGGAACATGTTTAACCGCGCTCCCACAGACTTGCCGGGCCCTGTGGATGGCGAAGAGCTTGCCCAAAGGGTTTCATAAGGTATCAAAAATCATCCTAAAACCCCTTGATTTGCTGGGGAAAGGAAACGACCACCTCAGCCGACGAAAGGGTCGATGGGCCTGGACCCATCTTCCTCCACCAAGAAGAAACGTCTTGGTCAGAATCACACGCCTCTGACTGTCTTATGTTTTTCCTGGGAAAATAACTACTAATTCAAGTTTTTATTGTTACTTGTTTTATAAATATATATATATATATATGCTGGTTATAATTATTTAAGCACTAACGTAGTAAGTGAACTTATCACGGCATTCCCAAATTTGTTTTAATCTATCACTGAAATTAAATTCCTGCCCCCAGCCTTGCTAAATTGTCTCTCTGACTTGGCTGGGCTGAAAGAGGCTGCAACCAGCACGTATTAACCCCGGGTGTCCCAGGCTCTAAGGAGACTCTCACAGGTAAGCGGATTGTGACTTGTGGCAAAAAAAAAAAACCACAAAACGTATAAGCACAGCCCTGTAATTCTTTAGTCATAAATCGTCAACCAAATCTGGAATTAGAGACTGGATCCAGTCACACTTGTGTGTCCTCTCTGAGGGGACGCTTAAAAAGCAAGGGAATCTATCTTGAACCTCGTGAGGTTCAGCCACCTCAGAATCTCACCTGTTTAACGTGACAGTAACAAATATTAAATCGATATCGCTTCCCAACACCACCACCAAGAGCCCACGTGAGGCACGGGCTCAGGGAACCCAACCATGCGACGCTCCGGGGTGTTACGCAAACCTCTGAAAGGGCACGGAAGCAACACACACACCCACACTGGTAACTGCCGGGGAATTATCTCAACGGCATCGCAGTGCCACCACAGCGCAGCCCGGGGTCTAGGAAGGAGAAAGGGGAGGATATAAACCACGAGGATTATGGAGACACCGGGGCATTGGTATTGGAGAATCACAGAATCACAGAATCATAGAATCATAGAATCACCAGGTTGGAAGAGACCCACGGGATCATTGAGTCCAACCATTCCCATCAATCACTAACCCATGTCCCTCAGCACCTCGTCCACCCGTCCCTTAAACCCCTCCAGGGAAGGGGACTCAACCCCCTCCCTGGGCAGCCTCTGACAGGGACCAGTGACCAGTGACCATGAAAAATCTTTTCCTAATGTTCAGCCTGAACCTCCCCTGGTGGAGCTTGAGGCCATTCCCTCTCGTCCTGTCCCTTGGGAGAAGAGCCCAGCTCCCTCCTCTCCACAACCTCCCCTCAGGGAGTTGGAGAGAGCAATGAGGTCTCCCCTCAGCCTCCTCTTCTCCAGGATAAACACCCCCAGCTCTCTCAGGCGCTCCTCGGAATCCTTGTTCTCCAGCCCCCTCACCAGCTTCGTTGCTCTTCTCTGGACTCGCTCCAGAGCCTCAACATCCTTCTGGTGCTGAGGGGCCAGGACTGACCCCAGGATTCGAGGAGCGGTCTCCCCAGTGCCGAGTCCAGAGGGAGAAGAACCTCCCTGGCCCTGCTGGCCACGCCGTGTCTGCTCCAAGCCAAGATGCCCTTGGCCTTCTTGGCCACCTGGGCCCCTGCTGGCTCCTGTTCAACCAGCACCCCCAGGTCCTTCTCCTCCAGGCAGTTTCCAGCCAGGCTTCTCCCAGTCCTAGAAGGATGCGCTGCCTAGGGAAGCTGGAGGTGCTGGCAGTGAACATAAATCACATCCTATCCCACCAAACAAACACCAGGTGGGAGAAAGGACGTGCAAGGAGAAGGGATAAGAGTGAACAGGTCACAGCGCGCCAAGGGCTGCTGGGTCTGGGTGGTTGGGACGGGAGGGGAGGAACAGAGGTTAGTGTGCAATTATCCCTGCTTAAAAAAAAAAAAAAAAAAAAAAAAAAGATAAATTGCCTTCTCCTGCAATACAGCGATTTAAACAGCCCCACAGCCTCCTGCCCTCCCAGCCCAGGGATGAAGAAGGGTTCTCCGCCTGCAGTCCTCTCCTACATTTCGTTCTCATTATCCTTTCACTGTAAGTTCCTCTTCCACAGCCTCAACACGTATTTCAAGGCAACGTACTGGTGAGAAGCATTAACCAACGTCACGGCAAATACCCAATTTCCCTCCCCGGCCTTTCCCTCCAGTGGCATCGTGCGAACCCTCTAGAGCTCTGCTGTTTCACGCACAGGAGATGAGCCAGCCCAAGGGAGCAGACGGTTCCTCAGACAACGGTTCCTCACCAAAATGCTCTTCTCAATGTAAACCCCAACGCTTAATCACGTCAGGATTTTTATGAGAGGAAAGTTTCTAGCTTAAGAAAGAAATAAAGGAAAGTCTATTACACCTACCCGATGTCGCTGCCTTGTTCTGCTCTGAGCATGGCCAGCCACTGCTGCTTGTAAACAGAACACAGCCACTCTAAAATTAAAAACAAATAAAAGCGAGCTTAGGGTTGTCTCTGGAGCTGGAAATGGGGGTGTTTACAAGCATTTCAAACACAGAAATCCAGTTTCATTGAAATAATAAGGTTACAGGCATTGACTGGATGACATCTGCAAACCCACCACCCGAAAACGCACTCGTGGTTTCTTCTCCAGGCCTCAGCTACAGAGAAAAATCAACACTTAACACTGAGTTATGAGAGATACGAGATATGGACATATGAGGTATGGACATATATCCATCTTAACAAGCATTCATGACCACCAGAAGTGATGTAACTCCACACATCACCTTGGTGCTCAAAGTTCTGTTAAGCCCAAGAGCTCGTTAACAAGGTCCTGGGAGGAAGAGGCTGCTGTTTGAATCCCCAACAGAATCCTTCACGAGTTAAACGAGAACAGAATCAAAGGATAAAGGAAGCAGTGACTTATCACAGATCTAGTTAAAACAAACAGAAATTATCCCCTGCTAGGAATAACCACAAATCATGCCTTTTTCTGAGAACACCACAAAGATTTTATCGGCTGCGTGGATTTAACAGTTGCAACCAAGAGGCAAAACGCAACAAAAACTAACGGCACGTAAGCCGGTTGCACAAAAAGGATCACAGGCACCCAGAAGTACAGCGTGTAAGTTCCTCTTCAAGAGAACAGGGACAAATATGCAAATTCACGTATGAGAACAAACTCTATTGGGAATGGACTCGGATGACAAGAACAGTGAGACCCACTGTCACCATGAGAACGAAGCAGGTAGCTGATAAAAGTGACAGAAAAAAAAAGATCATAGTGCTGAGATTGCCCCGTAACACCCAGGTGCCAAAATTATTGGCAACCCAGCCTGACTCCAGAGCCGAGATTCAGACCGCTATAGGACCAACATGGGAATTCACCAACACAACACAAAGTATAAAAATCCATTAAGGAATTCTACAGAGGTCAGGCACATCGAAAAGATGAAAGAAAAAAAAAAGATAAATCAGGAGATAGAGCATCTTCTCTTTTTTTCTGGATATCCGGATATCTATCACTGTAATTGTGGGATTATTATAGGTGGGGATTCACTGGGGTAGCCGCTGACTGGGTACAGAAACACTACAGAAGGTTTGCGTCCACTAAATAAAGTGCTAACTCACTTGAGTAAACTCAATAAAGTGATCTCGTTTGTCACCTCATGGAATGGGGTCCATGCCTTAATCGCTACACGGATCTGTTTCATACACCATATCTTAACTGGAGTTCATCTGTTAATTTGTAAACACAACGAGGGGTAAATACTGCTTAGGAAATATTCAGAAATTACCAGGTAGAACAAAACAACAGCCACGTCGCTCACGGAAAGACACATGATGTATTTCTGGCTCTTACACCTTTTCTATCCAAACGAGAACAGACTCTGTGTGAACTCCTGACTTAGTAGTTCAGCTTGTCCTGTGCACACTGGGTGTACAATACAAAAGAAATAATTACACCATTTCTTTCAGCTATTCAACCTGATTTCCTTCTTCACCTCCTCGAGAGCAATTTCACCTAGAATCATCTCAAAGGCAAAACTACACTGCAACCCACCCAGTAATTCCCGCATTTGTAGGATGCTCTCACCTCATTAAATGGCTTTTCATTCAATGGGCTTCAAAAAGCACCAGGAGCCAGAGCGAGGATGTATTTTGTACAAGCCCAAATGCAAAGAAAAGGAGAAGAGAAGAGTACGTGAATGACTTGTCTCCTCCAAAACCATCCTAAGTAGCTGTTAGTAACTAACACTCCTCTTCGAGAAGCTTTCACAGTATCTTATGCTTTTGGTTTCCATTTTAAAGTACTATTCCAAATCCTATCACAGAATCACAGAATAACCAGGTTGGAAGAGACCCACCGGATCGTCGAGTCCAACCATTCCCACCAATTCCTAAATCATGCCCCTAAGTACCTCATCCACCCTCACCTTAAACACCTCCAGGGACGGTGACTCAACCACCTCCCTTGGCAGACCGTTCCAATGCCTAAAGACCCTCTCCGTGAAGAATTTTTTCCTTATCTTCTGTCCAGGTCCGAATTCACCCAGCTCTTTTGAGAAAGATAATGGCTGGCAAAGAGTGGAGTCCCAGCAAGTTTCGGTCTCTTAAAAGGAAAAGGGTTTTTTGCATGATAATCTACTATGTATTGATTATAGACTATTTGGTAAACTGACTGACCAATAAAATGCTGAACATGCCTACGTGTGCGCCTGTAAAACTTCCAAGCATAGAATCAGAGAAAAACCAGTCTGGAAGAGACCCACCACATCACTGAGTCCAACCATTCCCATCAATCACTAACCCATGTCCCTCAGCACCTCGTCCACCCGTCCCTTAAACCCCTCCAGGGAAGGGGACTCAACCCCCTCCCTGGGCAGCCTCTGACAGGGACCAGTGACCAGTGACCATGAAAAATCTTTTCCTAATGTTCAGCCTGAACCTCCCCTGGTGGAGCTTGAGGCCATTCCCTCTCGTCCTGTCCCCTGTCCCTTGGGAGAAGAGCCCAGCTCCCTCCTCTCCACAACCTCCTCTCAGGGAGTTGGAGAGAGCAATGAGGTCTCCCCTCAGCCTCCTCTTCTCCAGGATAAACACCCCCAGCTCTCTCAGATGCTCCTCGGAATCCTTCTTCTCCAGCCCCCTCACCAGCTTCGTTGCTCTTCTCTGCACTCGCTCCAGAGCCTCAACATCCTTCTTGTGCTGAGGGGCCAGAACTGACCCCAGGATTCGAGGAGCGGTCTCCCCAGGGCCGAGTCCAGAGGGAGAAGAACCTCCCTGGCCCTGCTGGCCACGCCGTGTCTGCTCCAAGCCAAGATGCCCTTGGCCTTCTTGGCATGTAAACTCAATATTCAAATTCTGCTGAAGCTTCAGCCACAATTCAGACACTGGAGATGAACCTTGAGCGATCAGACCGGGACCTGCACCGAGATCTTCCCAATGACTCTGGGGTAGGACAGGCTGGGAAAGGCACCCAGAACTCCACCAGCCGAGCGCTCACTCACCGGAGGGTATGAGGGAATCGCTCTCAATGATTCTAGCTGATGCCATGTCATTGATGATATATTGTAATCTCAAGCGCGTGAACACCGACTGGAACGCCTTCCCCTGTTCAGAGTCCAGGAATGCAACGTCATCCCTAAAATCTGCAAGGCAGAGCACCTGTATTACAATTTGTTTTCCTAAATATTTTCCAGCTCCTATTTATAATTGAGACCGAGTTTTAACTTACTGATCAGAGAAAATTATTATGGACCAGCAAATCAGCTCTGGCAGCTAAGATGAAGACGTTATTTACGTTCAAACACTTTCAGGCCAAACCTTTCCTCTTTGGAAATACATCAGTGCCCTCTAGTGAGACGGCAACAAAAACTCACCCTGCGTGAACAATTGCAAAATCACAGACAGGGACTGTCTGCTCGTTCGGAAACGCTTGGAAAAAACAGTGGAAAAGCTCTCTGCATTGAGGATCCGGTGCTGGGGCAGCTGGCAGAGGCAAAGCCTTCCCAGAGAACACAGGACAAAGTTTGGAAGTGGAAGAAGCCTCTTGTATTTCTCTAACCCACGTCTTCCCCAATCCAAGGGAATTAATCCTACCTTTCCGACGCTTGGCAAACCAGGCATCAGCTTCGCTTAAGAGCTGCCCCAAAGGCCCATTCCAAGAAGGCACGAGCTGAAGGAACATCCACTAGGAAAAAAAGACAAACTCCAGTGAGTGAATTGAAGTTTTCAAACAGGTAATGTCTGTGTTTTTCATAACGCATTCATTCACACACAGATTCTGATACTCTGTTTATTTACTTCCAGTAAATACCAAAAAGGCTAAAATTCTCACGGCGTTACAAACCAGCTTCTGCTCAGGAGTTCAACCTCCCAGAGCTCCAGCAATTTTGCTCGGTACCTTTTTGAGAGTGGTATACACGTCCGTTTCCACTTGCATTACAAACAGGTCGGAAGAGCTGATCAGCTGCTCCATGAGGTTTATACTGGGGAAAAAAGCCGTAAGAGTTCCGTGAGACAGCAGAGACAAAACCCAAGAAAGCGAGCGAGGTAACCGGCAACCACTGCCAGCCTAGAAAGGGATTTGGAGTGAGCATGTACTCTGGAAGAACGCACTTCATCACCCAGCATTAACTGACACCTGTACCTGAGCTCTCGGAAGAGTTCAACTCGCGGGTGAGTCATCAGGTTGTCCAAGAGCCATTTAAGGCACCTGGATTAAAAAAAAAACAGGGAATCAGTACCTTCTTTTTTTTTTTTTCTTTTATATCATCCCTGCAACAGTTGCTCAGGCTCACAAAGTGCAATAGGTGCCGCGTGACTTTGAAATGCCCGAGACAAACACACACAAAAATACGAAAAAGTTACTTTAAACACATGGGGTTTAACACAAAATGTTCCAGAATTTTCTGTAACTCTTAAAGTTGCATTGAGTGCCTCTCAGGGTACAGCAAAAGCAGAATTCAAAGTACTATTAATGCTACAAAAGCTCTGAGAACACGCTAATTCACAACAGGAGGAAGCAGTGACCTCAGCATTCTGCTCCCAAACATGTAACTATCCCTCCTAATTGAGATAAAGTTAAGATTAATTGGGAATATTAAAGCAGCTTTGTGATAAAACAGTCGACGATCAAGAATATTATGTCTTTGTCACGCTGAAGACCAAACATCTTGTCTTTACTAATGTACTTGAGTAATTAATTCACTCACAGCACAGACCAATCAACGTGTTCTCATCTATATCATCTCTAAAGGAACCAACTACAGCAGAAACTCAGAAACTTAAACAGGACAGGCAGAGCCTAAGCCTCACAGCTTTCAAAAAAGAGTTAACTTGGGCATCCTGTGTCTGGTTTTAAATTCACGCTGCTAATTAGCAATGCAAAGCGCCGCCTGGAGAAAGCAAATCCTACTTGTTCTTCACCGAGTCCAACCCGTACATCTCCGCTGAACTACAGTAACCACACACAGTTTGGGCACTAATGGTTTCCTTCATCGTCTCAGCACATTGCTCGATCAAGGCGTCCTGTGGGGAAGAAAGAAAACACACACAGTCAAAGTTTTCATTTCACAACAGGAAGATTGTGTGGTTCATACAAGGTTTCACTCCTGAACGACTCTCCCCATCCCACGCGCTGCTGCGCCCTTCAGAATATTCATACCAGCGCTCCTCAAATCAACAATTTATCTTTAGAATATAGCACATGAATGAAAAGCCTAGTGAGCACCTTCAGGGTCGAAGACACGAGTTGGGACAACATGGATCAGTTGGAATGGGTCTAGAGGAGGCCACAATGATGACCTAAGGGCTGGAGCACTTCTGCTATAAGGACAGGATGAAAGAGTTGGTGCTGGCCTCTTCTCCCGAGGGACAGGGGACAGGACGAGAGGGAATGGCCTCAAGCTCCACCAGGGGAGATTTAGGCTTGAGATAAGGAAAAAATTCTTCACGGAGAGGGTGTTTAGGCATTGGAACAGGCTGCCCAGGGAGGTGGTTGAGTCACCGTCCCTGGAGGTGTTTAAGGTGAGGGTGGATGAGGTGCTTAGGGACATGGTTTAGGGATTGGTGGGAATGGTTGGACTCAACGATCCGGTGGGTCTCTTCCAACCTGGTTATTCTGTGATTCTGTATTCAGCTGGAGAAGAGAAGACTGCGAGGAGACCTTAGAGCAGCTCCCAGTACCGAAAGGGGATCCAGGGAAGCTCGGAGGGAGTTTTTACAAGAGCTGTAGTGACAGGATGAGTGGGAATGGGTTTAAATTGGAGAGGGACAGATTTAGCCTGGACGTAAAGAAAAAATTCTCCATAATGAGGGTGGGGAGGCCCTGGCCCAGGTTACCCATCCCTGGGGGTGTTCAAGGCCAGGTTGGATGGGGCTTTGATCCCCCCGATCCGGTGGGAGGTGTCCCTGGCACGGCTGGGGTGGAACTGGGTGGGCTTTGAGATCCCTTCCAACCCAAACCATTCTGCGATTCTACGATTGCAGCGGAACCCCAGGATCGCATTTCTGAATAAACCCACTGCATTACGTTTGTGGGTTTTTCCCACTTAGCCTGAAAAGATGATTTCTTTCTCCGGGTGAAAAGTACCCGTGTGCGAGTACGTTAAGAACCGCTCTCTCCATCTGAGAAGAAAGCACAAAAATATTGCCCATTGATTACTTACAAGCTGGAGCATGCAGGCTGCTGCTAAAAGCGCAACCACTCGTCGGGGGTTTATTAACACATCGTCCCGATAGAGTGAGCCGAAAGCCACCTGGAGAGCTGAAAAGAGTACAAGTGTTGAACAGAAACAGGACGTTGGCCATGGGGACCTAAAAGAAACCTTAAATATAACCAAGGAGACATTCTCTACAATTTTATTCGCTCCGGATAAAAAATTGGTATTTACCGGCCCAAGCACACACACCAATAGAAAGCACAAGATGTGGCCTTATCCGATAACATATAGTCCTTTTCACTATTTAAACTAAATATTCGGTTTAAAACAGCCACCAGTCACACCAAGGAGCAACGTGGAGAGCAGTAAAACCAGATGAAAAGAAGCTAAACCTCACGGCTCCTTCTCTGTGATTGATCCCTGGCATCGTGCTGAGATAGCACTATGATTGTACAGGCATCTCTGTAATTCCAAAGAAAAACACTACGTTCCCACCCAGCGGGGCTTGGAACCAGAGCAAAACATCCTGCCAGCTCCCAGCAGTCCCCAGCCAGCTCTCCACTCGGAGGCTTTTCAAGGCCAGGCCGATGAAGGCGTGATCCACAATCTAACGCTTGGCTCTCCACAAGATCAGCACTTGGGAGACCGCTCCCCGAATCCTGGGGTCAGTCCTGGGCCCCTCATCACAAGAAGGATGTTGAGGCTCTGGAGCGAGTCCAGAGAAGAGCAACGAAGCTGGTGAGGGGTCTAAGGGACGGGTGGATGAGGTGTTGAGGGACATCGTTTAGTGATTGATGGGAATGGTTGGACTCGATGATCCGGTGGGTCTCTTCCAACCTGGTTATTCTATGATTTTATGATTCTAAGAGCGGCGTACACGGATCTCGAGCCCTGATGCCAAAACAACAGGACAATTGTTGCTTTTCAGCTGCGCTTCCCAGGCCAGGGGTACAAAAATGAATTCAGCGCTAGTGGTGACCCACGTTAAGCTCAAAACTTCTGAGATGAACAAGATCTCAGTTCTGAGTAGCGTGATGTGTCCCGATCATAGTCCAGGTGACTGCTGAAGGTACAGGAATATCCATGTAATCAAATCAAAATTGGATTTGATGTTGTTAGCTGCCCTGAGTAGCAGTACTGAGTTAAGAGGTCAGGGAAGGTGGGACTGTACAATTAATTAGACTGTGTAATTAGACTTTACTGGTTTGATCTCTTGGGTAACCTTCAGAAAGTGATGGCAGAAAAGTACCCTGCCTTTACGGAGGAAGAGAACTCTGAGCACAGAACTCAATCTCTCAGGTTTCTTATTTACTACTTTGCAAATTATTCTTGAATATATAACATTTCCACTTATTTTTTGTCAGGTTCAACTTAACCCACACCTTCAGAGTTTACATTAAAAGGTTCCCACTTGCCTTCTATGTCAATGTTTTGGTCAGGAATCTCCAACTCGATGGTGTTCATGTTGGACTCTTTCCAAGATCCACTGAACATACTGGAAAAGTACCCTGACTGTACGAGAGGAGAGAAAAAGAACTCAATTAAAAGATTTCATCCAAATTAAAACTGTCAAAGGCAGCACATGGCAGGAAAAAAATCATTAATACGATACCTTTACGCAGACCAAAATACATTAAGGGAACGTTTCACAAGCTAAAACATTCTGACACACTTGAGAAAGTTAAAGTCGCTCTATTTCTGAAATCAAAAACGGACACGGAAAATTTGGACTCCACGTCTGTGACCAGAGTAAAGAAAGAGCTTTCAAGGGCCAGAAAAGCCACATAAGCTCTTTTCCTACAAACCACGCACCAATATGGATATATTTAGTCTAGGAATTAAGTCTTTAATGTTACCGGTGACAACAAATCCTGCAGGCAGGAGGGAATGCCAGTCTGGGTCAGAAAAAAACCCAGGGAGCATGCAAGACGTACAAATCGATGTACAAGGCTGTGGTCTCGCAGCAAGGGCACGCACACGTACGCTGCTTATGCAAATACATCTTTTGTTAGAAAGCGTGCGGCATGCAAAATTAGAATTTGGTGGGGTTCCATCCAAATGAAGCGAAAGACACGGCTCTACTAGGATTCCTGGTGTTCCTTCCCAGCAGCAGATGTGCCTGTTGTGCGATGCCAACGCTCACTGAAGGTTACCCGAGAGATCGAAACAGGGAAGTCTAATTATTCCCTGACGCTTAACTCAGCACCGCAACTCGGGGTAGCAAACAACATCAAATCGAACTTTGATTTGATGATGTAGCTCTTCCTGCACCTTCAGCGGATTCCCTCGTTGCGGTGACACGCAACACGCTACTTAGAACCAGGATCTTATTCCTTTCACGAGTCCCTGTTTCCCTTCGAAACGCCTCATTTTCAGAAGAATTTGCCATTTTAGTAAACAGCACCAGAAAAAGGCGATCCTCGTCTCATGAACAGGGAGAGCAGCATCTACCAAACCACACGCAGTAACCGGAGAGACGAGGGATACCAACATTCAGACCGAGACAGTCTGCTCAACAAGTCCTAATTTCATGAAGAACATGGGTTTTTTTAACCTACAGAAGCCTTTTACCTATAGCAAGAGAGTTCCAACACCAGAGCACGAACTGCAATCCAAATCTGACAGACGTGATCGGTAACTCAACCACGGAATTCCACCTTATGTGAGAACATCACTGGTACAACCGATTCCCATCTTCCAAGGTCTGTGCAAGTGCAATTTAATGCTCGGTTATGGTCACCAATCCATACTAAGTTTTAAGGACCAGCTTCACAAACTTGAGACGTAGCAACAAGTCGAGCAGGTCAAGGGAGGGGATTCTGCTCCTCTATTCCTCTCTTGTGAGACCCCACCCGGAGCCCTGTGTCCAGTTCTGGAGCCCCCAATATAAGAAGGAGATGGAATTGTTGAAATGGGTCTAGAGGAGGCCACGACAATGATCCAAGGAACGAAGCACCTTCCATGCGAGGACAGGCTGAGAGAGTTGGGCTTGTTCAGCCTGGAGGAGGCTCTGAGGAGACCTCAGAGCAGCTTCCAGTAATGAAAGGGGCTCCAGGAAAACTGAGGAGGGCACGGAGTGACAGGAGGAGAGGGAATGGCTTTAAATTGGAAGGGGGAAGATTTAGACTAGACGTTAGGATGAAATTCTTTACAGTAAGAGAAATGAGCCGCTGGCAGGCTGCCCAGAGCAGGGGGGGCTGCCCCATCCCTGGAGGGGTTCAAGGCCAGGTTGGATGGTGCTTGGAGCCCCTGATCCAGCAGGAGGTGTCCCGGCCCGTGGCAGGGGATTGGAACTGGATGAACTTTGAGGAAACAGCACCGTTTTTTGCAGGTGAGCACTAAGATTCATTCCTTTTCAGAGCATCTGTGCAATAAAACAGCAAGAGAGCCTTCATTCCAAGACAAAGGCTCCGTAACAAATACAGAGAACCAGCAATTCCACCTACGATTCCTACACTCGAGTCCCAACAAACAGTAGAAGCGCCCTGGGTCAGCACGTGCTTTACCAAACCACTCTGGAAACGCTTTCCGGGCTCTGCAACAACGTTAACAGGGCAGGAGACTCAGCCATTTGTTTAGCAAACAAGAACATGTGCTCCAGACATAAAAGGAATGTTTGCAAAGGACGTGTCAGGGTTAAGATCAATAGATTAAGAATTTAAATGGCAAGACAGAGAAGGGAGGACTTCTCAAGCACGAAGCTACAGCTATACTTCCTAATGTTACTATCGAAAGCACAACACAAGATGTTTAACTGCATCAGAAATGTGAGACAAAAAATGAAAAATCTCACGTAACCGTCCGTACGAGGACAGGCTGGGATTGCTGAGCCTGGAGAAGGCTCTGGGGAGAACTCGGAGCAGCTTCCAACGCTGGAAGGAGCTCCAGAAAAGCTGGGGAGGGGCTCTTGATCCGGGAGAACAAGGATAGGATGAGGGGGACCGGTTTTCAGCAGAAAGAGGGAAGATTGAGGTGAGATCTCAGGAAGAAATGTTTTGGTGTGAGGGTGGGGAGGCCCTGACCCAGGTTGCCCAGAGCAGGGGGGGCTGCCCCATCCCTGGAGGGGTTCAAGGCCAGGTTGGATGGGGCTTGGAGCCCCTGATCCAGTGGGAGGTGTCCCTGCCCATGGCAGGGGTGGGACTAGATGGGCTTTGAGGTCCCTTCCAACCCAATCCACCATGTGAATTTGTGATTTACCGGGTATTCTTTTATTAAAAACACAGTTTCTCTTGCCAGTATGATGGCAGCCACTCACCTGACATAGATACAGCTTATGCAGGTTCCACTCCTCCCCAAGAGCACGGATTTTGATGTCGCTGTTCTCCCCATTCAGAAACAGCGTCTGATAAATGTACTCGGAGGTGCTTTTAAACCTTTTCCTACAGAGACAGGCAGGCAGGGATCACTCTTTCGCCCCTGTCGGATTTGGAACCCACGCTCCGTACCCAGCGGCAGGCAGGTACTGGAGCCCCCCTTGTTCACTGGTGCCGAGCGAAAATGGCCCAGGCACCCCAAGAACCGCAACACAGACCCTTGTCACCTCAGCCCCTGTTGCCACACAGCCCCTCTGCCACCACAGCCCCTCTCCCCCCAGCCCCCCTCTCCCCCCTATCCTCTCTCTCCCCCAGCCCCTCTCCCCCATCCCCTCTCTCCCTCCCCTCTCCCCCCATCCCCTCTCCCCCCATCCCCTCTCTCCCTCCCCTCTCTCCCATCCCCTCTCCCCCCATCCCCTCTCTCCCTCCCCTCTCCCCCATCCCCTCTCCCCCACCCCCTCTCCCCCCATCCCCTCTCTCCCATCCCCTCTCCCCCATCCCCTCTCCCCCATCCCCTCTCCCCCATCCCCTTTCCCCCATCCCCTCTCTCCCATCCCCTCTCTCCCATCCCCTTTCCCCCATCCCCTCTCCCCCATCCCCTCTCCCCCATCCCCTCTCCCCCCATCCCCTCTCTCCCTCCCCTCTCTCCCATCCCCTCTCCCCCCATCCCCTCTCTCCCATCCCCTCTCCCCCATCCCCTCTCCCCCATCCCCTCTCCCCCCATCCCCTCTCCCCCATCCCCTCTCCCCCCATCCCCTCTCCCCCATCCCCTCTCCCCCATCCCCTCTCCCCCATCCCCTCTCCCCCCATCCCCTCTCCCCCATCCCCTCTCCCCCATCCCCTCTCCCCCCATCCCCTCTCCCCCATCCCCTCTCCCCCATCCCCTCTCCCCCCATCCCCTCTCTCCCTCCCCTCTCTCCCATCCCCTCTCCCCCCATCCCCTCTCTCCCTCCCCTCTCCCCCATCCCCTCTCCCCCACCCCCTCTCCCCCCATCCCCTCTCTCCCATCCCCTCTCCCCCATCCCCTCTCCCCCATCCCCTCTCCCCCATCCCCTCTCCCCCATCCCCTCTCCCCCCATCCCCTCTCCCCCATCCCCTCTCCCCCATCCCCTCTCCCCCATCCCCTCTCCCCCATCCCCTCTCCCCCATCCCCTCTCCCCCCATCCCCTCTCTCCCATCCCCTTTCCCCCATCCCCTCTCCCCCATCCCCTCTCCCCCCATCCCCTCTCCCCCATCCCCTCTCTCCCATCCCCTCTCTCCCATCCCCTCTCCCCCATCCCCTCTCTCCCATCCCCTCTCTCCCCCATCCCCTCTCCCCCATCCCCTCTCCCCCATCTCCGCTCCCTCATCCCCTCTCTCCCCTCACACCCCCCTTCTCCCCCACATCCCTCTCTCCCCCCACACTCTCCCCTCACTCCCCTCTCCCCCCGTTCCCCGTCGGTACCGGATCCCCTCTCCCTCGCTGCCGCCGCTGCCGTCGCTCCCCTCGCTCCTCTCCCGTTTCCTCCCGGTTCCCCCGCACGGCCCGTCCCCCAGCACCCGGCTCCGCACCGCGCCCATCGCCCCGGAACCGGCGGCAGCGCCCGCTACCGGCAACGGGAACCGGGCCCTGCGGCTCGGCAGCGCCCCCTACCGGGAACCGGAGACCCGCCGGGGCCGCCAGCCCCGTGCTTGGGAACAGCCTGCCGGCCGCGGCCTGTAACCGAGGCTTGGAATGGCCGGTACCGGGAACCGTGCCTGGGAATCACGGAATCACCAGGTTGGAAGAGACCCACCGGATCATGGAGTCCAACCATTCCCATCAATCACTAACCCATGTCCCTCAGCACCTTGTCCACCCGTCCCTTAAACCCCTCCAGGGAAGGGGACTCAACCCCCTCCCTGGGCAGCCTCTGCCAGGGACCAATCACCCTTTCCATGAAAAATCTTTCCTGATGTCCAGCCTGAACCTCCCCTGGTGGAGCTTGAGGCCATTCCCTCTCGTCCTGTCCCCTGTCCCTTGGGAGAAGAGCCCAGCTCCCTCCTCTCCACAACCTCCTCTCAGGGAGTTGGAGAGAGCAATGAGGTCTCCCCTCAGCCTCCTCTTCTCCAGGATAAACACCCCCAGCTCTCTCAGATGCTCCTCGGAATCCTTGTTCTCCAGCCCCTTCACCAGCTTCGTTGCTCTTCTCTGGACTCGCTCCAGAGCCTCAACATCCTTCTTGTGCTGAGGGGCCAGAACTGACCCCAGGATTCGAGGAGCGGTCTCCCCAGGGCCGAGTCCAGAGGGAGAAGAACCTCCCTGGCCCTGCTGGCCACGCCGTGTCTGATCCAAGCCAAGATGCCCTTGGCCTTCTTGGCCACCTGGGCCACTGCTGGCTCCTGTTCAACCAACACCCCCAGGTCCTTCTCCTCCAGGCAGTTTCCAGCCAGACTTCTCCTAGTCTGGAGCTGCTCAGGGTTGTTGTGCCCCAAGGGCAGGACCCGGCATTTGGCCTTGATGAACCTCATCCCGTTGGTCTCAGCCCAGGGATCCAGCCTGTTCAGATCCCTTTGGAGCCTCCCGACCCTCCAGCAGATCCAGCTTCCACCCAGCTCAGTATCGTCCATGAACATGCGTTAGGAATGGCCAGTACTGGTAACCACACCTTGGAATGGTTGGTAGCAGTAACCATGCCTTGGGAATGGCCAGTACCGGTAACCAAATATCCATGTCTCAGTGTATCTCAAAATGTTTTGCTGTGAGGGTGGGGAGGCCCTGGCCCAGGTTGCCCAGAGCAGGGGGGGCTGCCCCATCCCTGGAGGGGTTCAAGGCCAGGTTGGATGGGGCTTGGAGGACCCTGATCCAGTGGGAGGTGTCCCTGCCCATGATCTGGATGATCTCCCTTCTATTGTCCTTTGACCACTGTGACAGTGGCTGTGCCATCACTAGAGGGCTCCTGGGCTCTTTGGTGGCATTGCTGGTGTAGACACCTCTGCTTCACCCTCTCCATCCCTGACATTAGCGCCTCATCACCCTAAGCCAGAAAGGTTCTGGTAAGGCTGGAGACAACATCAAACACCCCATCAAAGGTGGTGGAGGACCACGAAGCCTGACTCTGCCCTTCCAGCCCTAAGAGCAGGTCCTTGCCCTGGCTGAGCATCCACATGTGGACACCATTCCCTGAGGATCCGTGTTTCCTCCTCCAGGACCTGGGCAGGACACCTTGTCCTCTGTTCTGTTCACACGTGGACACCTTGCAGGCAGCTCCTGGGCTCTGCAGGGGAGGTTGTGCTCTGAGAACATCAGGAAATCATAGAATTGTTTGGTTGGAAAAGACCTTTGAGATCATCAAGCCCAACCATACCTGTCAACTGCTAAATCATATTCCTAAGCACTTCATCTGCCCATCTTTTAAGCCTCTCCAGGGATGGGGACTCCACCTCCTCCCTGGGCAGCCGCTCCAGTGCCCGAGAAACCTTTCGGCGGAGAAATTTTTCCTGATGTCCGATCTGAACCTGCTCTGGTGCAGCTTGAGGCCATTCCCTCTTTATATAGAGGCACTATATAAAGTTTGCATTCTCTAAATAAAGTTGATTTTGATTGTCATCCCCATCGACGAGGTCCGTGCCTTGATTGCTGCACCCCCAGGGCTGCCCTGGGCTGCACGCCCAGCTCTGCATGTGGTGGGGACACAGGGCCCACAGGGACACGGGATGGACTCTGGCCGGTGACGCGGGGGGCAGTGAGGCAGCGGGACCAGGGCACCCCAGACACTTCCCCTGAGCTGGTGCCATCACGTCAGCGCCAGCCCCACCGCGCAATGGCCCGTGACAACCCAGCCCCAGCCGCCCCGAGCCGCTGACCCACGCCCAGCGCAACATCCCAACCACGCACCCCAGCTTCCCGTGTCGCCCAACACGCTGCCCCGAGCCGGGACCCCGTGGCTCTGCCCGCTGGACCGTGGTTCCTCATGGACAATGGTCACTGCAGGAAGGGGTCCTGGTGCCTGATCCCAACGGGATGAGGTTCATCAAGGCCAAATGCCGGGTCCTGCATTTGGGGAACAACAACCCTGAGCAGCTCCAGACTAGGAGAAGCCTGGCTGGAAAGTGCCTGGAGGAGAAGGACCTGGGGGGGTTGGTTGAACAGGAGCCAGCAGGGGCCCAGGTGGCCAAGAAGGCCAAGGGCATCTTGGCTTGGATCAGACACGGCGTGGCCAGCAGGGCCAGGGAGGTTCTTCTCCCTCTGGACTCAGCACTGGTGAGACCGCTCCTCGAATCCTGGGGTCAGTGCTGGCCCCTCAGCACCAGAAGGATGTTGAGGCTCTGGAGCGAGTCCAGAGAAGAGCAACGAAGCTGGTGAGGGGGCTGGAGAACAAGGATTCCGAGGAGTGGCTGAGCAAACTGGGGGTGTTTATCCTGGAGAAGAGGAGGCTGAGGGGAGACCTCATTGCTCTCTCCAACTCCCTGAGAGGAGGGAGCTGGGCTCTTCTCCCAAGGGACAGGGGACAGGACGAGAGGGAATGGCCTCAAGCTCCACCAGGGGAGGTTCAGGCTGGACATTAGGAAAAAATATTTCATGGAAAGGGTGATTGGTCCCTGTCAGAGGCTGCCCAGGGAGGGGGTTGAGTCCCCTTCCCTGGAGGGGTTTAAGGGACGGGTGGACGAGGTGCTGAGGGACATGGGTTAGTGATTGATGGGAATGGTTGGACTCAGTGGGTCTTTTCCAACCTGGTGATTCTGTGACCTCCTGGATCCCCAACTTCCCCGCAGGTGCTGTGCCCTGGGTGCATGCACGCTCATCCTTGGAGCGCAGATGCCGGCACCAGGAGCCCCCTCAAACCCCCACAGACCCTGCGGGATCCCCATTGCTGCGCTCGCCCAGCTGCAGGTGCTGGTGCTGAGGTGCCACGGATGCTCCCACTGGGACCTGTGCCGAGCTGAGCCAAGCCAAGCCCAGACCGACTAGGCCGAGCCTAACCACGTCGAGCCCAACCGCATTGAGCTGAGCCAGGCCCAGCCAAGCCGAGCTAAGTGGAGCCAAGCCAGGCTGAGCTGAGCCGACTCGAGCCAAGCCGAGCCGAGCCGAGCCAAGCCGACTCGAGCCGAGCCGAGCCGAGCCGAGCCGACTCGAGCCGAGCCAAGCCGAGCCGAGCCGGGCCGAGCCGAGTCGAGCCGAGCCGAGCCGAGCCGACTCGAGCCGAGCCGAGCCGAGCCGAGCCGGGCCGAGCCGACTCGAGCCGAGCCGAGCCGAGCCGAGCCGGGCCGAGCCGAGCCGAGCCGAGCCGAGCCGAGCCGAGCCGGGCCGAGCCGGGCCGGGCCGGGCCGGGCCGAGCCGAGCCAAGCCGAGCCGAGCCGAGCCGAGCCGAGCCGAGCCGACTCGAGCCGAGCCGAGCCGAGCCGAGCCGAGCCGAGCCGGGCCGAGCCGAGCCGAGCCGAGCCGAGCCGAGCCGAGCCGAGCCGAGCCGAGCCGAGCCGAGCCGAGCCGAGCCGACTCGAGCCGAGCCGAGCCGAGCCGAGCCGAGCCGAGCCGAGCCGAGCCGAGCCGAGCCGGGCCGAGCCGAGCCGAGCACGTGGTGCCGGCGCGCGCGGGCCTCGGCGCGGGCGGTTCGGGAGGTTCGGGCGGAGCGGGGGCCAATGGCGCGCGGGGAGGAGGGGGCGGGCCCCGGGTCACGTGGGGCGGGGCCAGGGTCACGTGGGGCGGGGCTGTGCTTAAAGCTCGGCGCGCGCGGGCGGCGGCGGCACTTGCGGCCGCGGGGCGGAGCGGGAGGCGCCGCGTCCAACCGAGAGCGAACGGAACGGAACGGAACGGAACGGAACGGAACGCGAACCGAACCGAGCCGCACGGTGAGCCGGGGCCCCCGCGAGGGCCGGCCGCGGGGCGCGGGGAGCGACGGTCGCCGTTAACGTGTTCTCTCCCGCAGGATGAACAGCGGTGCAGGCCATGGCGCAGCCCCCGGCCCGCGATCCCCTCGCCCGGACAGGCCCTAGGACAGCGCCTCCCCCCCTTTTAGCCCTATAGTGGCCCCCTCCTCCTCCTTTTAGCCCTATAGCGGCGCCCCCCCTTTCCTTTTAGCCCTATAGCGGCGCCCCCCCTTTCCTTTTAGCCCTATAGCGGCGCCCCCCCTTTCCTTTTAGCCCTATAGCGGCGCCCCCCCCTTTCCTTTTAGCCCTATAGCGGCGCCCCCTCTTTCCTTTTAGCCCTATAGCGGCGCCCCCTCTTTCCTTTTAGCCCTATAGCGGCGCCCCCCCCTTTCCTTTTAGCCCTATAGCGGCGCCCCCCCCTTTCCTTTTAGCCCTATAGCGGCGCCCCCCCCTTTCCTTTTAGCCCTATAGCGGCGCCCCCCCCTTTCCTTTTAGCCCTATAGCGGCGCCCCCCCCCTTTCCTTTTAGCCCTATAGCGGCGCCCCCCCCTTTCCTTTTAGCCCTATAGCAGCCCTCATTTATTTAATTGCATCCCTAATTTATTGGCCCCCCATGGAGCCGCCCCCCACGCTGCCCCCCGAGCCCATGGCGCCTTTCCTCTGGATGCTGGTGCTGGGCTTCCTCATCGCCTTCGTCTTGGCCTTCTCGGTGGGCGCCAACGACGTGGCCAACTCGTTCGGCACGGCGGTGGGCTCGGGCGTGGTGACCCTGCGGCAGGCCTGCATCCTCGCCAGCATCTTCGAGACCATGGGCGCCGCGCTGCTGGGAGCCAAGGTCAGCGAGACCATCCGGAAAGGGCTGATCGACGTGGAGATGTACAACTCCATGCAGCCACTGCTCATGGCCGGGTCCATCAGCGCCATGTTCGGTGAGGAATTGGGGGGGGGGGCGAGATGGGGGGCAGAGCCCCACGGCGCTGTAGGGGAGAGACTTTCTCACCAAGCTTCTCCTCCTCCAGGATCTGCCGTGTGGCAGCTGGCGGCTTCGTTCCTGAAACTCCCCATCTCCGGTACCCACTGCATTGTTGGGGCAACCATTGGCTTTTCTCTGGTAGCCACAGGACAAGAAGGTGTTAAATGGTCCGAGCTGCTCAAGATCGGTGAGTCCAGCTCTCAGTGAGCCCCCCTGGTGTCTGTGTGGCCCCTGGGCTTCCCATTTGAGCAGTGGGATGCTGATGGTGCCTCTTTTCTCCTAGTGTTGTCCTGGTTCATCTCACCCCTCCTTTCTGGCATTATGTCTGCTGTCCTGTTCTTCCTTGTCCGGAGGTTCATCCTCTGTAAGGTAAGGGCTAGTCACCTTATTTTCTGATACTGGGGGCTTCCTTATCTGCCTTTGGGACCAGTTAGTTGGCTGATGCTCACATCAGCTTCTCCAGTCACGTCCATCCTTGGGCTGACCCTTGGGTGAGCCCTTTAGGGTTCCTTCAGGAGGAGGTGAAGGGGAAACCTGGACTTGTAGCTGCTCCACAAAGCAGAACCTGGGAGGTGAGGAGATTTTGCTTCCCTGCCTCTAAACCATGTGGGCCAGGAGGGTCCTTCCTGGCCTCAGCAGGAACTGCTCTGGTGCCCACGGTAGGGAAATGCTCAGAATGGATAGATCAGAACTTCTTTGCTGGCTTTTCCTAACTCCTGGGGCAAGGCTGGGCCTTGTGTCCTGTTGCTGATGGAAACAAAACACCTCAGTGATGTTTTTTTTTTGTTTTTTTTTTTTAAGCCAGGAGGGCTGGAATTGTCTCTGATGGAGTGAAAACTGCCCTTTCTTCCTGTTTGGGGCCTCAGGCAAAACCAGGGATGTTCAGGCTGCCTTCAGGGGCACATTCCCTCTGTTGGGAGTGTCCAGCAGCCCAGGAAGAGGGATTGAGATAAGAGACAGTTTTTGACTTCATCTTTGAGGTGATGACGATGCCCTTGGAAGGCAGGTAGCTGCCAGGCTCTCAGGCTTGAGCAGGGGATCCAGCAAAGAGGAACTCCAGTGTTTTCCTCTGCATATTTGAGGTTAACGTAAATTATTTTAGGTCTCTGCTCTAACTGTTTCTGGTTCAAGAAATCTTGAGATCTTATCACTGCTGGTTTCTACCTGGCAGCCCTTTAAAACGACTCGGCGTCCCCGCTATCCAAGTAATATTGCATAACCAGTATCCGAAGCTGGGCCAGCCCCGTCGTGCTTTGTCCTGGCACTGAATAGTCCGGTTGCTCCGTTTTGCTTAGCGTTTGGTAGCTCTGGGTGTGTTTGTGCTGACGCTGACCCCCAATTGCTGGGCAGCGGTGGAGATTAACTGCTCCTGCTTCTCAGCAAGGGCCTCTCTGGGCAGAGCTAGGGCCAAATAAGCTGCTTTGTGAGCCACGGGCTTTTTTTATTTCCAAGTCAGCTGGAAAGAGGTGAAAACTTTACCTGACAAATGTTTTTGTCTGAAAGCGTGTGGGCAGTGCGAAGAAACCCTGGGTGCAGCCAGAGGCTGCAGAGCTCAGCCGGCCGGGAGCCTCAGGAAGGGCTGCGGGAGCCAGGTAGCCCCTCGCTGCAGGCACAAATAAGATGCTCCAGCCCTGGGGGAGCGCTGGGGCACTTGGCTGATCCTGCCCTGGCTCCCTGAGCAGCTGCGTGGGGCCCGCAGTGTTCTGGCTCTTCCTCGGCTGGCCCCAGCCCCCCGCAGGGGTCGCAACTGGCAGCTCTTCAGGCACCCCATGAGCTGTTCCCTCAGGCTGTCGGGAGCTCTGGCTTTTGGCAGAGCCTGCAGGCACATGAGGTTGGACTTTTCTGTCAGCAGCTGAGGGCACGAACCCACTTGGAGAAGGGGCTGCTGTGCAGTCCTTGAACTCTGGCTTCCGACAGCTCCGATCCTTGTTTTGCAGGCGGATCCTGTTCCCAATGGCTTGCGAGCTCTGCCGGTCTTCTACGCCTGCACGGTGGGGGTCAACCTCTTCTCCATCATGTACTCCGGAGCCCCTTGTAAGTGTCTGTCAGAATACTTGAACCTGAATGCTTAAGTTCTTGACTAAACCTCCATTAAATGCCCGATTTACCCCTTTTTTGCTTTACAGGGCTGCAATCTCCTAGAAGGCGGCTGGCCTGTGCCGGTCACGGAAGGCTGCAGGCCAGCGTGTGCCGAGTGCTGGGCTAGATAGTTGCCTACCCAGAGACCTGCTCAAACTAAACCCCTCCAGATCTTACTCCTTAGACTTCCAGGCATGGGCAGATCATAGAATCACAGAATCAGATCCAAGGATTCCCTTTCCCTTCTCTTCCCTGTGCTAAAACTCGGGTGCCCAGCTGCTGCTGCAGAGACTCCTCAGGCTGGGTAGCGAGGCTGGGTGCAGGGATGGTAGCTGTGACTTCTGATTCCCTTTGTCCTGGAGAACAGAGTTATGATCCTTGGCAAGAGGAGCTGGCACCTGTTCCAAGCACAGGAACTTGTCCCGCAATTTGAAAGCCCAATTTTAGTGCTTGTTTGGCTGTTGTGGAGTGGGGCAGGTCATGGGCAGGGCCAGGGGAGGGTGGCTTTGCCACCTCCATCTACCAGGGTGACTCGGAGTGAGCTGTTTGCTGTCAGAGCGTGGGTTTCCTGTTGTGGAGGAGTTGCTGTCGGTGCGGTGAGGGCAGTCAGTACTTTCTCTGGAAAATAGTGTCTGGAAAACTGTTTGGAGGGCCATCCTCTTCCCTTGGCTTTGCAGCTGAGGGGAGCAAGCAAGAGCTAGGGGTCTGCTGGAGGCGCAGGGGTTGCAGAGCGGCAGCGCTGCTGCTCCCAGATCGCTTGATCCCTTCCCAGGAAGGTGGATTCTTGTTTACTGAGCCCTCAGGTGGGTTGGGTGAGCTCTGGCTTGCTTGTGTGCAGGGTTTGTAGCCATCAGTGAGCTGAGTTTGACATAAGCAAACAGCCTGATGTGTGTGTGAAGAAGCCGAGATGTTCCTGTTGGTGTTTTTGGAGCTGTGAGGTGTTGCCTGCAGCAGCAAACGCAGGTGCGGAAAGGTCTGAGGCACCTGATACCCACAGTGGGGCCTGCAGCCAGCTGGATAACACAGAACCTCTGCTAAAAGTCACACTGCGTGTGGGAGTGCTGTAACTGGGTCACATAGCACCTCGGCTGCCTGAGAGCTTGAGCTAAAGCTCCTAGGGACTCATGGCGCAGGGGAACCCTCTTCCCCAGCAGCTGGAGGAGTTCGTGTAGATGTGGGGCTCTCTGGGACCCTTGCAGGCCCTGGGTGGCCTCTCCCCGCCCAGAGATGTGAAGCTGTCACTGCAGCAACTATGCCAGGTGTTTTTTTTTTGGTGGGGTTTTTTTTTTTTTTTCCCTCTTTGACATTGCAGCAAAGGAGGAGCCTCCTGTCCCTGCACAGGGCAGACACAGCTCCCTGCTCGGGTTTGGCTGCAGGAGGGGAGGGGACAGTGTCTCCACCTGGGAAAGAGCAGCTTTTGATGGGGGCGTTTGTAACGGGCAAGGTGGATTTTTGTAAGGGCTGGGGGAAAGTTCTCGGTTTTGGTGCAGTTGGAGATGGCTTCCCCACAGCGTTCCTCACTGGGAGGCGGATTGGCTCAGAGATGCTGCAGGTGATACGAGTTCCTGTGCCGCCGTGCGACGTCACGTGTGGAGGAGCCTTTTGCCTGGGGGATTTCAAAGATGCGTTGTTTTATTTCCTAGTGCTGGGCTTTGACAAACTTCCTCTGTGGGGTATCCTGCTAATTTCGGCGGGGAGTGCTGTTGTCTGTGCTCTTGTCGTCTGGTTCTTTGTGTGTCCGCGAATGAAGAAGAAAATCGAACGTAAGTAATGCCTCTCTCTTTGCAATCCTTCAGGGAAGGGCACGCTCGGACTAACCACCTCCTTTTCCCAGCAGGGGATCTCATTAGCCGCAGGGCTGTTCTTAGCAGGGATCCACAGCTTCAGTTATCACTTAAGCTGCTCTGCAACCCCTGAGTCACTGGGGCCCAGCCCGTCAGGCGAGACCCGGGGTGCTCCCAGCCTGCAGCAGCGTTAAACGCTGCTCCCTGGGAGCCTGCGGTGCCCCTAGAAGCGGCTCTCGCACTGCTGAACAGGGTCTGGTGGCTGATTTCTTAGCAGGGCGAGATCTCTGTGAACCGCGTAGGGCAGCAGGTGATATATCTATGGCCTGGTTTTGCTGTTTTATAGCCAGGAAGGGAAGGCAGGAGGGAACCTGTGTGTTATCCACTGTAACCTTTAATCCCCTGCATACCTGCTGATCGGTCTCTGGCCTGGCAGATGCAGATCACAAGTTTAAGGCGCTGTAAGCTGATGAAATCCCTCCCTGTAGCACAAAAAAAAAAAACCCAACTCTCTATTGAAAGGCATCCAAAAGAGCAACCCTGGGCTCTGCCTCCTGCAAAGTCCCAGCAGCTCTCCTGGAGCAGCGTGTGGTGTTGCATATCAATTCCGTGTGCAGGCTGGGGCGTTTGAAGAACTGGAGATGAGGGGATAACCAGTGTCCTTGTCAGACTGGTGTAATTGGGGTGTGACTAACAGCTTTATGGCTGCCCTTGACATTCTTCCAGCTGTTCAAGCTTTGGCTTAACTCCTGCCAGGCCGGCTACCTTGCCTGCCTGAGAGCATCACCAGGAGGAGATGCTGGTGCAGAGTCAGGGGGGTGAGCTCTGCAGGGCTTGGATGT
The DNA here is from genome assembly GCA_033459285.1 of Clamator glandarius. Taxonomy (NCBI): domain Eukaryota; kingdom Metazoa; phylum Chordata; class Aves; order Cuculiformes; family Cuculidae; genus Clamator; species Clamator glandarius. Next base: position 32,066 of record JAUNZM010000651.1, on the reverse strand, counting down.
CAGGGTGAGGGGCTGGATGCCACCGCTCGGCCCTCACAGTGAGCAAACTGGCCGGGAAACAGTTGTATTTGTGACACAGAGGTGGTTTTTGGTGTCTGAAGGAGCTGACCTCATGTTTTCACCTGACAAAAACATCCTTTTCCCGGTAGAGGGGGAGTAACAACCTCAGTTTCCAGGGCTTGGTGCCACTGGCTTGGCTCTTCCAATGGGACAGGAAACCAGGCGGCACTTGGGAGGTGGAGACGGGCTCCTGTTTGGGTTTGTCACCCACCAGTGGGAGCTGGAGAGGAGCCCGAGCGCGTGAGTCCTCCTGGCAGGCTGGAGCTGCTGGGCTGGCAGAAGAGCTTGGCACTTCTGGGCACCTTCTCATCAGCTTGAGAGGGGTCACGGCCACCCCAGAAGCAGATCTGGAACATCCCACGGCCACCGGGGATGGGACAAACATGGCTCAAAGAAGAGCCTCTGCTGTAGGAACAACAGGCATAACAGCCCCATAACGGTGTTCACCACACCCCGTGTGGGTGGGGGGGCTCTAAAAATAGGAGATGAGCTGGCTTATGATTGTTTGGTTGTTGTGCCCGGGACAAGGTGCCACTGCCCAGCAGTTTCCAGAGTTCAGGATGGGGGCAAGCTGTAGATTTTTATTTAGCTGCCATAAATCTGACTGGTGAGGCGTGTGGGCTTGCTCCAGGCCTTGGGTGTGGTGGTGGGAAGGGGTTTGATGGTAGCTGTTTCCCTTCACAGGAGAGATCAAATCCAGTCCTTCTGAAAGCCCGTTGATGGAAAAGAACGTCGGCCCCAAGGAGGACCACGAGGAGCCCAAGGTGGCCCTGGGTGATGCCAAGAGCCCTGTTGCTGATGGGAGGCTGGCTGTGCCCCAGCAGGCAGCAGCGGAGGAGAGGATGGTCTGCTTCAACGTAGGGGACCTGGAGGAGGCCCCGGAGCAGGAGAGGCTCTCTAGTCTTGACCTGAAGGAGACCAGCATCGACAACGGTGAGTGCTGGTGGGTGATGTGGGGGTGTCATAGAATCACCGGGTTGGAAGAGACCCATCGGATCATCGAGTCCAACCATTCCCATCAACCACTAACCCGTGTCCCTCAGCGCCTCGTCCACATGTCCCTTAAACCCCTCCAGGGAAGGGGACTCAACCCCCTCCCTGGGCAGCATCTGCCAGTGCCCAATGACCCTTTCTGTGAAAAATTCTTTCCTAATGTTCAGCCCAAGCACCTCTGGCAGGAGCTGTGCGGCTGCCCAACGGCAACCTCGTCCAGTTCAACCAGGCCGTGGGCCACCAGCTCAGCTCCAGCGGGCAGTACCACACCGTGCACAAGGACTCGGGCCTCTACAAGGAGCTGCTGCATAAACTGCACCTGGCCAAGGTGGGCGACTGCATGGGGGACTCCGGAGACAAGCCCCTGCGGCGCAACAACAGCTACACCTCCTACACCATGGCCATCTGTGGCATGCCGCTGGATTCCCTGCGCGCCAGGGACGGGGAGGAGGTGGAGAAGCTGAGCTGGCCCATAGCGGATGCCAAGAAGAGGGTCCGCATGGACAGTTACACCAGCTACTGCAACGCCGTAGCGGACGCCCACCCTGCTGCCGACGTGGATCTGAACACGGCCCAGGTGGAGATGGGTGTCAGCGACCGCAAGGGCAGCACTGGCTCCCTGGAGGAATGGCAGGACCAAGACAAACCCGAGGTGTCCCTGCTCTTCCAGTTCCTGCAGATCCTCACAGCTTGTTTTGGCTCCTTTGCGCATGGTGGCAACGATGTCAGGTCAGTTGGGTTGACAGGAGTGAGGTTGCTCGCCAAGGCCATGCCTACCTTGCCCAGAGTATCTGGCCCTCTAATACAACTCTCCTTTCTCTTCCAGCAATGCTATCGGGCCACTGGTTGCGCTCTACCTGGTCTATCAGACCCGTGACGTGGCCACCAAGTTGGCAACTCCCATCTGGCTGCTGCTCTATGGAGGAGCAGGGATTTGCGCTGGCCTGTGGGTCTGGGGAAGGAGAGTCATCCAGACGATGGGGAAGGACCTGACTCCCATCACTCCATCGAGGTGAGTTCTGCCTCAGGGCAGGAGGAGGCTTCAGGCAGTGAGAGAGCAGTATCACAAGCACCCTCCGTCCTCTCTTTGGAGGTTTCATCGCTGGGGTGGGTCAGCCTGGGCCTTCTAGGGGTTTGGAGAGCCAAGAGAGGAGCACAACCCAGGGAGACCGTAGAGCAGCTTCCAGTACTTGAAAGGAGCTCCAGGAGAGCTGGGAAGGGGCTCTTGATCAGGGAGTGCAGGGACAGGATGGGGAGGAATGGTTTTTAGCTCTAAAAGGGGAGATTTGAGATGAGATCTTAAGGAGAAATGTGTTTCCCTGTGAGGGTGGGGAAGCCCTGGTCCAGGTTACCCCATCCCTGGGTGGGTTCAAGGCCAGGTTGGATGGGGCTTGGAGCCTCTGATCCAGTGGGAGGCGTCCCTGCCTGTGGCAGGGGTGGGACTGGATGGGCTTGGAGTTCTGTTCTGGCCTGAACCATTCCGTGATCCTGTCTCAGTGGCTTCAGCATCGAGCTGGCATCGGCCCTGACGGTGGTGATCGCCTCCAACGTCGGCCTCCCCATCAGCACAACTCACTGCAAGGTAGGTGGGGGTGGCAGGAGGGGCTGGGTCAGCTCAGCGCCCGCTCAGCTTCCCCCACGTCTCGGGGCTGAGCTGGGCAGCAGGAGAGGCCCACACGGAGCAGGGCTGGCAGCAGCTGCCCGGGGTGAGGGGACACTTGAGGAGGTGACGGAGAACAAAACTCCTTTGATGGATCCCTGGGCTCTGCCAAGCGGCCATGGGAGCCATGGAAACGGCAGCGCTGTGCCTGCTTTCCATCGCCCTGGGAGGGCAGCTCTTTTCCTGCGCTCTGCCCGTGTCTGCTGGCTCCTCGGCAGCCTGGAGCAAGACCTTGAGCCGCATAGAGGAGGCTTTCCCAGAGAAGGGTAGGGGCTTGGCGAGAGGGAAGGGGATGCCCCATCCCCTTGTAAGGCTGAACCGTGCTGTGGCTCCTCCAGGTGGGCTCTGTGGTCTCAGTGGGCTGGCTCCGCTCCAGGAAGGCCGTGGACTGGCGCCTCTTCCGCAACATCTTCATGGCCTGGTTCGTCACCGTCCCCATCTCGGGTCTCATCAGCGCTGTCATCATGGCTCTCTTCAAGTTCGCTGTCCTGAAGGTGTGAGGGGCTGGCACTGCTCCTGCTTCCCTGCTGGCCCCCCCCTGGGAGCCGGGGGGGGGGGCTCATCCCACGGCAGGAGGGGCTACAGTCACCTTGGGCTTCCCCCCTAACGCTCCTCGTATCATCACTGAACTCTCCGAGGTGTTTGTTTCGACGTCCCAGTGCTGAGTGCCTGGAGAGGGGGGCACTGAGGTGGTGGCCCCTTCCGCTGCGCAGTAGCTTTAGGTTAGCAGTGACCAGAGCCTCCTCTCTTATTTTTGATGACTTAATTAAGCCCCCCCGGCACTGATTCCTCGTTGAATAAGGATGGGGCCTGATCCCTGCCCCTGGGAGGGGGGGGGGCCTGGGGGTGTCCGTGCCCCCCACAGGCTGTGCTGCGTTTGGCTTTGCCTCCATTGCTCTATAGTGGTGTGCGCACCAGCTGCTGCCCCCACCCTGCGTGGGGGGGTTCTCTGGGGGGGCCCCCCCTGCCCCTCACCGCTGCTACCTCAGACAAATAAAGGATTCCTTTGTACATCTGTGCTGCTGGGGAGCCCGGGGAGGACGCAGCGGGGTCCTGCTGCTGCTGGGGGGCCCGGGGAGGACGCAGCGGGGTCCTGCTGCTGCTGGGGGGGCCCCCTCCTTCTCCTCCCACTGCGCTGGGGCAGCTGATAAGCGGCTCCACCTATTCCTCCTGAGTCACGGGGCCGGTGTGGGGCGCTTATCGGGGCCCTGCAGCTGGGGGGAAGCTCCTGGTCCTGTGCTGGAACCACTCCTGCTGCTCCCTCTGTTGCCCCAGCCCGGGATGCTCTGCAGGTCAGGGCCGGGCACGGGCACCCACGTCAGCGCAGGGGCTGGCGCAAGAGCAGCGGGGGATTGCAGAGGGGTGGGGGCAGCCGGACACGGGGAATGAACCACAGAATCACCACGTTGGAAAGGACCCACCGGATCATCGAGTCCAACCGTTCCCATCAATCACTAACTCATGTCCCTCAGCACCTCGTCCACCCGTCCCTTAAACCCCTCCAGGGAAGGGGACTCAACCCCCTCCCTGGGCAGCTTCTGTCAGTGCCCAGTGATGCTTTTTTTGTGAAAAATCTTTTCCTGCTGTCCAGCCTGAACCTCCCCTGGTGGAGCTTGAGGCCATTCCCTCTCGTCCTGTCCCTTGGGAGAAGAGCCCAGCTCCCTCCTCTCCACAACCTCCTCTCAGGGAGTTGCAGAGAGCAATGAGGTCTCCCCTCAGCCTCCTCTTCTCCAGGATAAACACCCCCAGCTCTCTCAGCTGCTCCTCGGAATCCTTGTTCTCCAGCCCCCTCCCCAGCTTTGTTGCTCTTCTCTGGACTCGCTCCAGAGCCTCAACATCCTTCTTGTGCTGAGGGGCCAGGACTGACCCCAGGATTCGAGGAGCGGTCTCCCCAGGGCCGAGTCCAGAGGGAGAAGAACCTCCCTGGCCCTGCTGGCCACGCCGTGTCTGATCCAAGCCAAGATGCCCTTGGCCTTCTTGGCCACCTGGGCCCCTGCTGGCTCCTGTTCAACCAACCCCCCCAGGTCCTTCTCCTCCAGGCAGTTTCCAGCCAGGCTTCTCCCAGTCCATAGCGGGACTGGAGGGGACAGAGACTGGGGACAAGGGGCTGCGCCGGGCTGAGCCTTGACCCCGGTTAATGATTCCCAGCCGGGGGGGGCATGGAGGGGGGGGGCAGCATGGGAGCATCACTGCCCGTCTTGGGGTGGGGGGGGGGGGTAGAGGAACACTGCCCCGTTTTGGGGGACATGGGAGAGTCACTGGCATGTTGAGGGGGTCACTGTCCCGTTTGGGAATAGGGGGTGCTATTGGGGGGGGGGGGTGTGCAGATCCATAGGGGGGGCCACCAAACCATTTGGGAATCGGGGGTGCATGGAGGGGGTACTGACCCATGGGGGGGTCACCATCTCGTGTGGGAATAGGGGGTACATGGAGGGGGGGGGGTCACTGTCCCGTTTGGGAATAGGGGGTACATGGGGGGGGGTCACTATCCCGTTTGGGAATAGGGGGTGCATGGGAGGGGGGTCACCGTCCCGTTTGGGAATAGGGGGTGCATGGGGGGTGCTGCTACCCCAGTGGGGCACGGTGGGGGGGGGGGGGCACCATCCCATTTAGGGTAAGGGGGGGGTATCACCGTCCCGTTTGGGAATAGGGGGTGTATATGGGGGACGCTGCCCTAGTTGGGGGGGGGGGCACGGGGTGTCACTGTCCTGGTTGGGAATCGGGGGTCCCTTAGAGGGGGTCACTGCCCTATTTTGGGGGTCTGTGTGGGGACACCCGGGGGGGGGGGTGGCCTTGCCGGGTCCCGTCGGTGGCTCCGGGGGCCGGGCCGGGGTTTGGGGGGGGGGGGGGGGGGCGGTGCCGCAGGTCCCGTTAAAGCAGCGCTGGCTCCCGGGGGTGGGGGGGACGGACCGAGGCCACGGGGATGGGCAGCGAGGGGCAGCGGGACCCGGCCCAGGGAGACCCGAGGGCGCTGCGGAGGGACTGTCAGCACCGGTGGGGATGGGGGGTACTGGGGGGGGGGGGGAAAGGGTCTGGGGGGGTCACCTGGGTGGGGAAAGAGTCTGAGGAGAGGGTCTAGGGGGCCAAAGTCTGGGGGGAAGGGTCTGGGGGGTCATTTCAGGTGGGAAAGAGGGGAAGGGTCCGATGGGACAGGTCTGGGGGGGTCACTTGGGGGGGGGGGGAAGGAAAGAATCCTGGGGAAGGGTCCGAAGGGAAGGGTCTGGGGGGGCCAGTGTCTGGGGGGGACACTTGAGGGGGAAAAAAGTTGGAGGGGAGGGTCTAGGGGGGGCAGAGTCTAGGGGGAAGGGTCTGGGGGTGTCACCTGGGGGGGGGGAGAGAGGGGAAGGGTCCGATGGGACGTGTCTGGGGGGGGTCACTTCGGGGGGAGACGTCAGAGAGGAGGGTCTGGGGGGGTCACTTGAGGGGGGGAAAGAGTCATGGGGAAGGGTCCGAAGGGACAGGTCTCTGGGGGACAGAGTCTGGGGGTGTCACTTTGGGGGGGAAGGGTCAGAAAGGATGGGTCTGGGGGGGTCACTTGGGGGGGGAAAAGTCGGAGGGGAGGGTCTGGGGGGTAAGAGGCTAAGGGGAAGGGTTTGGGGGGGTCACTTGGAGGGGAAAGAGTCTGGGGGATGGGTCTGAGGGGACAGGGCTGGGGGGGTCACTTGGGGGGACAGAGTCTATGGGGAAGGGTCTGGGGGGTCACTTGTGAGGGAAAGAGTCTGGGGGATGGGTCTGGGGGTGTCATTTGGGGGGAAAAAAGGTAAGAGGGGAGGGTCTGGGGGGTCAGAGTCTAGGGGGAAGGGTCTCGGGGGTCACTTTGTGGGGGGGAAGTCATGGGGAAGGGTCTGAAGGGACAGATCTTGGGGGGACAGAGTCTGGGGGTGTCACTTTGGGGGGGAAGGGTCAGAGGGGATGGGTTTCTGGGGGGGTCAGAGTCTGGGGGATGGGTCTGGGGGGTCACTTGGGGGGGGAAGAGTCATGGGGAAGTCTGAAGGGACAGATCTCGGGGGGACAGAGTCTGGGGGTGTCACTTCGGTGGGGAAGGGTCAGAGGGGAGGGTCTGGGGGGTCAGAGTCTAGGGGGAAGGGTCTCGGGGGTCACTTTGTGGGGGGCAAGAGTCATGGGGAAGGGTCCGAAGGGACAAGTCTTAGGGGGACAGAGTCTGGGGGTGTCACTTTAGGGGGTAAGGGTCAGAGGGGATGGGTCTGGGGGGGTCACTTGGGAGGAAAAAGGTTAGAGAGGAAGGTCTGGGGGGGCAAAGTCTATGGGGAAGGGTCTGGGGGGGTCACTTGGGAGGAGGCAGGAGCCAGGGATATGGGTCCGGGGGGGCTCCTGGGAGGCTGCGGGGGGGTTGGGGGGGGGGCATTTAAACACCCAGGACAAACCAGGGTGGGCTCCCCCTCCCTGCTGCCCCCCCCCCCTTTCCCCTGAGCTCCATTTCCAGCTCAAAAGCGAATTTTTCTGCTCCAATAACTCCCTGTGCTGCCCTGGGGCCAAGGCGGCGGGGCAGCCCCCTCCCCCCCCCCCCCCCCCCCCAAGAGGCAGGGATGGATTTGGGGACCCCAAAATCACATCCCCAGCTTTAATCCGCCCCCCCTCCCATCCCACCCCCCCATCCCACATCCCCTGCAGAATCTTCGTCAACCGGAGCCTGGCGCTGGAGAAGATCAAATGCTTCGGCTTCGACATGGATTACACCTTGGCCAGTGGGTTTTGGGGATTTGAGGGGGAGGGAGAGAGGGAGAATTTTTGGGGCTCCCCAGCCCTGCCCACACCCCACATTCCCCCCCCCAGTGTATAAATCCCCCGACTACGAGGAACTGGCCTTCACCCTCCTGCTGGAGCACCTCGTCTCCATCGGGTACCCGCCCGAGATTCTCGCCTACAAGTACGACCCCAACTTCCCCACGCGGTGAGTTTTTGGGGGGGGATTTGAGGGAAATCCAAGTTTTTTGGGGGATTTGGGACCCCCAACCTGCTAACGGGGCGCATGGTGCAGGGGGCTGGTGTTCGATGCCCTCTACGGGAACCTGCTGAAGGTGGATTCCCACGGGAACCTGCTGGTGTGCGCCCACGGATTCCGATTCCTCAAGGGGTGAGAGCGGGATTGGCACTGGGATTGGCACTGGGAATGGCATTGGAATTGGCACTGGGATTGGCACTGGGAATGGCACTGGGAATGGTAATGGCAATGGCACTGGGATGGCACTGGGATTGGCACTGGGATTGGCACTGGGATTGGCACTGGGATGGCACTGGGAATGGCACTGGGAATGGCACTGGGAATGGTAATGGCAATGGCACTGGGATGGCACTGGGATTGGCACTGGGATTGGCACTGGGATTGGCACTGGGAATGGCACTGGGATGGCACTGGGAATGGTAATGGGATTGGTAATGGGAATTGCACTGGGATGGCACTGAGAATGGCACTGGGATGGCACTTGGGATGGCACTGAGAATGGCACTGGGATGGCACTGAAAAAGGTAATGGGATTGGTAATGGGGATGGCAAGGGGAATGGTAATGGGAATTGCATTGGGATGGCACTTGGGATGGCACTAGGAATGGTAATGGGATTGGTAATGGGAATGGCACTGAGAATGGCACTGGGAATGGCATGGGGAATGGTAATGAGATTGGTAATGGGAATTGGTAATGGGAATTGCACTAGGATGGCATGGGGTATGGCACTGGGAATGGTAATGAGATTGGTAATGGGAATTGGTAATGGGAATTGCACTGGGATGGCATGGGGTATGGCACTGGGATGGCACTGGGAATGGTAATGGGATTGGCACTGGGACTGGCAATGGGATTGGCACTGGGAATGGCGCTGGGACTGGGATGGCACAGGGAATGGCATGGGGAAGGGCACTGGGAAGGGACTGGGGATGGCACTGGGAACAGCACTGGGAACGACACTGGTATTGGCACTGGGAATGGCATTAGGATAGCATGGGGAAGGGCACTGGGAATGGCACTAGGGAGGCAATGGGATTGGCACTCGAATTGGGACTGGGATTGGCACTGGGAAGGGACTTGGAATGGCACTGGGAACGACACTGGGATGACACTGGAATGACTCTGCGATGGTTCTCCATCCTCCCTCCCCAGCGCCGAGATCCTCCACTATTACCCCAACAAGTTCATCCAGCGGGACGACACCAAGCGCTTCCACATCCTCAACACCCTCTTCAACCTCACAGGTAAGAACCACCTCATCCTCCTCCCTCTGTCCTTGGGGCGCTGCCTCCCCCGAGCCCCCCAGCCCCTCACAGCCCCCTTCCCGCAGAAACCCACCTCTATGCCTGCCTCGTGGACTTCTTCTCCAACTGCTCCAGATACACCAAGTAAGGAGGAGATGGGACGGGGCTTGGACCTGGTGGGTCTGGGATGGGTTGGGATGGGTTGGAGGTGGGTTGGGATGGGTTGGAGGTGGGTTGAGATGGGTTGGGATGGGTTGGAGGTGGGTTGAGATGGGTTGGAGGTGGATTGGGATGGGTTGGGATGGGTTGGAGGTGGGTTGGAGGTGGGTTGGGATGGGTTGGGATGGGTTGGAGGGGGGTTGAGATGGGTTGGGATGGGTTGGGATGGGTTGGAGGTGGGTTGGGATGGGTTGGGATGGGTTGGAGGTGGGTTGGGATGGGTTGGAGGTGGGTTGGGATGGGTTGGGATGGGTTGGAGGTGGGTTGGAGGTGGGTTGGGATGGGTTGGGATGGGTTGGAGGTGGGTTGGAGGTGGGTTGGGATGGGTTGGGATGGGTTGGGATGGGTTGGAGGTGGGTTGGGATGGGTTGGGATGGGTTGGAGGTGGGTTGGGATGGGTTGGGATGGGTTGGAGGTGGGTTGAGATGGGTTGGGATGGGTTGGAGGTGGGTTGGGGTTGGAGGTGGGTTGGGATGGGTTGGAGGTGGGTTGGGATGGGTTGGAGGTGGATTGGGATGGGTTGGGATGGGTTGGAGGTGGGTTGGGATGGGTCTGGGGTGGGTTAGGGGTCTCTCCTTGTTGGAGCAGCCCCATCACCCCCCAGCTTTCCTCCCTTTTGCAGCTGTGACACCGGCTACAAGCACGGGAACCTCTTCATGTCCTTCCGTAGCATGTTCCAAGACGTCCGCGAGGCCATGGACCAAGTCCACCTCTCGGTGAGGGCAGTGGGCATGGGGAGACCTGAGGGTGCTGAGAGGTCCCTCTGCCCCAGGGGCGGCTTGGACCCTTCCCCTCGTCCCCTCTGCAGGGCTGCCTGAAGGAGAAGACCCTGGAGAACCTAGAGAAATACGTGGTGAAAGATGTGAGTGTCTGTGGACCCTGTGGACCCCTCAGCTGGGTCCCCGTGGCCTCCACCGGCCTCCCCGATGCTGATTTGCCCCTCGCCAGCCCCGCGTGCCGCTGCTGCTGAGCCGCATGAAAGAGGTGGGGAAGGTCTTTCTGGCCACCAACAGCGACTACAACTACACCGACGTGAGTAGAGGGGGAGCTGGGTCTGTCCAGAGCGGGTTCTGCTCTCCAGGGGTTCAGTGGTGGCACCTCCGGGTCTCAGGGAGTTCTACAACTCCCTGAGAGGAGGTTGTGGAGAGGAGGGAGCTGGGCTCTTCTACAAAGGGACAGGGGACAGGACGAGAGGGAATGGCCTCAAGCTCCACCAGGGGAGGTTCAGGCTGGACATTAGGAAAAAATATTCCATGGAAAGGGGGATTGGGCAGTGGCAGAGGCTGCCCAGGGAGGGGGTTGAGTCCCCTTCCCTGGAGGGGTTTAAGGGACGGGTGGACGAGGTGCTGAGGGACATGGGTTAGTGATTGTTGGGAATGGTTGGACTCGATGATCCGGTGGGTCTCTTCCAACCTGGTGATTCTGTGATTCTATGACCCTTTTCAGGCCATCATGTCCTACCTGTTCGATTTCAAGGATGGGGACACGGTGAGTCCGTCCCTGGGGTGGCCCAAGGAGGGGATGGAGGTGCCGTCTCAGCCCCTCGCTGACCGCCCCTCAACCCCGCAGCGCCCCTGGAGATCCTATTTCGACCTCATCGTGGTGGACACGCGCAAGCCGCTCTTCTTTGCCGAGGGCACCGTCTTGCGCCAAGTCAACACGGTGGGGGCCGCGGGGAGGGGGTTGCGGTTGGGTGGGCGCAGGTAAGGGTGTCCCACCACCGCCACCTGTGGACCCACGGCTGTTGGATGGGGCTTGGAGCCTCCTGATCCAGTGGGAGGTGTCCCTCCCCGTGACAGGGGTGGATCTGGATGGGCTTTGAGGTGCCTTCCAACCCAACCTGTTCCATGATTCCATGACCTCTTTCCTAATGTTCAGCCCAAGCACCTCTGGCAGGAGCTGTGCGGCTGCCCAACGGCAACCTCGTCCAGTTCAACCAGGCCGTGGGCCACCAGCTCAGCTCCAGCGGGCAGTACCACACCGTGCACAAGGACTCGGGCCTCTACAAGGAGCTGCTGCATAAACTGCACCTGGCCAAGGTGGGCGACTGCATGGGGGACTCCGGAGACAAGCCCCTGCGGCGCAACAACAGCTACACCTCCTACACCATGGCCATCTGTGGCATGCCGCTGGATTCCCTGCGCGCCAGGGACGGGGAGGAGGTGGAGAAGCTGAGCTGGCCCGTAGCGGATGCCAAGAAGAGGGTCCGCATGGACAGTTACACCAGCTACTGCAACGCCGTAGCGGACGCCCACCCTGCTGCCGACGTGGATCTGAACACGGCCCAGGTGGAGATGGGTGTCAGCGACCGCAAGGGCAGCACTGGCTCCCTAGAGGAATGGCAGGACCAAGACAAACCCGAGGTGTCCCTGCTCTTCCAGTTCCTGCAGATCCTCACAGCTTGTTTTGGCTCCTTTGCGCATGGTGGCAACGATGTCAGGTCAGTTGGGTTGACAGGAGTGAGGTTGCTCGCCAAGGCCATGCCTACCTTGCCCAGAGTATCTGGCCCTCTAATACAACTCTCCTTTCTCTTCCAGCAATGCTATCGGGCCACTGGTTGCGCTCTACCTGGTCTATCAGACCCGTGACGTGGCCACCAAGTTGGCAACTCCCATCTGGCTGCTGCTCTATGGAGGAGCAGGGATTTGCGCTGGCCTGTGGGTCTGGGGAAGGAGAGTCATCCAGACGATGGGGAAGGACCTGACTCCCATCACTCCATCGAGGTGAGTTCTGCCTCAGGGCAGGAGGAGGCTTCAGGCAGTGAGAGAGCAGTATCACAAGCACCCTCCGTCCTCTCTTTGGAGGTTTCATCGCTGGGGTGGGTCAGCCTGGGCCTTCTAGGGGTTTGGAGAGCCAAGAGAGGAGCACAACCCAGGGAGACCGTAGAGCAGCTTCCAGTACTTGAAAGGAGCTCCAGGAGAGCTGGGAAGGGGCTCTTGATCAGGGAGTGCAGGGACAGGATGGGGAGGAATGGTTTTTAGCTCTAAAAGGGGAGATTTGAGATGAGATCTTAAGGAGAAATGTGTTTCCCTGTGAGGGTGGGGAAGCCCTGGTCCAGGTTACCCCATCCCTGGGTGGGTTCAAGGCCAGGTTGGATGGGGCTTGGAGCCTCTGATCCAGTGGGAGGCGTCCCTGCCTGTGGCAGGGGTGGGACTGGATGGGCTTGGAGTTCTGTTCTGGCCTGAACCATTCCGTGATCCTGTCTCAGTGGCTTCAGCATCGAGCTGGCATCGGCCCTGACGGTGGTGATCGCCTCCAACGTCGGCCTCCCCATCAGCACAACTCACTGCAAGGTAGGTGGGGGTGGCAGGAGGGGCTGGGTCAGCTCAGCGCCCGCTCAGCTTCCCCCACGTCTCGGGGCTGAGCTGGGCAGCAGGAGAGGCCCACACGGAGCAGGGCTGGCAGCAGCTGCCCGGGGTGAGGGGACACTTGAGGAGGTGACGGAGAACAAAACTCCTTTGATGGATCCCTGGGCTCTGCCAAGCGGCCATGGGAGCCATGGAAACGGCAGCGCTGTGCCTGCTTTCCATCGCCCTGGGAGGGCAGCTCTTTTCCTGCGCTCTGCCCGTGTCTGCTGGCTCCTCGGCAGCCTGGAGCAAGACCTTGAGCCGCATAGACGAGGCTTTCCCAGAGAAGGGTAGGGGCTTGGCGAGAGGGAAGGGGATGCCCCATCCCCTTGTAAGGCTGAACCGTGCTGTGGCTCCTCCAGGTGGGCTCTGTGGTCTCAGTGGGCTGGCTCCGCTCCAGGAAGGCCGTGGACTGGCGCCTCTTCCGCAACATCTTCATGGCCTGGTTCGTCACCGTCCCCATCTCGGGTCTCATCAGCGCTGTCATCATGGCTCTCTTCAAGTTCGCTGTCCTGAAGGTGTGAGGGGCTGGCACTGCTCCTGCTTCCCTGCTGGCCCCCCCCTGGGAGCCGGGGGGGGGGCTCATCCCACGGCAGGAGGGGCTACAGTCACCTTGGGCTTCCCCCCTAACGCTCCTCGTATCATCACTGAACTCTCCGAGGTGTTTGTTTCGACGTCCCAGTGCTGAGTGCCTGGAGAGGGGGGCACTGAGGTGGTAGCCCCTTCCGCTGCGCAGTAGCTTTAGGTTAGCAGTGACCAGAGCCTCCTCTCTTATTTTTGATGACTTAATTAAGCCCCCCCGGCACTGATTCCTCGTTGAATAAGGATGGGGCCTGATCCCTGCCCCTGGGAGGGGGGGGGGGCCTGGGGGTGTCCGTGCCCCCCACAGGCTGTGCTGCGTTTGGCTTTGCCTCCATTGCTCTATAGTGGTGTGCGCACCAGCTGCTGCCCCCACCCTGCGTGGGGGGGTTCTCTGGGGGGGCCCCCCCTGCCCCTCACCGCTGCTACCTCAGACAAATAAAGGATTCCTTTGTACATCTGTGCTGCTGGGGAGCCCGGGGAGGACGCAGCGGGGTCCTGCTGCTGCTGGGGGGCCCGGGGAGGACGCAGCGGGGTCCTGCTGCTGCTGGGGGGGCCCCCTCCTTCTCCTCCCACTGCGCTGGGGCAGCTGATAAGCGGCTCCACCTATTCCTCCTGAGTCACGGGGCCGGTGTGGGGCGCTTATCGGGGCCCTGCAGCTGGGGGGAAGCTCCTGGTCCTGTGCCCCCCTCCCTGCCCTGTGCTGGAACCACTCCTGCTGCTCCCTCTGTTGCCCCAGCCCGGGATGCTCTGCAGGTCAGGGCCGGGCACGGGCACCCACGTCAGCGCAGGGGCTGGCGCAAGAGCAGCGGGGGATTGCAGAGGGGTGGGGGCAGCCGGACACGGGGAATGAACCACAGAATCACCACGTTGGAAAGGACCCACCGGATCATCGAGTCCAACCGTTCCCATCAATCACTAACTCATGTCCCTCAGCACCTCGTCCACCTGTCCCTTAAACCCCTCCAGGGAAGGGGACTCAACCCCCTCCCTGGGCAGCCTCTGCCAGGGACCAGTGACCAGTGACCATGAAAAATCTTTTCCTAATGTCCAGCCTGACCCTCCCCTGGTGGAGCTTGAGGCCATTCCCTCTCGTCCTGTCCCTTGGGAGAAGAGCCCAGCTCCCTCCTCTCCACAACCTCCTCTCAGGGAGTTGCAGAGAGCAATGAGGTCTCCCCTCAGCCTCCTCTTCTCCAGGATAAACACCCCCAGCTCTCTCAGCTGCTCCTCGGAATCCTTGTTCTCCAGCCCCCTCACCATCTTTGTTGCTCTTCTCTGGACTCGCTCCAGAGCCTCAACATCCTTCTGGTGCTGAGGGGCCAGAACTGACCCCAGGATTCGAGGAGCGGTCTCCCCAGGGCCGAGTCCAGAGGGAGAAGAACCTCCCTGGCCCTGCTGGCCACGCCGTGTCTGATCCAAGCCAAGATGCCCTTGGCCTTCTTGGCCACCTGGGCCCCTGCTGGCTCCTGTTCAACCAACCCCCCCAGGTCCTTCTCCTCCAGGCAGTTTCCAGCCAGGCTTCTCCCAGTCCATAGCGGGACTGGAGGGGACAGAGACTGGGGACAAGGGGCTGCGCCGGGCTGAGCCTTGACCCCGGTTAATGATTCCCAGCCGGGGGGGGGCATGGAGGGGGGGGGCAGCATGGGAGCATCACTGCCCGTCTTGGGGTGGGGGGGGGGGGGGTAGAGGAACACTGCCCCGTTTTGGGGGACATGGGAGAGTCACTGGCATGTTGAGGGGGTCACTGTCCCGTTTGGGAATAGGGGGTGCTATTGGGGGGGGGGTGTGCAGATCCATAGGGGGGGCCACCAAACCATTTGGGAATCGGGGGTGCATGGAGGGGGTACTGACCCATGGGGGGGTCACCATCTCGTGTGGGAATAGGGGGTACATGGAGGGGGGGGGGGTCACTGTCCCGTTTGGGAATAGGGGGTACATGGGGGGGGGTCACTATCCCGTTTGGGAATAGGGGGTGCATGGGAGGGGGGGTCACCGTCCCGTTTGGGAATAGGGGGTGCATGGGGGGTGCTGCTACCCCAGTGGGGCACGGTGGGGGGGGGGGGGGCACCATCCCATTTAGGGTAAGGGGGGGGTATCACCGTCCCGTTTGGGAATAGGGGGTGCATATGGGGGACGCTGCCCTAGTTAGGGGGGGGGGGCACGGGGTGTCACTGTCCTGGTTGGGAATCGGGGGTCCCTTAGAGGGGGTCACTGCCCTATTTTGGGGGTCTGTGTGGGGACACCCGGGGGGGGGGGTGGCCTTGCCGGGTCCCGTCGGTGGCTCCGGGGGCCGGGCCGGGGTTTGGGGGGGGGGGGGGGGGGGGGGGCGGTGCCGCAGGTCCCGTTAAAGCAGCGCTGGCTCCCGGGGGTGGGGGGGGGCGGACCGAGGCCACGGGGATGGGCAGCGAGGGGCAGCGGGACCCGGCCCAGGGAGACCCGAGGGCGCTGCGGAGGGACTGTCAGCACCGGTGGGGATGGGGGGTACTGGGGGGGGGGGGGAAAGGGTCTGGGGGGGTCACCTGGGTGGGGAAAGAGTCTGAGGAGAGGGTCTAGGGGGCCAAAGTCTGGGGGGAAGGGTCTGGGGGGTCATTTCAGGTGGGAAAGAGGGGAAGGGTCCGATGGGACAGGTCTGGGGGGGTCACTTGGGGGGGGGGGGGAAGGAAAGAATCCTGGGGAAGGGTCCGAAGGGAAGGGTCTGGGGGGGCCAGTGTCTGGGGGGGACACTTGAGGGGGAAAAAAGTTGGAGGGGAGGGTTTAGGGGGGGCAGAGTCTAGGGGGAAGGGTCTGGGGGTGTCACCTGGGGGGGGAGAGAGGGGAAGGGTCCGATGGGACGTGTCTGGGGGGGGTCACTTCGGGGGGAGATGTCAGAGAGGAGGGTCTGGGGGGGTCACTTGAGGGGGGGAAAGAGTCATGGGGAAGGGTCCGAAGGGACAGGTCTCTGGGGGACAGAGTCTGGGGGTGTCACTTTGGGGGGGAAGGGTCAGAAAGGATGGGTCTGGGGGGGTCACTTGGGGGGGGAAAAGTCGGAGGGGAGGGTCTGGGGGGTAAGAGGCTAAGGGGAAGGGTTTGGGGGGGTCACTTGGAGGGGAAAGAGTCTGGGGGATGGGTCTGAGGGGACAGGGCTGGGGGGGTCACTTGGGGGGACAGAGTCTATGGGGAAGGGTCTGGGGGGTCACTTGTGGGGGAAAGAGTCTGGGGGATGGGTCTGGGGGTGTCATTTGGGGGGAAAAAAGGTTGGAGGGGAGGGTCTGGGGGGTCAGAGTCTAGGGGGAAGGGTCTCGGGGGTCACTTTGGGGGGGGGAAGTCATGGGGAAGGGTCTGAAGGGACAGATCTTGGGGGGACAGAGTCTGGGGGTGTCACTTTGGGGGGGAAGGGTCAGAGGGGATGGGTTTCTGGGGGGGTCAGAGTCTGGGGGATGGGTCTGGGGGGTCACTTGGTGGGGGAAGAGTCATGGGGAAGGGTCTGAAGGGACAGATCTCGGGGGGACAGAGTCTGGGGGTGTCACTTCGGTGGGGAAGGGTCAGAGGGGAGGGTCTGGGGGGTCAGAGTCTAGGGGGAAGGGTCTCGGGGGTCACTTTGTGGGGGGCAAGAGTCATGGGGAAGGGTCCGAAGGGACAAGTCTTAGGGGGACAGAGTCTGGGGGTGTCACTTTAGGGGGTAAGGGTCAGAGGGGATGGGTCTGGGGGGGGGTCACTTGGGAGGAAAAAGGTTAGAGAGGAAGGTCTGGGGGGGCAAAGTCTATGGGGAAGGGTCTGGGGGGGTCACTTGGGAGGAGGCAGGAGCCAGGGATATGGGTCCGGGGGGGCTCCTGGGAGGCTGCGGGGGGGTTGGGGGGGGGGCATTTAAACACCCAGGACAAACCAGGGTGGGCTCCCCCTCCCTGCTGCCCCCCCCCCCCCCCTTTCCCCTGAGCTCCATTTCCAGCTCAAAAGCGAATTTTTCTGCTCCAATAACTCCCTGTGCTGCCCTGGGGCCAAGGCGGCGGGGGCAGCCCCCTCCCCCCCCCCCCCCCCAAGAGGCAGGGATGGATTTGGGGACCCCAAAATCACCCCCCCAGCTTTAATCTGCCCCCCCCTCCCATCCCACCCCCCCATCCCACATCCCCTGCAGAATCTTCGTCAACCGGAGCCTGGCGCTGGAGAAGATCAAATGCTTCGGCTTCGACATGGATTACACCTTGGCCAGTGGGTTTTGGGGATTTGGGGGGGAGGGAGAGAGGGAGAATTTTTGGGGCTCCCCAGCCCTGCCCACACCCCACATTCCACCCCAGTGTATAAATCCCCCGACTACGAGGAACTGGCCTTCACCCTCCTGCTGGAGCACCTCGTCTCCATCGGGTACCCGCCCGAGATTCTCGCCTACAAGTACGACCCCAACTTCCCCACGCGGTGAGTTTTTGGGGGGGGGATTTGAGGGAAATCCCAAGTTTTTTGGGGGGATTTGGGACCCCCAACCTGCTAACGGGGCGCATGGTGCAGGGGGCTGGTGTTCGATGCCCTCTACGGGAACCTGCTGAAGGTGGATTCCCACGGGAACCTGCTGGTGTGCGCCCACGGATTCCGATTCCTCAAGGGGTGAGAGCGGGATTGGCACTGGGATTGGCACTGGGAATGGCATTGGGATTGGCACTGGGATTGGCACTGGGAATGGCACTGGGAATGGCACTGGGAATGGTAATGGCAATGGCACTGGGATGGCACTGGGATTGGCACTGGGATTGGCACTGGGATTGGCACTGGGAATGGCACTGGGAATGGCACTGGGATGGCACTGGGATTGGCACTGGGAATGGTAATGGCAATGGCACTGGGATGGCACTGGGATTGGCACTGGGATTGGCACTGGGAATGGCACTGGGATGGCACTGGGAATGGTAATGGGATTGGTAATGGGAATTGCACTGGGATGGCACTGAGAATGGCACTGGGATGGCACTTGGGATGGCACTGAGAATGGCACTGGGATGGCACTGAAAAAGGTAATGGGATTGGTAATGGGGATGGCAAGGGGAATGGTAATGGGATTGGTAATGGGATTGGCACTGGGATGGCACTGAGAATGGCACTGGGAATGGCATGGGGAATGGTAATGAGATTGGTAATGGGAATTGCACTAGGATGGCATGGGGTATGGCACTGGGAATGGTAATGAGATTGGTAATGGGAATTGGTAATGGGAATTGCACTGGGATGGCATGGGGTATGGCACTGGGAATGGTAATGGGATTGGCACTGGGACTGGCAATGGGATTGGCACTGGGAATGGCGCTGGGACTGGGATGGCACAGGGAATGGCATGGGGCAGGGCACTGGGAAGGGACTGGGGATGGCACTGGGAACAGCACTGGGAACGACACTGGTATTGGCACTGGGAATGGCATTAGGATAGCATGGGGAAGGGCACTGGGAACGGCACTAGGGAGGCAATGGGATTGGCACTGGGAAGGGACTTGGAATGGCACTGGGAACGACACTGGGATGACACTGGAATGACTCTGCGATGGTTCTCCATCCTCCCTCCCCAGCGCCGAGATCCTCCACTATTACCCCAACAAGTTCATCCAGCGGGACGACACCAAGCGCTTCCACATCCTCAACACCCTCTTCAACCTCACAGGTAAGAACCACCTCATCCTCCTCCCTCTGTCCTTGGGGCGCTGCCTCCCCCGAGCCCCCCAGCCCCTCACAGCCCCCTTCCCGCAGAAACCCACCTCTATGCCTGCCTCGTGGACTTCTTCTCCAACTGCTCCAGATACACCAAGTAAGGAGGAGATGGGACGGGGCTTGGACCTGGTGGGTCTGGGATGGGTTGGGATGGGTTGGAGGTGGGTTGGGATGGGTTGGAGGTGGGTTGAGATGGGTTGGAGGTGGATTGGGATGGGTTGGGATGGGTTGGAGGTGGGTTGGAGGTGGGTTGGGATGGGTTGGGATGGGTTGGAGGGGGGTTGAGATGGGTTGGGATGGGTTGGGATGGGTTGGAGGTGGGTTGGGATGGGTTGGGATGGGTTGGAGGGGGGTTGAGATGGGTTGGGATGGGTTGGGATGGGTTGGAGGTGGGTTGGGATGGGTTGGAGGTGGGTTGGGATGGGTTGGAGGTGGGTTGGGATGGGTTGGGATGGGTTGGAGGTGGGTTGGGATGGGTTGGAGGTGGGTTGGGGTGGGTTGGAGGTGGGTTGGGATGGGTTGGGATGGGTTGGAGGTGGGTTGGAGGTGGGTTGGAGGTGGGTTGGGATGGGTTGGGATGGGTTGGAGGTGGGTTGGAGGTGGGTTGGGATGGGTTGGGATGGGTTGGAGGTGGGTTGGGATGGGTTGGGATGGGTTGGAGGTGGGTTGGGATGGGTCTGGGGTGGGTTAGGGGTCTCTCCTTGTTGGAGCAGCCCCATCACCCCCCAGCTTTCCTCCCTTTTGCAGCTGCGACACCGGCTACAAGCACGGGAACCTCTTCATGTCCTTCCGTAGCATGTTCCAAGACGTCCGCGAGGCCATGGACCAAGTCCACCTCTCGGTGAGGGCAGTGGGCATGGGGAGACCTGAGGGTGCTGAGAGGTCCCTCTGCCCCAGGGGCGGCTTGGACCCTTCCCCTCGTCCCCTCTGCAGGGCTGCCTGAAGGAGAAGACCCTGGAGAACCTAGAGAAATATGTGGTGAAAGATGTGAGTGTCTGTGGACCCTGTGGACCCCTCAGCTGGGTCCCCGTGGCCTCCACCGGCCTCCCCGATGCTGATTTGCCCCTCGCCAGCCCCGCGTGCCGCTGCTGCTGAGCCGCATGAAGGAGGTGGGGAAGGTCTTTCTGGCCACCAACAGCGACTACAACTACACCGACGTGAGTAGAGGGGGAGCTGGGTCTGTCCAGAGCGGGTTCTGCTCTCCAGGGGTTCAGTGGTGGCACCTCCGGGTCTCAGGGAGTTCTACAACTCCCTGAGAGGAGGTTGTGGAGAGGAGGGAGCTGGGCTCTTCTCCAAAGGGACAGGGGACAGGACGAGAGGGAATGGCCTCAAGCTCCACCAGGGGAGGTTCAGGCTGGACATTAGGAAAAAATATTCCATGGAAAGGGGGATTGGGCAGTGGCAGAGGCTGCCCAGGGAGGGAGTTGAGTCCCCTTCCCTGGAGGGGTTTAAGGGACGGGTGGACGAGGTGCTGAGGGACATGGGTTAGTGATTGATGGGAATGGTTGGTCTCGATGATCCGGTGGGTCTCTTCCAACCTGGTGATTCTGCGATTCTATGACCCTTTTCAGGCCATCATGTCCTACCTGTTCGATTTCAAGGATGGGGACACGGTGAGTCCGTCCCTGGGGTGGCCCAAGGAGGGGATGGAGGTGCCGTCTCAGCCCCTCGCTGACCGCCCCTCAACCCCGCAGCGCCCCTGGAGATCCTATTTCGACCTCATCGTGGTGGACACGCGCAAGCCGCTCTTCTTTGCCGAGGGCACCGTCTTGCGCCAAGTCAACACGGTGGGGGCCGCGGGGAGGGGGTTGCGGTTGGGTGGGCACAGGTAAGGGTGTCCCACCACCGCCACCTGTGGACCCACGGCTGTTGGATGGGGCTTGGAGCCTCCTGATCCAGTGGGAGGTGTCCCTCCCCGTGACAGGGGTGGATCTGGATGGGCTTTGAGGTGCCTTCCAACCCAACCTGTTCCATGATTCCATGACCTCTTGTCCCAAAGGACACGGGGAAGCTGCGCATCGGGACATACACCGGGCCCCTCCAGCACTGTGCCGTCTACTCCGGCGGTGGGTGAGCACCCGGCTGGGCTCCATGGGCAGCTCGGGGCTCATGCCCCACGTCGTGGCCCTGACGTCTGTCCGTCTGTCGCAGGCTCCTCGGACATCGTGTGTGACCTGCTGGGCGTGAAGGGCAAAGACATCCTCTACATGGGGGACCACATCTTCGGGGACATCCTCAAGTCGAAGAAGCGGCAGGGCTGGCGTACGTTCCTGGTGGTGCCTGAGCTGGCTCGGGAGCTGCAGGTCTGGACCGAGAAGAGCGGTAAGCAGCACCCAGCCAGGGACGTGGCCAGGACCAGCTCTAGGAGGTGGTTCAGGGCTTCCTAACGCTCCTGGATGACAAAACCAGCCCCATGGGACATGCCCTGGTGTCCCATATTGGTCATGAAGGCAGTAGGGGGAATGTTGCCTGTGTACGTCATAGAATCATAGAATCACCAGGTTGGGAAAGAGCCATCAGATCATCGAGTCCAACCATTCCCATCAATCACTAACCCATGTCCCTTAGCACCTTGTCCACCCGGCCCTTAAACCCCTCCAGGGAAGGGGACTCAACCTCCTCTCTGGGCAGCCTCTGACAGTGCCCAGTGACACTTCCCATGGAATATTTTTTCCTGATGTCCAGCCTGAACCTCCCATGGTGGAGCTTGAGGCCATTCCCTCTCGTCCTGTCCGCTGGGAGAAGAGCCCAGCTCCCTCCTCTCCACAACCTCCTCTCAGGGAGTTGGAGAGAGCAATGAGGTCTCCCCTCAGCCTCCTCTTCTCCAGGATAAACACCCCCAGCTCTCTCAGATGCTCCTCGGAATCCTTGTTCTCCAGCCCCCTCACCAGCTTCGTTGCTCTTCTCTGGACTCGCTCCAGAGCCTCAACATCCTTCTGGTGCTGAGGGGCCAGCACTGACCCCAGGATTCGAGGAGCGGTCTCCCCAGGGCCGAGTCCAGAGGGAGAAGAACCTCCCTGGCCCTGCTGGCCACGCCGTGTCTGATCCAAGCCAAGATGCCCTTGGCCTTCTTGGCCACCTGGGCCCCTGCTGGCTCCTGTTCAACCAACACCCCCAGGTCCTTCTCCTCCAGGCAGTTTCCAGCCAGGCTTCTCCTAGTCTGGAGCTGCTCAGGGTTGTTGTGCCCCAAGGGCAGGACCCGGCATTTCGCCTTGTTCAACCTCATCCCGTTGGTCTCAGCCCATGGATCCAGCCTGTTCAGATCCCTTTGGAACCTCCCTTATCCCACCTCGTTGCTCTTCCAGAGCTGTTTGAGGAGCTGCGGAGCCTGGACCTCTTCCTGGCAGAGCTGTACCAGTGAGTGGGACAGGGACACTGGGCAGGGGACACCTGCAGGGGACCCTCCAGGTGAGCTCCTGGCCGGGTCTCTCCCCCTCCAGGCACTTGGACAGCAGCAGCAGCGAGAGCCCGGACATCAGCTCCATCAAACGTCAGATCCAGGTGATGCTTGGGCTCAGCCCCTCGCCTGGGGAGCCACCTCGGAGGCGTTGGGCACCCTGACCATCTTGCTGCCCCCACAGAAAGTCACGCACGAGATGGACATGTGCTACGGGAAGATGGGCAGCCTCTTCCGCTGCGGCTCGCGCCAGACGCTCTTTGCCAGCCAGCTGATGCGCTACGCCGACCTCTACGCCGCCTCCTTCCTCAACTTTCTCTACTACCCCTTCAGCTACCTCTTCCGCGCATCCCCTGCCCTGGTAGGCGGCTCCCAGCCCTTCCCGCTTGCGCTCCGTGCCTCAGTTTCCCCTCTGTGCCCAGCACGGGGACACCCAGATACACTGGTGCAGCCTCTCCTTGCCGCAGATGGCACACGAGTCAACGGTGGAGCACGGCCACAGCGGGGAGGCTGGCACGCTGCTGTCCCCCTGCCTGGCCCAGCGTGGCCACCCCGGCCAGCAGGTGGGTGCAGGGGGTAGAAAAAAAAAACCCCCGACGCCGCGGGGGGTTCTGTGCACTGAGCAGCCCTGGATTCCCGCAGGAGGCCAGCGGCGAGGAGGAGGAGGAGGATGATGACGGAGAAGCCTGAGCCCAGTGTCCCCACCTTCACTGTGACCCCCCAGCCAGCTCGAGGCCACCCAGGGATTGCTGGAACCCACCTGGCACTGGTCTGGGGTCCCAGCAGCACCTGGCACTCGGCTCTAAGGGACTTTTGAAGCAGGGGTTGCTACCTGGGAAGCCCTTTGCTGCCACTCGCTTCAGTTTCCTAGCCTTTTCTATTTATAAAAGATAAACTCCTGGCATCACGGAGACGGGATAACTGACTGTTTTAAAGGAAAGCTGCTTTGTGCCCCCGTCCAAGCCTGGGAGGTGGAGACAAAGAACAGTTCCCAAATCCTCGGCTGGCAGCGCCCGAGCAGAGCGTGGCAGAGTCCAGGTGCCTCCTCGCTGTCCTGCACCCCAGGCTTGCTCCGCTCCCCAAAGCGGAGCCAGAGACATGGCAGGACTTCCAGATGCTGCTCTGAGCCTTCCTCCAGCACGGAGGCGTCTCAATAAATATGCTGAGCCAGCGCTGGTGGTGGCTGGGGAGGCAGAAGGGTGGGAATCATAGAATCACAGAATCACCAGGTTGGAAAGGACCTACTGGATCATCAAGTCCAACCATTCCCATCAATCACTAACCCATGTCCCTCAGCGCCTCGTCCACCCGTCCCTTAAACCCCTCCAGGGAAGGGGACTCAACCCCCTCCCTGGGCAGCCTCTGACAGGGACCAATCACCCTTTCCATGAAATATTTTTTTCCTAATGTCCAGCCTGAACCTCCCCTGGTGGAGCTTGAGGCCATTCCCTCTCGTCCTGTCCCCTGTCCCTTGGGAGAAGAGCCCAGCTCCCTCCTCTCCACAACCTCCTCTCAGGGAGTTGGAGAGAGCAATGAGGTCTCCCCTCAGCCTCCTCTTCTCCAGGATAAACACCCCCAGCTCTCTCAGCTGCTCCTCGGAATCCTTGTTCTCCAGCCCCCTCACCAGCTTTGTTGCTCTTGTCTGGACTCGCTCCAGAGCCTCAACATCCTTCTGGTGCTGAGGGGCCAGAACTGACCCCAGGATTCGAGGAGCGGTCTCCCCAGGGCCGAGTCCAGAGGGAGAAGAACCTCCCTGGCCCTGCTGGCCACGCCGTGTCTGATCCAAGCCAAGATGCCCTTGACCTTCTTGGCCACCTGGGCCCCTGCTGGCTCCTGTTCAACCAACACCCCCAGGTCCTTCTCCTCCAGGCAGTTTCCAGCCAGGCTTCTCCTAGTCTGGAGCTGCTCAGGGTTGTTGTGCCCCAAGGGCAGGACCCGGCCCTGGAAGGTGCCTGGAACACCACAGGGTCTGACTCACATCATCCCACAGCAGGAAAAAGGGGACACATCACAGCGGAGGAGCCAGCTCAGAGGACGCTGCCCCTCCTGCTGTGTCTCCAACACTGCTCACCAGGCCCCACTGCATCTCTAACACAATTGTTTATTTAATTTAAAACAGTGCTTATACATGTGAAACAGGTTTGTTTTCTACCACTCCCACATATTTACATTTGAGAGACAGCGAGAGAAGTCAGTGGAGCACGTGCAAGGCGGCACAAGAAATCGAGGAGCCTACAACCCACCAGGACCCTTTAGCAGCTCTCTGGGGGATACGAACTCAACCCCTCCAGCTCCTCCACTTCTGGCAAAGCCTTGTTTTTCCGGAAGAAAAACTGAGTTTCCTCCTCAGCATCCAGGATTTCACTGAGAGATGACACCACAGGGTCATGGTCCTTCAGCATCTCTGGGAGGCAGCTCCCAACCCGCTCTATCCGGACCGAGCGCCGCACAGGCGTCAGGAATTTCAGGTCCTGGCCTCCCAGCAGCTCCTTTCCCCTTCAGAGAGGACAAGAGCCTTTAAGTAAATCTGCTGAGGAGCGCTGGCACAGAGGGTGCTGCTGCCAGGAGCAGCTCAGCCTTACCTGGACGCAGACGTAACCTGTAATTTGATGGAGACAGGCAGGCTGGTCAAGAAAGTCCCAGTCCGGCACGGAGTCGCTGCCTCAAGCTGCTCCTCGCTCGAGCGAAGCGTTGCAGGCCCCTGAGGAATGGGCTCCTCGGCCTTTTCGCCTGGCAGGAGAGGAAAAAGACAGCACAGTTGCAGTGAGCAGCGGCTGGGGAGGGATTCCAACAGCGCAGCACTCGGAACAGAGGCAAAGGCACCTTGCTGTGGAGGCACAATCGCCTGGGACTGTGCCCGGCCCTGGCAGAGGAATCTCGCCCCGTTTTTGAGATCAGGATTCCAGACTTTCACAACACTCGCTCTCTGTCTAAGTCAACAGGGACACGGGGTGCTGGGACAGACTGTAAACCTGCAGCAGCAGCGAACCCCAGCCTGCCAGCCAGCCCCTACATGCACATGTTACCTTCAGATGTTTGGTCTCCGGCCTTCAAGATATCAAGGACAACTTCTCTGAGCTCCTGGAGTGGCTGCAAGGAATGCAGAACACGGGTCAAGGCAGGCCTGACTTGCAAACAGAGCCCAGAGTTACAGGTGAAGAGGAGAAGAGGTTTTTACTGCAGTGCAACACCCAGGAGATTTCCTGAGAAATTTCCCTTCTCCAAGTCAGACCTGGCAGTACCCTGCACGGGTAAAATCCTACTGAATGCAGCAGTTACGCTGCCCAGACCGGCACAGAGCTGCTCCACATCGCCTCCAGCTACAGCTCCAACGTGGCACGGGGTCCGTGTCCTCTCTGCCCTCTCGCTGGCCCTCTTCATGCCTGCTGAGCCCCTGATCCAGTGGGAGGTGGAACTGGATGGGCTTTGAGGTCCCTTCCAACCCCACCCATTCCATGATTCTGTGATTAGTGGCTGTATTTTTAAACTCTTATCCAGCTGTGCCCTTCTTGGAACATGTAGTATTTCCATTAGTTAGCGGGGCCAGTATCAGCTCTGTGGGGCTAACAAGGTGAGGGAGACGTGCTGGAGCTCGAGGATACAGTCTGAAGATTTCTGTGAGGTCAGGGAGGGCTTTTGGCTGAGCTTGGTCTGATGGAATCCCACCTGGATACCACCCAGGGCTCTCATGATGCTCGAGAACCTTTGCTTCCCCCTCGCTTTGTCTCAGAATCGAGCAGGGGCCGAGGTGTCCCCAGGTAAACGGCAATACTTGGGGTGTTTCAAGACACAGAGGGGTAGAACTGGATAGGCTTTGAGGTCCCTTCCAATCCAAACCGTTCCATGATTCCGTGGCTAGAACTACTAAACTCATCCCAAAGTCCCACCCCTGGGACCTCAAGGAAACCAGCTGGCACGGAGACAGGGAGGTACCGAAGAGCACACGCCTCACTCACCACAGCCCCAGCGCAGACAGCAGCTTTGTACAACCCCGTCACGTCGAAAGGGCCGTTTCGGGCGAGCAGTTTGGCTTTGCAGATCCAGAACTTGGCGAATTTCTCTGCCTGGGGCACGTGGGACAGCACTGCAGAAAGCTCCTCTGCCTGGGCACCCTGCAAGAAGGGCAAGGTCCCAGAGAAAGGTATCAATGACAAGGGCCAGAGGTGTGCACGTAACCACTCTCTAGGAACAGGATTCTCAGAAGAGCCTGGTTTTGCAAATCCCTAACATAAAACGTGGACAGAAACAGCCTTGCAACCTCCATTTTCCCATTAGTAAAATGAACCTCGTGGTTCAGAAGGAGGTTGACACTCAGGGAGCCACTAAACCCCAGGGCAGGGCTAGCGGTTAGCATTTCATGAAATGATGCTTCCCGGCACCTGAGGTCCACCAGGGATGCACCTCAATTCGGCTCAGGCAGCCTGGGCTGCTGCTGCAGGAATTCCAACTGCACTGCCAGGTGCTGGGGTCATAGAATCACCAGGTTGGAAGAGACCCACCGGATCATCGAGTCCAACCATTCCCATCAGTCACTAACCCATGTCCCTCAGCACCTCGTCCACTCGTTCCTTAAACCCCTCCAGGGAAGGGGACTCAACCCCCTCCCTGGGCAGCCTCTGACAGGGACCAATCACCCTTTCCATGAAATATTTTTTCCTAATGTCCAGCCTGAACCTCCCCTGGTGGAGCTTGAGGCCATTCCCTCTCGTCCTGTCCCCTGTCCCTTGGGAGAAGAGCCCAGCTCCCTCCTCTCCACAACCTCCTCTCAGGGAGTTGGAGAGAGCAATGAGGTCTCCCCTCAGCCTCCTCTTCTCCAGGATAAACACCCCCAGCTCTCTCAGATGCTCCTCGGAATCCTTGTTCTCCAGCCCCTTCCCCAGCTTCGTTGCTCTTCTCTGGACTCGCTCCAGAGCCTCAACATCCTTCTGGTGCTGAGGGGCCAGGACTGACCCCAGGATTCGCGGAGCGGTCTCCCCAGGGCTGAGTCCAGAGGGATGCAAGCAACGACACCAATGACACCCACCAGTCCCCTGACCCCCTATAGCTCCGTTTTCCCCATTTATACACCTCACTGTGTGCCTCTGACCATAATTCTACAAGGACTTTTGCTTTCCCTACGCGTGATATCACCTCCAGCCACAGCAGCCAAGTGAGCAGGAGTCCTTGCTCCATGGCCCTCAGCTCCTGGGATGTTCCAGGAGAAGAGGAGTCCGGCCTTTCCCATTCCCACCTCCTCAACGAGCTTCAGGCACTGAGTCAACAGGTTGTCGATCTTCTCTAGGAAGGGCTCTTCTGGTTTCTCCTGCTTCTCTTTCTCCTTTGGATTTCTACAGGGCAGCTTCACTGCCGTTTTCTGAAGCAGAATCATAGGCGGCCGCTTGTAGGCTTTCCCCTTGGATGCCAACCACTCCTCCAGCTGTTTCCTGTCAAAGGGCCATGGAATCACTGTTACAGCCCCAGCAGACTATGCCAGCATTTCCCTTGGAATCTCCCTCTAGTCAACTTCAGCTGCTTCTGTCCTAAAAAAAAGGCATCCACGCTCTAGGCTGGGAAAGAAAGCGTTTAAGCGTGCCTGAAGACAAAACAGGAAAGCAGCCACACGCTGAATTGGTGCGAGAAGAACCCGAGGTACCGCCAAATCTCATCCCCACCCTCTTTTTTTGGGAGTGGGCATCAAGCTCCAAGCAAGCTGCTAAGGAGTTTCAGGACCTTGTTTTCCCCAGGTTCACCAAGTTAAACATTTTAAACTCTGCTGTCCCCTGGAGGCGAGCACAGAGTTGACCAAAGCTGTTACTTACTTCCGATCCGCAGCCGTTGGGGTCTTGGGAACACGCCTAGCCTGTACTCCACTTGCCTTCGGCACCTCTGCTTTAAGCCCGTCTCTCCTATTCCGAAAATCGCTCCCAGTTGTTTGAGTTTTGGAGCCGTACGTGCTGCGAGGCTGGGTTTGAGGGGCTGCCCCTCGGGATGGTGCCGCAAATCTGGGAGGCGCCACCTTCGTGTCCTTGCAATCTGCCTTCCCGCTCACCGTTGGCCTTTGCCGTTGCGTAGAGCTACCTGGCTTCAGGCTGGATTTGGGGTTCATGGTCCCCTGGGGCCGGATGGAGGCCGGAGGCTTTGTGGGAGCATTTTTCATTTGTAGGGGCTGCCGCTGAGGTTTGACGCTTGGTTTTTGAGACACACTCTGTGAGCCCGGCAGCGTTTTCCTGAATATATCTCGGATTGGCTGCTCCTTAGCCTGGTGGCTGCCAATTCTGTCCTTCGGGCCCGTGACGGTTCTTGACGTGACGGCTGAGCTTTGCCTGTGAACTGAGACTTTCTGGCTCCCCAAATTGTTTCTATCAGGCTGAAAAACTCTGTTCAGCACAGGGTGTGGAGAGGTTTGTGCACGGATGTTTTCTTTGTTGCAGACCAGCCTGTCCCGCAGGCCCTCATCGAGGGAGCAAGACGCTCCCAGAGCCAGGTGGCCACTTCCAGCCTGAGACGCTGCAGTGGTGACAACCTCCTGTACAGGCTTCTTGCTCCTTTCTGGATCCAGACGACCAGAGGCTGAAGTTGGGGGTCTCCTCGTGGGTTGCGTGGAGTGGCTCATGCTTGGCACGAGCCCCACAGGAGGCTTTGTGCTCTTCCTTGGCCGCTCTGGACACACCACCGCTCTCCGAGAGGTGTTTAAACGGTCGTGCTGAGGAGCGTGGCCAGCAGGGGTGGGTTTGGAGGGTTCCCGGTGCTGTGCGGGTTTGGCTTCGAGCTTGCCACCCCGCTGAGAGTCCTTCACTGCGTTTCTGACGTCCTTCTTGATCCCAGCAGCCTGGAGAGACAGAGCAAACCTCGGCTCTGAGGAGAGCGCAGCTGGGTCAAAGCCCAGCAGCTGGGTCAAAGCCCAGCAGCTCGCACCCCCTCAGCCCAGCGCATGCTCGTGCGAAGGCTTGTTGTGACAAAGCCACTGGTGCACACGCGCTAAATTCCTCTAGAAAATGATTAGTTGACTTATTAGCACCTATCTGCAATCTGCACGTGCGGAGCTCGCCGTCTCAATTTGTGTGCTCTGCTCTGCTCTGGCTTCAAGCGTGAAACACAAAGCCAAACTCAAAAGATTTCTACTTACACTCCCCGGTTTCGAGATGGGTCCTGAGGCTGGATTTAAGTGATTCGTCCGGTCCTTTAGAAAGGGTCTAGAGGAAACCAACCAAGACACCAGGTGAATGAACAGCTGCTGCAGAAAAGGTTAAATATCTAAAGCGCTGTGGGATCTAAGCCCAACCTCCTTCTGACTTACTTGGTATTCAGGTGTTTCAGCTTTTCCTTGGCTGCCAGGAAGTCCTGGAGCCGTTTTCTCCGCTCATCTGCAAAGAGATGGGAGGAAAATAGAGTCCACATGCCACGACCTCGGTGTTTGGAGCTCCGAGAAGAAGGTGTTTATTTTACATTCACAGCAGCACCACACAGGACCCTGATCTCTGCCCGAGCCTGGCGCTACTGCTCCCAGAAATTCCCAGAGCGTTTCCATGCATGGGATAATGGGATATCTCCATGGGCTCAGGGGCATGTCAAGCCCAGAGCTCTCTGACGCTCAGGGCCCCACAGCATCCACCCCATATCCCTGCCCCACAGCATCACCCTCTCTTCCATGTCCCTGCCCCACAACATCCTTGCCCCATGGCATCCCCCATGGTGCCCCTGCCCCACAGCATCTTGCCCCCATGTCAGCCTCCCCCGTGTCCCTGCCCCACAGCATCCTCCATCCCCATATCCCTGCCCCCCAGCATCCCCCATCCCCATATCCCTGCCCCACAGCATCCTCCATCCCCATATCCCTGTCCCACAGCATCCCCCATCCCCATATCCCTGCCCCATAGCATCCTCCATCCCCATATCCCTGCCCCACAGCATCCCCCATCCCCTATATCCCTGCCCCATAGCATCCCCCATCCCCTATATCCCTGCCCCATAGCATCCTCCATCCCCATATCCCTGCCCCACAGCATCCCCCATCCCCTATATCCCTGCCCCATAGCATCCCCTATCCCCTATATCCCTGCCCCATAGCATCCTCCATCCCCATATCCCTGCCCCACAGCATCCCCCATCCCCTATATCCCTGCCCCACAGCATCCCCCATCCCCTATATCCCTGCCCCATAGCATCCCTCTCAACCCTGCCCCACAGCATCCTCCATCCCCTATATCCCTGCCCCACAGCATCCTCCATCCCCTATATCCCTGCCCCACAGCATCCCCCATCCCCTATATCCCTGCCCCACAGCATCCCCCATCCCCACATCCCTGCCCCATAGCATCCCTCACAACCCTGCCCCACAGCATCCTCCATCCCCCTCTCCATCTCTCTGCCCCACGGCGTCCTCCCCAGCATATCCCTGCCCCACAGCATCCTCCATCCCCATATCCCTGCCCCACAGCATCCCCCATCCCCATATCCCTGCCCCACAGCATCCTCCATCCCCACATCCCTGCCCCACAGCATCCCCCATCCCCATATCCCTGCCCCACAGCATCCTCCATCCCCATATCCCTGCCCCATAGCATCCCTCTCAACCCTGCCCCACAGCATCCTCTATCCCCATATCCCTGCCCCACAGCATCCCCCATCCCCATATCCCTGCCCCACAGCATCCCCCATCCCCATATCCCTGCCCCATAGCATCCCCCATCCCCATATCCCTGCCCCATAGCATCCCCCATCCCCATATCCCTGCCCCATAGCATCCCTCTCAACCCTGCCCCACAGCATCCTCCATCCCCCTCTCCGTCTCTCTGCCCCACGGCGTCCTCCCCAGCATATCCTTGCCCCACGGCCTCCCAACCCCTCATATCCCTGTCCCCGTCCCACACGCCGTCACCTCCAGCCCCCGCTCTCTCCATGGCTCCCGCCGCCCCAACCGCCCCAACGGCCGCCACCGCCCGCTTCGAACGGGCCAATGAGGAGCGCGGGGCGAGCCCTGACTGGCCAGAGGCGGGGAGGGGGCGGGGCTTAGGGGCGTCCGGGCGCGCCGCGTGACGTCACACACAGAGCGACGTGGTGTCCCGGGCTGGGGCGTTACCCGCCTTCTGACCCCTCCAGGGATGGGGCCTCCCCCACCTCCCTGGGCGGCCTCTGCCAGGGCCTTTCTGTGCAGAAATTTTCCTAATGTCCAAGCTGAACTTGCCCTGATGCAACTTGAGGCTGTTCCCTTTGGTCACTTGGGAGAAGAGACCAACACCCACCTCTCTGCAACCTCCTTTCACGGAGCTGCAGAAAGCAATGAGGGCTCCCCTCAGCTCCTCAGGTGAAACAGCCCCAGCTCCCTCTGCCTCTCAGAATCGCAGAATCACCAGGTTGGAAAAGACCCCTAGGATCATCCAGTCCAACCATTACCATCAATCCTAACCCATGTCCCTCAGCACTTCATCCACCCATCCCTTAAACCCCTCCAGGGAAGTGGACTCAACCCCCTCCCTGGGCAGCCTCTGACAGGGACCAATCACCCTTTCTGTGAATTTTTTTTTCCCTGGTGGAGCTTGAGGCCATTCCCTCTCGTCCTGTCCCCTGTCCCTTGGGAGAAGAGCCCAGCTCCCTCCTCTCCACAACCTCCTCTCAGGGAGTTGCAGAGAGCAATGAGGTCTCCCCTCAGCCTCCTCCAGGATAAACACCCCCAGCTCTCTCAGATGCTCCTCGGAATCCTTGTTCTCCAGCCCCCTCACCAGCTTTGTTGCTCTTCTCTGGACTCGCTCCAGAGCCTCAACATCCTTCTTGTGCTGAGGGGCCAGAACTGACCCCAGGATTCGAGGAGCGGTCTCCCCAGGGCCGAGTCCAGAGGGAGAAGAACCTCCCTGGCCCTGCTGGCCACACCGTTTCTGATCCAAGCCAAGATGCCCTTGGCCTTCTTGGCCACCTGGACACACTGCTGGCTCACGTTCAGCTGCTGTCGAGCAACACCCTCA